>JAUMJL010000097.1:1800000-2333211 GCA_033558185.1 Dromococcyx pavoninus
TATAACACTTTGACCAGCTCTAGGCATCAATCTTGCCTCTTCTCCCTCCCTGTATAAACTCTTCAGGATGTTACCAAAGGCAGTATATGGCCTCACTCAAGGCAGTGGCTGTAATGTTGTTTGGTCCTAAAATGACCTGTACAAAGGTATCATCTCGTTGCTTGGAGTTTATCACTTTCTAAGGTTTTATAAATCAAAACCATTTATACTACTGCCAGAAAGGCAAACAGTGTGAGGAAAACACAGATGTAATTGAGAAGGAAGTCTGTACACTACAAACGACACAGGACAGTGTGCTTCGTGTTTCTACATGGGAGTGCTTTGTCTCAGGCAGCGATGGTTAAATTACTGAGCTGTGGGCTTATACTCTGACAGGTGCTCTCTGCAGTAAGGTACAATGGAAAAAGGAATCTGACCATCCATTCCCAAAGAAAGAAAGAATTTTCCCTTGCAGAACGTATATTCATCTGTTAATCCTTCTTGCGAATGAAGAAAGGCAGTTAAAGTGGTGAGAGGAAGGTTAATGCTTGGACTTTTACTTGGAAATAGGCCAGCAAAAAAGAAATAAATGACTACAAGGGTGGAAGATGATCAATTAAAATTTCTTTAGAACAAGGAGGCTGCTCATACTTCTCCAGGAGCTCAGGTTCAAGCCCAGGTTCATGCTTACCGTAATGTTTTCCTTAACAGTGTAAGTCACAAACTCATCTGGAGAAGTGATTCAGTGAAATAATTTGCCATTTGCCTAAGAACACCCACAGATGTCCCAGGACATCTAAGAACGCAAAACTTTAATAAGAGGGCAGTGGTAGTGGGTTGACAACGAGACGTGTTTGACACATGTGATTCTCATGTGCAATTCATGTGCTGTCTGTTGTACACGTGAAATATGGTAAAAACAGCACTGTGTGTCTGGGAAGCAGAAAGTCAATATCTAACAGCTCAGTTGTGACTTTCACAAGAGAGAGCTTAAGTAATTGTGGTGCATCTGTGGTGCATCTTAGCACCCAATGCACTACCTTTTTTGGCCACTTCACAGTAAACTCTGGGGTTATTTTCCTTTTCCAGACCATGGAAATCTTTCCTTGGAAATTATGGTTTCAAGTAATTTAAGGAAAGAGCTCCTATGACACCTTTCCCTCCCCTTTTTCCTGCTTAAGTTGTTCAATCTTACCTTGGCATCCCAGTATCCTAGAGATTCTATGTCAGTGATCTTTTCAGTTATTCTTACCATAGGGTGTAAACTTGCATCATGATGTGATGGTATTTGGCAAATGGTGACTTGTAACAGTGCAGTTTTGAGTAAACAAAAGAAATTCTGGGCAAGATTCAGCTTTTAAGAGAGCAGAGTTCTCTCTCTGCAGTGGTTAGAGTGACAAATGTAAAACATTTGTACAAAGAGAATATATTAGTTACCAGCTGTTATTATAAGCCTTTCACGTTATTTAATGACCAGAGTAGGCTTTACACAGCCAGGCAGGGGACTGTATGGCCCCTGAGTGCCTCTTACAGCCTTGTAAAACCAGGGCATGGTCTTACCCTCTCTTATCTCTAATGCTACTTGCAAAACAAAATGTACTGGTATTTGGCCTCCTAACCAGAGATCCAAACCACTGCAGTGCTTGAGGGTGTTTCATTAGAACTCCATTAAAAATGAACAATCAAGATTTTAAAACAATAATCAAAGTCCACAGAGCAAAGCTTCACACTATAAAACCTGCCCAGTCTCCTTTGCCTTTCCTGTGGATACGAGCATGTATTGCTTTTAATTTGTGGCTCTTGCAACTCTTAGGAGTGGTAGAATACTTTTATTTATTTATCTATTTATTTAAACATAGTTTTAAACCTCTGCACAAATCTGGGCACAGGCTTGTGAAAGAGAACCAGCAAAGGCTTGGCATGGTGTTTTTCTGCTTTTAGATGCAATTTTATCTGTTGCTGCAGCTGGCTGTTCTTCTTTTAACAGCCAGGCTCTTCAGATCATGTGCTTAGGATAGCTTATAATTGCCAAGCTAGATACAGATGATTGTGTCTGGCAGAATGTCTTTATGGTGTTGGTGGTAAAGAAAAAGCATATGTAATGGTATTGAATGCTGCTGGAAATATGATACCTGGCTGGTGCCTTGTACCATCTATGATCCAAGTGATGGTGGTTCTGAAGTGACAGTCTGCTTGATAATGCTTTTAAACTATTTTCTCTTAGAAGTGGCAAGCCTGATGGATATCTGAAACAAACTTTAAGAGAATTCAAGACAGATGAACTCTGGAGGTTTTTTGACTTGAGATTATTGGGGCTTGGGGTGATTAAATCTGAAAGCACCTCTGATTTGTGCTAGCACCAGCTGCTAGTGAAATATCTATATGTAGCAGTCAAAGAAATGTCGATAAAAGGGTGACAAAAAAGGAAAAGAGACAGTTCCTTAGATACATTGCCAGATGAACACAAGGTTTTGAGTATTTACTCTCATCAGTAAGAAGGTGAAATTCAAAGTGTATACACTACATGGTGTCACTTGGAGGTCTCAGGGAAGCAAATGGCAGTAAACTGGAGACATCAGGGAACCAAGTTCAAAGCTAGGGTTTCATACAGCATCCATGTTCAGATAGAGAACCTCAACCTTGCTCATTCAACACCCACAAAGTAACAAAAAAGCTTCTTGACTCAATAACCACCATTTGCACACACCACAGCCCCAGCCACGCTGCAAATCATACTCAGACAGAAGGGGCAATATTCTGAAAACATTCACAATTGGCTTTGCTCACCCAAAGTGCCTTTAGAAAGTGGGGAGATGTAGAAGTTCGTCAGTATTTGCAGTGTTAGTATCTTAGCATGGAGTGCCTGAAGCCGTTTGCTTTTTAGCCATCTTTGTTTTACCCAGATGAATTGAAAATTCAAGATCTCAAAATACTTGACAAATAGAAAACTTCAATTTCTTTTGCCATATTCTAACCTACTCATAGCGACAAAAAATATTTGATCTTTAGTCTCTAAGGTATTATTTGCTTATGTATAAACAAATTCACATTTTGAATTGAAAAATTGGTTGTACTAGGAGAAAAACTAGGAATTATGGTGCTTGACTCTTACTGTCGCACATAATTCCATTTGGCCTTTTTTAATTATGATTTGTCTTGGTTAGGAAGGCTGTTGCTATGGGGAGACACCGAGTGTGCCCTCTGTCATGACCTCTCTCCCCTCCGGTGGTGAGACAGGGGCTCAAGCTGGTGACCGAGCACACCGGCTTCGTACAACATTGGTGATGAAGAGAAGGGATCGTGTGCTGCTGGCTCTGAAGTGAAAACAATCACTCTGAAATCTCAGAGCTTCCTTACAAATGTAAAAAAATGGGGTGGGAGCATAAGTTAATTGTGCTTTTACACACTGTTATACTTGTCACCGTGCCAGACTCTACATTTCTTCCAAGGGTGAAATGAAAACTCCAAATTCATGTGGTTATGAAACAATTTCAGTACGAGCACTCAGCAAAGAATTATAAAGTGGGAAAGACACAGCCCTGTGTCACAGCTGGTTGAGAAGGGTCTGAATTGATCAAGGCTTCTTCCAGCTTGGAGGAGCCTTTTGGAGTGTATTGAAACCATTCTGCATCTGTGTGTTGAATGTATATAAGGTACTACAGAAAAGCTGATTTGTTATGACATTTCTTTGATTAGGAGATGAGGAAACTGGCAGAAGGCATCACCGTCATTCCAAGAAATCTTGTTTCACTGCAACTGGAGATTCAGGAAATTAATCTGGTTTACACTGGTTTACACCAGAATAAACTCCTACATGGAAACATGGCAGAAATCACTGGCACTACAGTCTAGGGGAATTCTAGAGAAATAATAGTTGCAATGGGACACCTTGATGAATAACAACATTTTTCCTCTTGCAGTAATGGAGCCTGAGGTACCTGAAGGCCTTTGGAAGCTAAACTGAGGTCAAACCCACTTTTTTTAGTCTTGAGACTGAAGTGCAGTCCCATTTCAAAATCACTCTATTAAAACTTGTGATTTCAGCCTGTATCACATGTACTTCATAGAGACTGTAATTACGAGGTCAATCCTGATATGCATTACCATGAACGAAGTACCAGTCTCAGATAAGTATCTCATTGGACAAATGGTGTTTAGCTTATTTTTGTTATTAGAGATAAGTCAATGGGGAAAAAATGCAGAAGGAGGTGGTCAAAATACCCTGAGGCTAAATCTAAACTGGAGCCAATTCATATTAAGAACCTGAGTGTGTTTAAAGTTAGCACATGTAAATCTACTCTTTTAGATAAATCAACTCATATCCATAAAGATGCGTCGTAGCCTAACTCTCACTTGGGTGTTTAACTCTCATTGATAACACCATGTGCTAATTCAGGCACCCAGGTTTGTGTGTAATGTTCTTACTATGAAGAACAGTTGGTCTTGAGGGAAAACATTTACACAGATGACAGCTATTTTCGGGAAAATGAAAAGTACCACGTTTTGACATTGTGTGAAATATGGGGTTTAAACACACTAGTTTTCACTGTGTGTATATAAATGGGTGCTTTACCATATATTGATTCACACACCATTTGTAAGTGTCTAATTTATTTATTTATAGAGATAGATGGAAACCATGGTTTGAAAAGCAGTTTGCTTAACATCTGGTATGTCAACAATATAACCTTTATAATTTACTTGTTGGTGAAAATGTCAATATAACGAACCTGAACTCAGCATTGGTTTACACAAATTTCCTGGCAGACAAAGCAGTAATGATTTGCATGTCAGTATAAGTGACGTGTGCCCTCCAGTTTTGAGTAGTTTACACAGCTAAGAGGTATAAAAAGGGTAGAGCACATGGCTGGTTCCTTATGTGCTTATGTTGGCAGCACAAACTGCATATATTTGTGTGGTGTGAAATGTTTAATCTCATTTTGACTTCCCATTTTTTGAAATTGACCTTTGATTTTTCATTGAAACTGCCTTTTTGCCTCTTTTTTTTTTTTAAGATGCTAAGAGAAAAGTAGCAGATCTGAAGGTGACTTTAGATCCTGGTGGCACGCAATCCATGAGCTTTCCCTGGGTGCACATTATTTCAATTACTTCTACAATTTATGTGCTTTCTCCAGACCAAGATATTGTACTGGGGTGTGATACAGGAATCTAGTGGATTCTTGATTGTTCTTAATCATATGCCAACAGGAATGGCAACCAACATATCGTTTATACTTCTCATACTGCCTTTGCAAGATAAGTCACATAAATCACATAGGATTTCTTTCACTCTGCGACTTGTTACTTGACACTTTTGCAGAAGGAAAGTAGTAAATGTTATTAGTACTGAATGGCAGGAAAACCTCCCTTAAGCACAGAATTGGAGTCCATTGGTGTCATCAGCTTTTCCTTGGTTTTAGAGAATTTAGGCAAAGAAGTCTCGCCCAGCTCCTTGGCCAAACTCTCTTTGAAAAGGCTCTTAGGAAAGTGCCTCCAAACACACCCATCAGCCTTGATGTTCAGCAGGTGATGTGACAGAGCTGGAGGGCTGAGAGGGCTGCGTGGTGCCTGCGGGACTCGCTGCGTGGAGTGACTTCGCTTCCTGCTGTTTGCCTTCACAGGGTGAGGGCGCGGGGCTGATCAGGTTATCTCCTTCCTTCTCTCTGCCTTCCTCTCCTCCCCTGGCTTCCCACCCCAAAGATCTGCTTTGTAGTTTGGATTTCAATCAAGTTACTAAAAATGGTGGAGGAGGGAAGCAGACAATTGCTTAACTACACTGCCTGTGATTTTTTGTTTTCCCTTTTTTTGTTGTTTTAAAGAAGCAGATGCTATCTGTTTCCCATTGTTCTGCCCACACTATCCGGTTGAGATCTGATTTGGGTGGTGTATGTCTATACGGGTAAGGGAGAGGGTCACAGGGTAAGCTTTGTGCATCTGTTATTATCTAATAGAGTTAAAAAAATTAAAACCATATACAACCCCACACTTGCAGCAAAGAAAAGGAAATTTCACCATGTTTTCCAGAGCTTTCAGTTTTTCGGGAAGATTTCCGGTATCTAGACTGAATACAGAGACTGAAAAAATGACAGCTGTTTGTAGGAGCTTCTGAAGTTTTGATCATTCTAGTCTACTCATTTTCTATTTGTCCATTGTTAAGATTTTCTTTATACATTTTAAAAAAATTGTTGTCAGGTGATATTTTCCTTTTAATCCAGCAAAAGTCAATCATGAAAACCCAGAGCACATCCAGTGGTCCTGGGCAGAGTGCACGCCCCAGACCTGTGTCATTCCTGGGCAGAAGATGCTAGAGCAGAGCTCCCCCACGTCTCCCTCAAACCCAGTTTGCATTTAGGGGAAACACAGATCAGAAAGGATCTTTAGTAACATCCAAAAGGTATCTTGATCGGGGTGTCCAGCATGGGAGAGTTGCAGCATAGTGCTCTTTTCCTGCACTCTAGGTAGATCTTGAGATCCCCTCAGATTTCCCTGGATTTTACAATCTGATTTTTTAATAATTTCTTCAAAAATCTGCTTAACTCTTTGTGTGACACTTGTGGTTGTAACACCACTTAAGCAAAGGGGTTTTTATTAATGCATCCCATGCTTTAAGCCAATGCTTTTTTAGCCTAGGCCTTTCTCACAAAATCAACAAAATCAGTGTCTTATGAAGCAGATAAGAAGCACCTGAAGTGGCAGAGAAGGGAGCCTCTATAAAGCTTGCATGGAAAAGAAGGAAGGACTGGAGAATATTGGGCAGGGCAAGACAAGACAAGACAAGACAGGACTAGACTAGACTAGACTAGACTAGACTAGACTAGACTAGACTAATGAGAAATTCAGGTATTTGTAGAGAGCTAATACAGGAAAGTCACTAATTGTACAAAGGAAATATAGCTAAGGACCTTATTGGCTGATGTAAGGAGGGTTTTTTTTAATGTAGCAAAGCAATAATAACAAACTCCTTATAAATACTTTTATTTATTTGTTTACTGCTTAGCATGGGACTCCTGCTTAGTTTTCCCTCCAGCTCTGTCAACTCAGGACCCCATCTAACCAGGGCTCTGTGTAATATTACATACAACACAGAGTTATATGTAATATTACACAGAGCATTACTTAGAGTTCCGGGCACACTTCCCATCTCATTACAATAAAATTAAGTTCTCACAGGTCACATTGCTGACCTAGCTGCTACAATCCTCTAAAGGTCTTTGCTTTTCCCCATTTTGTTGGACATTCGTTCTTCTTCTTCATCTGGATTGGAAAATGAGGACATGACTGAGTTGAAGCTCTAATCCCATCAAGTTTCTTTGCTGTGTAGGGAAAACCTCCTCGACTGTCTTTCCCTGTTTTCTTCCTTTAATGGTAACTTTCTCTGCTTCTTGTTTACACAGATGGAGGCAACACCTTTAACTGTGAAAACAAAGGTAAGTAACTGCATCTACAAAATTTCAGCACATATGTGGGGCCTCTTTTTTGGGACCTTTGGTTTCTCAGCTTTAAACTAAATTTTAAATTGTCGGTTTCAGACTCCTGGAAAGCTCTTGAGTACCCACTTGACCACTCTATTTTGTTTAAATACTTGTTTATTTTTCCTGCTTTTTCATGCTTTGGACTATTAACAATGCCAGAAAGTGCTTCTCAGGTTACAAAAACACCATCTTACCAGCTAAACCTCCTTCTATTGTGCAGGCAGAAGTCAGTTGTGTGTGCACAGCAGCTGACTCTTTGGTGGATACTGAGCCCAATATTCAGAGGCTGCAAAGAGCCCAGCAACACATCCTCATCTGTGGAGAACAAAGCTCCTTACTTTTATATTTTCAGAAATGCATGAAGGCTGAAAGCAAAGCTGCTGTTAAACACAAATTTGGAGGGATAGGTTTAACAGCCACCTCCAAATGCCCTGGGAGGCTTCTTTCTCTTGTGCTGTGAGGGAATGAGCAGTGACTAGAGGACAGTTTAACCCTATTGGAGACAAGGTGGGAAAGAGAGTAACAAAAAAGAAAAGCACAGGGCAACAGTTAGTTCAGAGGAGAGGCTCATATGGGGTTGAGTTTCATTTTAAGGTTCTGATTTATCTGAATTGAGCATGGCATCAGCTGAAATTCAGAACGAAACTAGGACACAAACTTAATTGCAAAACCATCTGAAACCACAGGACGCAGTCACAGAAAATTCTCACTCATTTGAGGCTGGCATAAGGTTTCACTCTCAGCTACAGCAGGAGGTTTTGGGGCCCCCAGAGAGATTCAGGGAGTTAAAATTCAGTTCCTTTCCCAATTTCAAACCTGGACTAGCAGAAGTATTGAGAGGGGTGATTAGAGAGCTTCCACAGGAGTAGGAATGACGGCTGGCTGGCACGTTGTTTTTCTAACAGTGAGATTTGTAGGGAATATGTTGTAACTGTTGGTGTAAACAGATATGGTCACCCTAAAATACCTCTGTTCAATGCCATGACAATGAGTGACACCGAAAAGCCAAAGGTCAACAGCTGTTTCTCTTGCAAAAACAACAAACCAAGAACCTCAGACCTACTGAGACCAGCCAGCCGCAGCACTGTGCTGCTCTTCTCATTGTCAACTGTTGATGGCCGATTCCTGGAAATAACCAGGGAGAGAGAGAGGTCTGTGCCTAACACGAACAGACTTGTGGTTGCATTGAAAAAGCCAAAACAACAGCTTAAAGCAAGTCATTCCAACAGTATCGCTCCTTCGCCTGTCACTGTCTCTCTGCTGCTCCCTGAGAGAATATTTTCTGCTACAGGCTTTTATCCCACTTTGGATTTCTCTCCTGCTGCCACTATTCTGTTTTTGTCTATAAAGGCAGACTTTGTCTAATTCTCAGGAGCCTGAAGCATACTTTTTCCTATACTAGAAGCAGATGGGGATCCTGTGGGATGGGTTCAGACTCAGGGATGTGTTACACACATTACATGAGTGCTCATCCTGAGCTATTGGGGGTGTTCTTACACTTTACTCATTGTTAAGTAAATTGTTAAGTAAAACTCCCTCATTGTGATAGGGGCAGGGGACAAGCTGCAGAGTTTTTTTTATTAATGGTATTTTAGAAAACCAAAAATTTCTAAGGTTGGGAAACATTCTGTGTTCAGTTCTATACTGTGCTCTCCTCAGGTATCCTAAAGGGCATGAGATTGTTGGGAGGTTTGATGCTGTGTGCCCTGGAGGAAGCAGAGGGTCTGATGTAAAGCCTGTTTGTATCAGGAAAACTGTTGCCACTGAGCTGAGTGGGGATTTCGGTAGCAGAGAAGTGAATCCTGCTGCTGGGATAGGCGATCCTTTGAAACATAGAGGTTTTTTCTGGTACCTTTGGCATGTGGAGTTAATGGATGCAAAACTAGGCCTTTCACTCCTGCTTTTCTTGTGCTGTTCAGTGTGAGGCACTTATGGGGCAGAGTTTTGCAGTTGGTTTCCCTGTAAGGTTTGTTTTGCTTCTCTGATTTTCACTAACGATGCACAGGATACCACTTCCAGGCAAAAAAACACAGTAATATATTGGGAGGGTGGAAATCCAAGGAAAATAGTATCTGAATGTTATTTGTCTTACAAGCAAGTACATGTAGGTGTTTATTATTTCTGAAGGCTCTCTTGTCAGTTGGATATTGAACAATTGTGACATTGGTTCCAGGTTATTGTCTCCCAGAGTTGTTTCACATAGTTTGGAGTCTGGAATTTGTTTTTTTTCATCTACTGCAAATAAAACCCAGAATTATCTCCCTGTCCTCACAAAGGTGAGTGGGAACCTCCTGGGAAATGCTGCTGAACACGGCGTGGACAGATTTTGCAGAAGGGGGTGTTTGGGTCTTCTCTTCGCTACCATGGGTTGAGTGGTGAAAGTCCCAGTTCATACTGGGAGAGGGAGCCCCACTGAGGTCCACAGGAGATGAGACAATAGTCAGTTCATTGAAACACAAACAAAGACGGAGTGCAAACACTGACCTGCAACTCCAAGCCTTCTGAACCATCATCCTGGACTGCACTGGGAATCCTTGTGTTGGTGTTCGCACATTGTTGACACCTCCTATACAGCTGCTGGAAGCTGGAAGGCCACAGCCAAGTCAGCTTTCCCTTTCAGCCCATCCGCCTTTATCAGGGAAGAAATACTGTCTGTTTGTTTAGGTGAGGTATTAGTCTGCCCCTGGAGCTCCAGGTCACTGTAAATGTAACACAAGCCTTATTTCCTGTTAGGAGAGGGGAAAAAATATGCCTGTGAATTGTCTCTGATGCGCTGCCAATTGTCAGAGAAGATTCAATTTGGTGGAGAAGTACTGTGCTCTTAAAGAGCTGCACTAGTGACAGAGATTTAGGGCAGCTACCCCTGCCAGAAATGGGATATTTGTCTTTAATTTCCATAAAACCAGAGTTGTGGCTGGTAGCAAGTTGCCCCTCCACATTTCTCAAGGAAAAGTTGAACATCTTGGAGGGGAGGCTGAAGCAGTGGTTCAGGTTAATGGGACCTTTGTGGGATGCGAAAGGGAGGCCTGCAAGTGGCTGAAAGGCAGAGCCTGCAAGGAGGGCTGGACAGGAATTTGGGGTAAGGCTGGCAGGTGCTGGGGCAAAGCTTTCTGTCAATGCTGTGAGGTGATAAAGGAGAAATGCTGTATTCTTGCCACCCAGCTGATAAGCCAGAGCAGAAGAGACAAGAAGTTGTTCTGTGTGTGTGATACACATGTGTTCATTGCTAATCCAGTAAAGAAAATATGTGACCTGTGGAATGACCCAAAGCTGCTACAATAAATAGTACTAGAGATCACTCATGAATTTTCCCTTCTTTTGCATTTCCTGTGTCAAGGTTAATTTCAGCTGTCGCTAAGCAGGGTATGGCTTCCACAAATGCAGTCATGTGTGGAGAGGAAAACTAGATTCACCACTTTGGTCTAATTTATGATAGAAAAAAAATCCACCCACTCATCCCCCCAAAAAAACGTAGCAACAAAATGGTTTCCCCTTATTTGTTGTTATGTTTATTGCACAGTATAACAACATTTTTTAAATTAGGCCTGAGTAAAGGCCCTGTGAACTTATGTAAAGCTGATGTCGACCGAGTAGCCCAAGCAACACCTTTGTCTTCAGAAACATTCACACTCCAAAGTTTTCTATGGCAAAGAAATAAAAAAAAAATAGTCTATGGACTATGTTGCCTGAAATTGCCCGTATCTTAACTGGATATCAAACAGCCAATTTGCAACCTGGCATTCTTGGTGTAATCAAGTACCAATGCTCAATCATCCACAAAAAGAGACCAGCTTGTTCATATTAGCCTTATTTGCAGGGTTAATTGTTAAGTAAAAGCTGTATAATCTGGAAATATATCCCTAAATAGGCCTATGTTTTATTTAGCATGCTACTACAGCAAACAGTAGCTTGCTCAGTTGTTGGAAAGGGATCAGAATAAAGAGAAGGCAAAGGATATAAGGCATGCTTTTTGACATTTAGTCCCCTCTCCCTGTTGTTATTACAGAGTTGTTGGAGCGATATGGTGTGATTCACCCAGTGCTTGATGCTCTCTGCCTCTCCCCAGTACTTTCAGGTGGAAGGCACACTTTAAAGGTTATCTCTCAATCTGTGGGCATTCACCCTGGTAATACCTAAATATATCTCTGAATCAGCTAGGGCACACCTAGCAGCAGCTAAATTATCCTCCCTGCGGTCCTGTGAAACCGAGTAAACTTCTCCTGTGTTACAGTCCAGGCTCCCAGGCAATGCTATGGAGGTTAAACTCGTTCTCTCCAGCCATTTTTAACATTCATCACGGTTTCTCCCAGAGCACTGGAGCTCGGCAGGGTGGGTGAGCCCAAGCCAGTCAGCAGCTGGATTGCAGAGTGGTGGTGCAAAGTGTCCGTGTATGCTCCCATGGTGGCTCCGCAGGGATATTCCTGGCCCTTCAACTTTTCCCAAAAATGCTTTGTTCTGTGGAAAGCACAGAAACTGCTCCTAATATAACTAAATATTTCTGTCTTCTTTCATTGTGCCTCTGTGTCTCAGAGCAATGCTGTTGCAGGAAGGAAAAAAAAATTCATTGCAATTAGTGCCATTTTTTGGTCTACTTCCCTCCCTTTCCTAATCTCTCTCAAAAGCCTCATCTTTGGCTTTTGATAAAGGTGATTAGCTGATGATTTCCCTCTTGTTCCTTCAGCCTTTTGCTGGCTGCCTTCTCCATGTGTCTACTTTAGGGTCCCCATGCTTTCTCTTGCTGCATCACTGTTGCAGTATAAAATATATATGTAATCTATTTATACATATTTTAATATGTATATATACTTACACTAACATGTAGGGAAACAAGTGACTGAGCATCATTTTTGTAGTAAATGATGGTAGGAGGGTATTAACAAGAAAGCAAAATTTTGGGAAAGGCTCCTCTTTCAATCTCCATTTGGCTCTGTTCTGACATCTCCTTTAGAAATGGATACCTCTTTCCAGGCATCCTAAATCATATTAATCCCATTTTTATTTTAGTCAATTGAAAAATATGCCATTATTGCTTGAGGAAGTTTGAGATCTATTTTAAAAGGGTGAAATCTGTTTTTTGTGCGATAAATGCATTTTAATCTTTTTGGTCTCTCTACAGCAAAGATGTCAAAATGTAATGCTTTAAAATCAATGTAAATCATAGGACCTTTAATATACTTTCTAGCCTAAAACTCTAAAATACTTCCTACATTTACAAACATATTCACAGAAGACCCGTACTGTTTAGATCATAGGTAGGTATATCTGAAATACCCGGGGAAAAGTGTCTGCTACTACAGCATCATGAACTGTTGGGAAAAATAACTGTTAGTCACTAATTCTAGGATCCAGTTCCTGGGGAAAAGATAATGTCTCCTGAAAACCCCTGCAGGTTAAAGTTTATTCCCCTTCTGTCAATCTCATTAAGAAAGTAAGGTTGCTATAATAAACGATGGCAGCAGCAGTAAAAGATGTGAGAGGGTGGAACAGAAATCATTAATCCACTGCACCAACTCTGCCGTATCTGGTAATAGCCAGCAGACACTGGACTGCCAACACATCACTTCTATCCAGAGGTTTATCTCCTCGTGTGCACTGTTTGTTTTGCTTGGAGTTTTTTGGTTTTGATTTTGTTTTATTCCCCCCTCCAGCCGCACTGGATCTTGTCCCTTCTGTGAAAAGGCTCAGATACACAGGAGCACCCATCTTTGGCGCTGATCTTCTTGTCTTTATCTCCTGCAAAAGTAAGTACTTCCAACAAATCTGCCTCTGTTCCTTCCCTGGCTGCGATCCACTGCATCTCCATAGGTAACCCATGGAAAACAGCTTAGCAAGGTTACTACGGTGTCATACTGAGAGTAGCCAGCAGCTCTTTTCAGTTTATTATTCGTGCTGTTAAGTATGACCTGGAAACTTGTATCGTTGTATAACCAGATGTCAGTTTCTTTAGTTCCCACAAAGCAACTCTTTTTCTCCTCTTACCCCTCCGATGACTATCCAGAGAAATGAAAAGCCCACAACGCAAGTTCATGCTCCTGACAAGACGAGCATTGTCAGGAATATACAAACTGTGGTTTTTCCTTTCTGCATCCTGAAAGTGAAGAAAAAAGAACTTTGATGGATCCAAAGCTCTGTTATTCTTTTTCCTTCTTTGAGCTAATAAAAGGTATCATTATATTATCACACTTGTGTCCCTTCCATGTTTATCCTGGCCCAGATTCTGCTCTGCAACAACAAGAACATAAACCATCCCATGAGAAACCCTAGGTTAAGTTTATTTGACTTTTTTTTTAACCTATGTTGTAATCAGGATTGTTTTGCTAACTTAGTTCACTGAGGTAGTTTTTGGTAAAGACTAAGATTTGCTTAAGTGGCCAGAAAGAAAATACATATGACTGCTTTATGCCTTGCCACCCTGAATTGTAATGTTTTGTTTATTATGACTTTGAGCATGTTTTATTAGTGAGTGGAGAGGTCACAGCCTCACATTTAGAACCTGTATTTGTGCTTCACGGGTTCTGGGATTTGAAACCACAAGTCACTGAACTTTGTGGCTGCCTTAGGTAACCGTGTGGTGTGACCAAGTGGCCAGACTTGGTCCTCTCCTCTGAGTTCTGTCTGGGAGCAAAAGCGTGACATTGCTCTGTGACCAGAGGTCTCCAAAAGAGCAGATATGAAAGATGAGTCTGAAATAGCCCCACCACTCTGTACTTTGCTCTCTTGTTCTCTTCTCCTCTCCCAGCCTCTCGCTTTTTCTAATGTTCTTAAATTTTGAGCTTTCTAGTCAATTTTTCTTTTGGAAATGGAAGTGTTCAGACATTCTTTTGTGTAAACATCCCACCTAGAAAATATTTCAAATACAAGTCCAACTTCTGTAGTGGTGGATCCTGTTCTAACAACTCAATAGAAAAAACTCTTCATTCTACAGATGGAAAAATGTGTTTGGAATGTATCCAGTGCTTTGTATTTCCGAAGCAATCAGTGATGGAACAATGGTGCCTTCACTTCAAGAGGGTTTTCTAGCCTTAGACTGCCCAGTGAGAGCAGTAGCATTGCCAGGTAATACCTGGAGCAGTCAGAAGCTTGAAAAGACTTGAAGCAGATTTGGTTTAAATCCTTTCAAACAAAGGGGTAAGATTTCTCATATAAAGCATTCAGTGAGGTGAGGGATGTTAAGGTGTATGAAGAACAACCACGTGCTAATTGTTGTGCTGTTTGATTTAAAAGCTGAGCAATTATGGTATAACACAAACATGTATTTACTGCAATCAGTGGAATTGCAAAATTCCACCCTGGATTCTACAGTGTTCAGGTGTTTTACTGCCATGTGTTTCGTGTACACCCTGCATCAGGGGCATTCAAAATGAGCTTGGTCTGAAGTTCTTCACATACACTGCGTGTCCATGGCAGATGATAAATTCAAAGCAGTGTCTAAGAATAAATGAATTCTCATTAACTTAATGGGTTGTACCTGTTTTACAGTAGGGAAAACTAAGGCCCAGCGAATTCATTATGCCATTCAAACCACAGCAGCCCCCAAGCTGATGATTTTCTGCCACTTGTTCCTAAGTTCTATTTCTCTAATGATATTTTATGTCACAGTACTAATGACAGAAATTCTGGTGCAACCATTCCTTCCCAAAACAAGAAATATAGTGAAGCTACTACAACAAACACCTGGCCAACATAAACTGGTATATTTCCTTTAAATATTCCCAAATTCAGCATGGTTAGTTTTATCTCTATATTGGAAGTCTCCTTTTATTAAATACTTTTTTTTCCCAGGCCTTAGTGGGATGGGCAAAAGAGCTGCATTAGTCTGCAAAATCACCCTGGGGAGATCTTGGGTTTGTTCTCACTTCCACGTATTTTGTTCTAGGTAGCGTGGAATAAGCTACTGAGGATCAGTCCTTTGACCTTGGCCTTGTTTTTCTTGATGAGAATAAATGCAGTGAAATTGTTCTGCCTAAACCAAATGATCTTTTCAAATGTAGATTTAATAAATCATAAATACAAGATACGCAATCTTCTTGCTAAGATCTATGTTTTTCTTCCATTCTTTGCTTTCTGATGTTGTTTTTGTCATGGCCATTTACTAAATATATATACATTCTTCTTTCAGTACTTTTACTTCAGTATCCAGCTTCGAGATTTCTTATGGTTTCCTCAGACTTGCACAAATAATTCATAGCTCAGGCCTCAGAGAAAAGATACAGCTGAAAGCCATCCGAGGGAAGAGATCACCCCACTGGCTCTGTAAGGGCAGGTATTGACAGGCTGTCAGTGCTGGACTCACTGGAGAGGTGCGAGGATTGATGAGGAGAATAACGAGTCCTCTGAAAGGTATGTACAGATTTTTTGGTGCTAATAACTTTACTACTGGTTTCACCAGAACATCAAAAATGAAAACCCAACAGAATACAGTAATACATAAACGTAAACAGCAAGGTATAAGCAGATGAAGCAAATATGGTTATAAGCACCACACTGTCCTGGTTTGTAGACTGAGAAAGGAAGAGATTAACTAGAGGGGAACAGGCATAAAGGCTGTTGTTTCCTGGGAAAGGCATTGGGGAACACAGGATGCAAAGGGAATATAATGTAGTACAACTGGGAGATGTAGGACTGTATAACAGTGAAAGCTTTGTTTTTTGGACAGATTGGAATATTTTTACATTTCCTCCAGTTGTCTCTGCCTGATAAGGGTCGTTCACCCATCAGCCCACAATGGGAAAGCTCTTTCCACCAGTCAGTGTATATTGGCAGGGATTCTGCTTTCCTCTCTGAGAACAAGGCACTCTGCTACCAGCAGAAGCTCTGAGAGTTTAGCTTTGTTTTTCTTAACCCCCCTAAGAGGAGGTTGTTCCCAAAAATGCTTATAACTGATTCTCACTCCAGGTACATGTTCCTCCCAAGGGCTCTCAAGCTGTGGTCTGTGGAGTACGAATAGCACATGAAGTCATTCCTGCCGGTACCCACAGGAATTAGAAAATCATGCAACGATTGGAGTATCAGCAGAGAGGGGCAAATAAACCACATTACCCTTTCTTTGTCCAACTGAGTCCCAGAGTTCAGCTCTGGCAATTGTGTATTTGCAGATCAATCATCACTCGGGTTATTTTCCCCCCTCTTATTTGTGCATATTTATTTATTCCATCTGTTTTCAATTCCATTTTGGGCCTGATCCTGCAAGCACCAGCTGGCATGGTTGTGCAAGCAGTTCTCTAGCGCTCAGAAGTGCCTGGGCTTCATGGCAAAGCAGCCACTAACTCTGCTCTCAGCTGAACTCTCTTGTTTCTCCTTGCTGCAAGGCAGTGCTTTCAGATGTGTACGTGTGGAGGGCAAGGGATGACACTTTGCTGGTCTGGAAGGGGACCAAGTGCTCATGCCCTGCGTGAGCTGGCTTGCAGGTTAAGTGGAAACTTTCATTATTTACTAACAGTCAAAATGATTTTGCTATTGACAGAAGCTTCATTATGTCAGCCGTTCCATTCTTTGAAAACATGGGCAAAACAGAGTAAGAGTGGTGGCAGGGTAGGGGGAAATTCCATTTCTTCCTAAATTGAGTGGAAACATCTTCAGGAAAATTAAAGAAAAACCCGAGAGGAGGAGAAGAGTAAAAGAAATAACAGTAGCCAAAGCCACTTTCCTTTTTCTTTTTCAATCTCCCTTCCAACATGCTCCTGGTAAAATCATTACAAAGGCCGTTTATTTTTAAAATTGAAAGATTGGGGAGAGTCATAATGAGATATTATGTGTAAAAGTTGCACATAAATTTCCTTCTGTCATATTTTGGGCTCTCCTAACGCATCCCCTTGGCAGGCCTGAGGGAAGCTGATCGCTTTAGTATAGATTGTGTGTGCTTCAATAATATTGCCCAAGGACAGAGCTACTGGGTGGCTGAGTTGGCTACATGCTGATTTAAAAATTAGCTGGGCTTTTATTGGCCACACTAAATTGTTCTAAAAAAAAAAAGGAAAGCACAGAGGAAAAGAAGAAAAAGTTTTATAACAGAATGAAGAAGCATATTTGGAGCAAGACTATTCTCCTCTCCTTTGTCCTTTGGGGAATGCAATTTTTTACCCACTAGAGAGTTTGTTCTTCTTTCTCACATTTGTGGAGAGCCATGGAAGGAATGCAACGTGACTGTGGTGTGTGATACAGAGAGAAAGTCCTATGTTCAGTGTTTGGTCTCTCAAGGATATGGAGCTGGACAGCACAAGGTTATGCTACACCCTGATCTTGGTTCCAGGTCAAAGGGATCTGTCTTTGTTTTTTAAGTATAAGGACATAAGATGCCATAAATTTATTACAGAAGAGTCCTAAAATGTTTTGGCTCTTGTGTTTGTGAATTTGAAATTTATTGTCATACCTGCATCCTGGGATCTGTGCTGCTTCTCTGAGTTGTGGGCTTGTCTTGAAGGCCATGAGAGACATGCATGGGTTTTTTGCTGGGTTTGGTGGGCCTTGATTAAGATTTTATTTTTCTTCATATTTTGTTTTCATTGTCCCCATCTCCCTCTTTCTGAGGTTTTAGTGCTTCCAGGATCTCAGCTGAGGAATCTCCACAACAGCCAAGAGCTGGGCCATTTCCTTTTCCTTTCCTTTCTTGGTCTAAACCAGAAGCTGGTCTTCAAGGAGGCAAAGACCATCAAAGTGCCCAAGAATAAATAGTCATTCATAACAGTCTTTGCTAATATGCTTAATTTAGAGCTCTGGAGTCCAAACCCTAGCCACATCTCCTCTGTATTCCATTTTCTATGAAGCATTTGACCTATTTACTTACTTTTTGACCTAGTAGAGTAAGAAATATAAGATGGAAAGATGACCAAAATGAGAGGTTTAAATAAATAGCTTTCAGTGTTCTAGAAGGCCAAATTCATTGTAACTGTAAACATGTATTTTTATTTTGATGTGAGCCAAATTTGAGTACCCTTATAGTCTGGGCAAGTTTAAGAGAATCTGAGCTTCTCATTTAGTCTGTGTCTCAGTCCTGTGCCAAGTGAAAACTCAAAATGGAACTTGGAAAGCCAGTACTTTTAGCTCAATTGGTTCAGATAATAATCCTCCTACCCAAACCTCCCAAGCGTGTCCTATTGGGAGTTATAGTTAATTAAATTAAGATTTCAGGCTTCTTCACCAATATCTTCATCTCTGGGTAGGAGCCTTGGGTGAGGTTGAAAATGAAACTTTCTTCCTTTGCTTCAAGGCAGCTTTGTCCAAATCTATTCCAGAATCAAAAGCACCATGTGCACCTATTAAAACTCTCTCACCACAAGCTGCTCTGCCAGCATTTCTGAATACCCAGTTCCTACAGGTAACCCAAAGTGCTTTCATCTTATATGAATTGTAAAAGAAGGCATCGGGGTTTATTAAGGAGTTTGTGTTGCTAACGTGTCATACATCACGCCATTAATTAAGAGAAATTCCTTTTTCCCCAGTTGGGAGGCTACATAATGCTGCCAGCATGTATATATTACCCGTGTCTCCCCACCCTGGCCTAACCTAAATGCTACATGACTGATTGTACCCCAGAGGAGCTCCAGCCTCTCCAGGTAATTCGATTGCTGAGTCTCCAAAACCAAGGAATTAAAGAAACTGGGCTCTGCTCCCCTTGTAATTAGTAACAGAGCGAGGAGCACGAAGTGGGGTGCGGCGTGTACATGTGTTCCCAATCACAGCCCACACAATGAAAATGGTTTTTTTCTGGGACAATCTGAAGAAACCTCACAGGGATCTGGGGCTTTTACATATGTATATGTGTGTATGTAATCATAATAATAATTATCCTTATTAGCAAGCTAACTCCAAAGCTCTGCGATATGTTTTAAAAATTGGTGGGAGAGCTGAATGATGCACCGAAGAGCCCCAGCCCACGCACGGCCCTGGGTGTCCAGGACAGTGCTCAGACTGTGCCCCAGGAGCTGCAGTGTGCCACACAAGGCTGGGGTTTGCCTGCCTGCAGCTGGGGCTGGACAGTTCAGGTGGTACATTCTTTATCCATCTGCTTTCCCACTGTGTGCAGCACATGGAAACTGGTTGCTTTTGTAACATTTTTCCACCCAGCTTCAATCCCTCATCAGTCACAAAGGGCTTTATTTATCCAGGGTGGCCAAAAAAGCAACACACACTCACCTAACAGCCCCCAAATTTCTGTGCTTCTCACCAGTACTCCCCCTTCAAGTTCCTGAGGATTAGGGACACATAATGGGATGCTGGATTGTTATTTTACAGAGGGTAACAATATTCTCCCTCAGACTGAGCTGTAGGGTATAGTTAGAGCTGTTCAGGAATTCTGTCATTAAAAGTCTTTTGGTTGGAAAATGCCAGTTCTTGGAAACAAATTTTTCAGAGCAAAGGGGAAGGTTTCTTGTGTCAGAGGGACAAACTCTGGAATAGCCACTAGCCCTGAGCCAATGAGAGATGTGTTGAACTTCCAGTTCCAATGGAAGTGCAGGTTACTTATATATAAAAACCCCAGAACTGTAAAATAGCCATGAATGATTCTGTGTTCACTCAGTACAAGAGTAAACTGTAAATCTAAGGTTTCAAAGTGATCTTCCCTGCCCAGACAGGGATTCTTGATTATTCCTCGTTTCTCAGGAAGCACAACCAAGTTTAAGGACTTGCGTGGTTCTCAAAAATGAGAACACTTCTTTCAAAGGTAATGTTGATAACCTGTGCAGGGAGAGATAACCCCCAGACCTACTTCTGACGAAGTGCCTGCACCGCTGGTGAGCACAGGGTGGTTGTTGGGGGGAGACCCCTGAAGCTCTCCAGTCAGACAGATTTGATACCAAAACAGTTCTACAAGCAATTAATTAACAGCCTGGCACTATCATTGCATTAGTAACTGAGTTAGTAATGACATTAACACAAATCCCACACACCACTAACTAACAATAGCAATTCACTCCATCATGAAGATAAAACTGCTCATTGGAGGTGGGATGTCCAACCTAATAAGCCATTAGCCTACATCCCACAAATAATAGCTTGCAGACAAGCATCACTCTGGTACCCAGCACTCATTGCAATTGTCTAATCCTGCCAGAATATGGCACTGCCAGGAGTAACTCCAGCATGCCCAGCAATCCCAGGGCCAGGAACAGCAGAGCTACAGATATCCTACAGAAATATTACTCTAGGTCACAGTATGTCCTGGGCTGGATGGGGAAGGAGGGTGCTAGGAAAGCTGTTGGGAAGGCAAATTTCCAACTTCTGTGCAATATAGATTATAAAAAATTAACCAGCTTTGACAACCATGCAACATTCTCCATTATGTTTGCTGAGCTCACTTCCTGATGTAGATAAGAAAAAAGTCTTTTTTTGAAAGAATTTTGCTGTTGCTCAAGGACTTTGGTTTATTATATGATTGCTTCTTCAGTGAAATCTACCAAATTCTCTGGGAAACGCTATCTTTGATGAAGACTCCGATTTGAAAAAATTCTGCAAGAAATTACTGAAGTGGGATTTTTCAACATTTTCATAAAGAAAGTTTTGTTTTTCATTTGAGGGTGACTTTATGATTTGAAATTTGAGTAGTGGATTTTTTTAGATAGAAAATAGTCAGATTTTGAAATAGCAATATTCTGAAATTTTCGGTATCTCTGTCAACCTGCTATCATTATGGAGTGTGTCCTTTACAGTTGTTATTACAAAGGGAAAATATTTGAGAATCCTCTTTTTTAAAAAAAGTTCTGTTGAAAGAAGTGACTCAAATTTCAAGAAGGCTTGAATGTAGGAAAATCTTTTCTCTTTCAAGTATCATTTTCTTGAGTACCATTTAATGTCTGTTTTACATTTGGCATTTAAAAAAACAAGCTTGAAAATCCATGTGGTGGTCACTGAGGAGTTGTGCTACTGGCAAACATTGCTAGGAAATGCAGATCCAAGAAATCAAATACAGAAAGTCTGCTCCTAGAAAACCAGTTCCAAGGGAAGCCCATAAACTGGAAGAGTGAGGACATCCATGAATGCAGGGGCCTGGGCACTTGGTGCCAAGAGAGATGGAAAATTATTGTTGGGGTTTAGGGACACTGTAGCAGAGAAAGCAGGTTTGAAGGATGAGTGTACCAGACAGAGAGAAGAAAGAAGCAACAAGAAGGGTGGTTCTTTCATTGCTTTGAGTTTGTGTGAGGGCTGTATTTCCAAGGAGACAGGGACGCTGGGCGAACCCAACGTGAGATCAAAAAACAATGCCTGCTTTAATGCTTTTTTTTCCCCTAAAGTCTGTTTATTAGGAACTTAAAATAATGAGATACAGGATGTCAGTTTATTAGGGCTAAATTTTATTATAGACTTCTCTGTATGGGGAGCATCACTTCTCAGCTAAAACGAGGTACGAAGTCTTCAAACCCTTTACCTTCTCTTTGTAAACTTTTGCAGATAAAAAAGGTTTCATTTTTAGGAAAGGCTGCTTCTTTCTGTGTTTCGTTTTCAGGTACTCTGTGATCTGTTGCCAGGTCGTCAGTTCATTAGTGTGGGAGTTTCCTTATGATCTTTAGAAAGCGAAGGACAGACCTTCTGAAGACACTGATAAGCACACTGATCACCCATATTTCAGCCTTTAGGCAAGTTTTCTCACTAAACCTATTTTCATTCGTGTAGATTTTTTCTTGCTCTTGATATTAGTCAGAAACAGAACTCAATAAACTTGGGTTCGGCCTGACAGGGTCTGACTCTGAATCTCAGTCTGTAGCTGATACTCGCAGATGCTTCCACTATATCTCAAGACCAAAATGTAATTCATACCTGAATGCCCTGTTGGTATACATAGAGCCAGTATGAAACTCTTGCAATACATTCTCAGTGCTTGGATTAGCCTGATATTTTTAAACTTGGAAGCAAAATCATCTGAGTTGCATTTTCACAGACATAAAAACGAGGCATTTCATACACGCAGTTGTATTTTCAGCAGTGTTTGTGCATTTGAGCACCCTGTTTTGTGAGGACTTTTGCAGGCTGTGCAGATGGCCAGATCTGCAGTGCATGGGCGCTTTGGGACTGCATCAACCGCTATTGAGCGTGTGGATTAGGTGCACTTTTTGTGTGCCCAATTAACCACTGCAAAATTTTGACAACAAAAGAATCATTATGTTCCTGAAAATGTTTATTGTATAAATATTGTCCTTTCTGGTTCAGTAGTGTATTATTCTCACTCCTTTTGTACAGCAATAAAACTATCCATGCTGTTGCTTTTCTGAACTGGTGCAACTGGCGTGTGGAATGCAACAGCCGGTTAACTCTGCAATGATCCAAGAGCAGCAGAAGACAAGGAGTGCAGAGGGGGCTGCCTTCTTCTGCCAAGTGTAAAACTAAGCAGCTGCTTTGTATTTTCACATGAACAAAAATGTTTTGTTAACTGCTTCGCTGCCAAGGTACAGGTTGTACATAATGGGGCTGCTGGCCCACAGGGTTACTCAGCTGCAAGAGGCTTAGTGATTCTCCTTTTGTTCCAAGTAGAGGCTGACAGCATCTGGGATAAATGCTCCAGTCACAGGATGAATGATTGTAGGACAGTATTCAAACAGCTTTATTTTCCTTATTTTATTGCTTTAAGCATGGCCATATGTGCAAAAATTTCCCCTTAAAAGAAAATTCTTAAGATTGCAAGTGTTTAAAAGCTGGGAAATGCCAATGGAAGAATATGCTTCTTGATCATCTTGAATTGTATAAAATAATAGACTTACAAAAGAATGGGGTGGAAGAGATCTTAACTTGTCATCTAGTTCTCCCAGACTCAAGGCAGGATTGTCTCAATCATCTAACAGTTGTCAAATTTGTTCTTTCATGTCTCAAGTTCTCCTGAATTTTTCAAAAGAAGTGTGGCTTTCTGGGATCCTTGGGAGGTTGCATTAAACCTGTTCAGAACTGAAGATCTGTGCCTTATTAAGAAGATAGGAAGGGGAATGAGGAAAACGTTGTTAATGAAAAGAAAAATGAGATTTCTCTCTTCAGAGTAGAAGTATCAAGACTGACACTGAAACAAGAAAATTTTACTCTTCAAAGGAAATACAGCCAGAAGAAACCAAGATAATAATTACAAGGGCAGAAGTGTAGTATGTTTGCATGCAAAGTCTCTCCCACTTTGCTGCTGCATGGTTGCTGTAGCAAGGGTAATTAAGAAGAGGCTAATCAAGAGTCTTATGTTGTGTCTGATGTGTACTCATGTACAAATAAAAGAGATGGTGTAAGGGAGGTACAGTTGCAATCTCAAAAAGAAGTTCTGGAGGAAGTGGAAAAGCTGCAATGCAAATATTCATGCTCCAGGCTCCAACGAGAAAAGGAACAAAGTTCATCACATTTTGAAGAACTGTGAAGTGCCAGAAACCAGCCCACGAGTGAGGTGCTGGAGGGCCACCTTGTGTGGCCTGTGGGTGTGGTAGAAATGCTGACCTATTGGCAGATCTCCTCCTTAACAGCTGGAAAAGCTGGGACCTGAGTCCCTGATGGGACACAGCACTGAAGCCTTCAAGAGGGTGGAACAGAGGCCCATGGCCACCACACTCATGAAATTCAGTAGTAAATGAAATGGGTCTAATTAGGCTGTGAAATAGATTGTGTGTAACTTAGGGTGTCCATGAGGCTGAGTGCTGACAGCAAACTCTACAAAGTTGGAGGACTGCAGATGGGAAGGAAATATTTGCTTACAATATGATGTGAAGAAATTGGATAGCCTTCACCCCATGGGCATGCAGCAGGGAATCACGAAGCTCCAGATTTCAAGCTGAGTAGCTGCATTTATCTCCTCAGCTTTGCTGTGCACACTCTGATGTGCAGGGTAAGACCTGCTGGATTCTAGATATAGTCAAGGCAATTAGAAAGTGATCTAATTCCAGTACTGAATGCCTGTGTTTATTCATCTGAATGCCATCTTCTGTTTATTCATAACCTTCTGTTAAAAACCATCTTTGAGTTTAACTTGCTAAACAAACCTTTCTTATTCATAAGTCTTTCTGTTTTAAAGGATGGAGGGGGTGTGAAGTAAGATGAGACTGACAAACAGGGTGAATTTTTTGGCAAGACAGTGACTCTGTATAGAGATAACAGCTTCTTCAGATATATGGACCCAGAAATTCATTTAGGGAAACCAGGGGATGGAGAGCATTTGCAGCCAGGCTGGAATGGGTCATTGTCAGGACTAGCAAGGTCAATTGCCAAGTCTAGGAAACAGTACCTTCCATCAGGCACACGCCACAAGAAAAGAAAGTAGATTATAGAGGAATGCTCTGAGGGACCAAAGCTTCATATCCATGCCCAGTGATTGGGGTGCAGGTAAAAAGAGCAGGGATGACAAAGCCACAGGACTCCTCTGCTATGTTAAGGTTGCAAAGCACTGAATGAAGATGCAAACTGCAGGGGCTGGGAAATGGGTCTCCTGAGGGAGGTAGTAAGATGCACTCCTGGACCTGACACTGCTGTGGAGCCCTGGACCTGGGCTAATCACAACTTTCCTGGAGTATCAGGCATTGTGGGCTCCTGGTTTTCTGCAGGTCTAATCAGTTTGCTATGGTCTCTGTCACAGGGATGCTGGATCCTCACCTGCCTGGAGGTGCTGGAGCAGGGCCTTGACCTGAAGGACCACCATGAAACTTCAACTCTGAAAACAATGTGTCTGCGTTACCTATCTCAAGCACAGCAAACTCACAGTGAGTTCTCTTAGTCTTTATGTGCCATCATTTCCCATGCTCATCAGACTCTGAAGAAATCACTGTATTAGAGAAGCACTTGGATGCTGTCACGATGAGCCTATTGAAAAATCTGTGAGGAAATGAATAATTCTGTACTTGATGAAAGGCTCGAAATGTCTGCCGTAAGTTGTGCACAGGGCCCTGTGTTTAGGCACAGGGAACATAGAATATGGAGTAGATGCTCCTTCAGAGAGCAGCATCTGACCTATGTGCTGGAAAATTTGAGATGGCTTTGGAGAAAACAAGTGTATGAAGACTGGGTCACAGCACACATGCACCAGTGGCTTGGGGTGCTGTGGTCAGCCAGGACTTCTCCTCTGCCACCCTTTACCTGTGACACTGAGGATTTATAGAGAGGAACAGCCTGTGTCTAGTCAAAGGGATTGCCTGCACAAAAAAAGCAGAGACAGGCTTGCCTTAATCAGAAAAAAGAAATTTCAAAAGGAAGTAGTTTCGTTTTCATAACATTAAGTAAAATAATCCTAGTGGAGGACCTGCTTACTCTCTCGTATTCCCTTCTTGATCTGCCTTAGATGGGGAGATGGGACTCCGAAAGAGCCTGACCTTACAAAAATTTGGAAATCCTGGGTAATGTGATTTCCAGAAGTTGGCGTAGGGCTTTCTGTTGAAAACTGCAAGAGCTTTGCATTCAAACACAGCAGTTCTGGATCACTCAATCCTTATAGCTCTGTTATGCTCTAAGGAATAATATGTTTCTTTCTATATAGGCCTGAGAATCTGAACTGCTTTCTCATCTCTTGACACACCAAAATTTCTGTTGGAAGTAGTACTCAGGATGTCACAGTTTTGAAAAAAATGGTAAAATACATGTTTAGCTTTATTCATACTGAGAAGCTTCTCCGAGGCCATCACTGCCATATACTTAATGTCAAGCACAAATGAGCTTTGCCAGACAAGGGGAGTCAGCATAGGTTTGGGCAAACTTAAACAATTAGCTTTGAAGCTTTGGTGAACCTTCAGATGTATGTTTGTTCAAATTTGGCCCTCAAAATAAGTGGCAGCTCCAAGCTTCCCCCACAGTAGGGAGGACTTATCACATCATGATTTGAATATGGTACAGAGCATATATTTTCAAAATCTGATGGGTGCATGAGCTTGTGTTTTAGACAGAGTTTTGGATACTTAGTGCAAATGAGTCTCAGTTATGTATCGCTCATTTTATGATATGGCTTCAAGAAGAAGAGGGGAGAAACATTTTTTAGCACAATTTTTACTTCTAAGAAAACTTAGATACAAATTGAATCTGCTTCAGCCATTATTTACTAGACATTTTCAGAGATTCTCTCCACTGGATAGGAAGGAAAGTGCAGTCAGTCCAGCACTCCCCTGATGGAGAGAAATGCAAACTTTTAATAAAGTATCAATGGCACCCCAAGGGGATAAAAAGTGATTCGCATGCCAGTGGCCCAGGTGACAGCCCATATAAGTTACTGTGGTAGCAGCTGAGTCCTGTCAGAGAAGGGAGGATGATGAGAGAAGAGGGAGCAAAACATGATTTGTACTGGCATGCAGTGAACAAGCTAAGCTGTGTAAAAATGAATACATGAAATTAAAAGGATTAATGGGACAAGTTAGTGCAGGGTAGCAGGGAAAGTCCCCTGTCTAGGCACTTCTGCCAGGTTCCACCCAGACAGGTTATTTTTTTTGAAACCTTCTTTCTTTTGTAAGTGAAATTTCATCTGGAGAGCACCTCATGAACAAAATTCAATTCCTCCCCCCAGCTCCACCTGGATAAGCTCTTTGAGCTTCTAAAATTTGCTTTTATTTAAAAAAGTCATAGTGGTTTTCACCAAAGCCTGAAATGTTAGCTTGGTTTGAGGAAGGCTAATGGCACGTTAGCCATCAGAAATCATCCAGTGAGTTCATTTGCATCGAATGCTCCTCTTAACCTCATGTTGTAAATCACTTTTAAATAGCCCTGCCGCTTCACCCCAGGGCTGGCCACAGTTCAGGATTGAGCAGAATAGCTTCTGCTTATGCTGTGAAGGCTTTTGAAATCACTTGTGATGAAGATATATAGAAGTAAGTTTTTTACTATTTAAATCACAAAGCAGGACCTAAATATTTTTCTACAATAGCATTTTGCTATGGACCACAGCCGTTCTACCCAAGCCTGTCCACTCCCATCTCTGTAGTTAATCAAAGCTATGTCTATATATGTAGCATTTGCCCCATTAGGTTTCAGGGTTTGTTGGGTTTTTTAGTATTACACCTGGTTTTCATCTTGCAAAAGGCAATTTCAACATTCATAAGATGATAGTCATTTCATGCAACAGAAGGCTAGCGAATTGAGGGAAAGGGATGATATTTGGGAATGAAAAAAAAGCTGTGACATGTAAAATTACATATAAAGTGAGGTTCCTCCTCACCTAAAATGCACAACAAATGAACTCAAGATGTCAGCACTTAAACATTGTGAAATATTGCTTGTATCACTGTAGCATCTAGAGACCCACCAGGAAATCTTGTATTCTCCTAACCTGAGTGGCATGGTGTGTATTGAAGAGCTGATGACTTTAGGTAGGCAAGTCAGAAAAAGTGAAGACCAGAAAATGTTGGCACTATTTTGGTGTAAATTCTTTCTCCCTTTAAAAATAACTGCACAAGTTGCAGCTGACTTTGACTTAGATTAATCAGAATTTAATATGATGTAGAGATTGATGCCGTGGAAAAAAAAAACAAAACCAAACAATTAATGAAAAAGACAAAAGAAGAAACCTTGAAGTCTTCTACAGGTATAGTAACAATCCAGGCTTTCCACTGAGTAGGCAGGTAGAGGCCAGAATAAGCCTGGACAGCTTCAGTGGTCAGCAGCCGTCACTGCTTCGTGGTAGGCTGAAGCTATGCAGCCAGGTCTGCATCTTGGTACCTTTCCAGTCACACTGGTGGCTTCTTGCAGGAAAAAAAACATTGTCCTCCAGGTAACTTCTTCAATCCTATCAGCCATATTCAGTCTGTAACGAGTTGTTGTTGACTGTATGTAGCTGCAATAGTCTGGGACACATCACCTTGAAAGGTGGCTGGGGGAAGAAGTGGAAAGAGACAGTTTGAAGGTGTCGCTGCCACTCTTTCTCACAACATTTCATCTTTGTTGTGGATTTTTTTTGCATCTGTTTCAGATCACAGAATCATAAAATGGTTTGGGTTGGAAGGGACCTTAAAGATCATCCAGTTCTTAAAGATCTTAAAGATCATCTGCCACGGGCAGAGACACCTTCCACTAGACCAGGCTGCTCAAGTACCCATCCAACATGGGCAACCTGTTCCAGGGCCTCACCATCCTCATTGTGAAGAATTTCTTCCTAATGTCTACTCTAAACCTTCCCCCTTCCCATTTAAAGCCCCTCATCCTATTACTACATGCCTTTGTAACAAGCCCCCTCAGCTTTCTTGTAGGCTCCCTTCAGGTGCTGCAAGGCCACAATAAGGTCTCCCCAGACATTTCTCTTCTCCAGGCTGATCTAGAAGTAAACTTAAGTCAGACTGCTCCTTATGTCTTCAATAAAGCCCAGCTTGTATTTACTAAAGGAGATTTATGGAAAAACTTGAGGACTTACAAGTCACTCCTTATATTCCTAGTATCTTGTCCCAGGAGGAATTAACAAAACACCTTATGTGGATCTTGGCTTTTTTCTGCTTGATCAGGTTTTATTCAGAAATGCAGGGCCTTCCTCTCCTGCTCATCACTGCCTTTCTCCATGCCCATGTGTCTTGGTGGGAGCACGTACAAGCAAGGCCCTGCATATCACCACTGGAAAACAGAGGAGCCAGTGCTAATCCCTCACTTTTGTGAGAAGAGAACACTGTCTGAATGCAAAAACATACCTGTAAGTCCAGCAAGTTACAAAGATAGCAAATGCTAACACAAGAGACTTGCTGCTAAGGAGAATTAAAACTTAAGTTGGATTTGGCCAAAGGGTAATGAGAGTTAGAGCTGGAAGAAAAAAAGAAGTATACTTAAAAAATAATGTTTTGCTTAGATTGTTGAATTGTGGTCAAGAGAATGAAAAGGGGGACAGGGCTGTTGCTAGGAGTTTCACTGTGACCAGGGAATGTATGTGTAGGAACATCTGGTATGTTTGTTCCTAACACTCCAGGTCTTTTACCATATCCTGCCCAGCACTGCTGAAGTAAACCAGGTGTAAGTGGTTTCAACAGAACAGCCAAAACCACATCTTACTTTCAGAAATCATGTCTTGAACATGAAGGCTTTGTTCTCTAGGGCCAGAGCTCCTCTCTTCTCACTGGTAGTCCGTGAAAGTGTTTACAGAGGCCAGCAGCCCAAAGGAATTGAATTCAGGATCTTGAAAGCTTTGGCCTTCGCAAAATAAACCTTCAAAGGAGATTTAGAACTATCAGCAACAAAATACTTTCTATTCTCATCCATGGCAGCCCCCTCCATTCCTGTCCTATGTTTATTTAACAATTTAAAAAATAAATCCATTGCTTTGAGCCCAGAGGATTGATATTTTTAAGGTCTGTGGGGTTTTTTTTCCGTGTACACTTCCCATAATATTCTGTATTTTCTTTTTCTTTTTGTTATTTTATTTTAACCATCATTTACTCTTGTTGGCAATTACAGATCTTGCTTTTCCCTTATGTTCGTAATACGATAGGTGAGGTGAGGAAACGCTGATGACAAAAGCTCTTGCACTCCTCCTCTTTACCTGAGTTGTCCAAATAGACACCCCTTTTCCACGTGGGAGGTTTGGCTTAAAATAGATCCAAAAGGCCATATTTTTAAATATTAGTACTTAATGCTGTTTCTACAGTGTCTGTTCCCTGTGCTGTTAGTGCTGAGCTGATGTGAGCCTCACAAAGAGCGTAGTCAAGGGGCTGTTTAAGTTTCATTAAAAAATAAATAAACCCTAAATCCCTGGGATCTACTTAATTGCCCCAAAAACTGGACAAACACGAGAGCTAATTTGAACTATTTGCTCCAAATTACTCTTGTGAGTTTAGCTCTTTTCTTGGTTGCTGGGTAATTCAGAAATCAAATCAAGTATATGGAGCAGACCTACAATTCTGGAAAAAATCATGAGGATTATTTGCTGCTTCCAAGTAGTTGTATTTCATTATTATTATCTGATGAGACTAATTGCCAGTATCACATTATGTCATTTCTATTCCCTCCTTGTGTGGCTGAAGTGTTTCAAAGGAGGGAAAAAAAGCAAAACCCAAAAGCAATTAAAACCAAACAAAAAAAGCCATAATGACCTTCTTTTCTTACACATATTTTTCAAGTCTGCTTTTCTAAATTTTCTCCTATCTAACAAATTATATTAAATCTATTATTGATATTTTCCTTTTTTTTTAATGAATACATAATTCCAAGGTCCTTGCCTCGTTTGTGTTTTCTTCCATGCCTTTCAATACTTGTAGTCAGTCATAAACCCCAGACCAGAGCACCTTAAAAGTGGAAGTCAAGAAGAAAAAAGGCCAATTCATATATTATCTAACTGTTTCTCATGTTCAGATGCCAGACAGGCCACAGTGGAGATTGTTGTCAGCAACTTCCCAACTACATCTAGAAGGAGAATGGAGATTTTAGCCATCATATTTCTCATTCAACAACTAGTTGAAGATCATGTGTTAATAATCCAACTCTGAGTATGAGCTACGCAGTTTTTCAATCTGTAACAGTCCCAGTATGAAAAGTTTCTCTAGTTGGGAACATCATCTGTAACTGGGTGGGTCTTCTCCTGCCTTTTCTAAGTGCAGATGCTGGTTGGTGCTTTTGCCAAGGCAGCAGGTTTCGCAGGAAGAGAAGGCAATGGTGAAAGACCACCTCTCATCAACTACTTCTATTGGATGAGGACACAAAGACCTGCAGTGGAGAATTAGCAAATTCCCAACAGCCAGATTTGGTTAATTATTTGAGGGAGATGATGTCCTTCAGGTCAGCTGAGAGGAGAGTAGCAACATTTAAAGCACTACTGCACAAGGAGGCATTGGAACACTTCAAGAGACAACCAACCTCCCCGTGCACAAGTCTTACCACACTCCTGGTCATTCAAAAGGCTGGTGGCTCCTGCAGGACTGAGCACTGAACACCTGAACTGTACTGGAATTTATCCTTGCTGACTGGCCAGGACAGGAAGCCCACTCCACAGATGTCCTATTTTCAGAGTTAACTCCATTTAAAAAAAAAATAAATAAATCTGTGTGAATTGACTTTACTTTTGTCAGCACAACCACTTTATCAGAACTGCAAGACAATGCTACTTGACAGAAAAAAAAGTGTTAGAAACACATGAAGGAGAAAAAAGAGAGTCACTCTACTCATCAGTGTTCTTATTGCTTATATTCCCTTCTGCACCTCCTTGAAACTGCCTTTAGATGGAAACTGTCCTGGTTTGCCCTGCGAGGAGGAGACATCATGCACCTTGTGGCTGAATGTGCGGTTAGGAGACTCCTTGCTCCAGAACGTCTGTGGGTGTCCTGCAGGGCTAAACGCATCACACAGGGCAACTGATTTTTGAACCGGTTCAGCATGCCATTGCTTGTGCAAAACACGTGTCCAGCCACCAGGCTTGCATAAATTGGCTGTAAATAGTTAATTAAATGCATTTGTACCCCACCACCTGATTTGCATGCAGAATTGTCAAAACAGCGTGCTAAGATTAGACACAATGTACTCCCCGAACACAATTGTACCACTGAAACACTCTGAAAATCTGGCGCATTGAGTTAAATTTTCACATTGTGCTTTCTTGTGTAATAACAATAATCTCCTCTGCCTTGGAGTATAATCGCAATAAAGAGCTTTTTGTGATTCATTCAGTGTTTATTCACTCAGTAAACAGCCCTTTATTGCTTTTTATACTACAAAGCAAATGAGATTATTGCTTAAATTGTCCGGTAGCGACTAGCTTCTGTCCTCTGGCTTGCTTGTTCAGTTTGTTTTTGTGTTGTGGTTTTGGAAAAGAAAACTTGTTTAAAATTAGCTCCCCAATAAATCACAGTAACAATGAAGTGAGAGTTTCTGCAGTGTGACAGATTTGTAGCTTTTTATGTTTGTAATGATGATGATATGTTTTCTAGCGTATTTATTCCTTTCTGCCTTTGTTCTCCCAAAATCTGAAGTCTGCTGCAGTGAAGAAAACCCTAAGATGTTGGAGTTTGGGAAGTGGGAATCTGCAGTCCTTGGACTTCATAGCTGCCTCTGCGGTATTCCTGGGATGAAAAGGTGGAGGAAAGAAGCAAAGAAAGTAAACAAGCAGAAGTCCAATGCTCAAAGCTGAAAAGCAACAACTCTAGTTCATGTCCTATCCTGCTCCTAAAAGCTTGAGTGATTTCCTTCACTCATCTTTGCCTTTACAATAAGCTTGAACCCATCTTGATGTTATCTTCTCTGGAAAGTGCCCCAAGATCTTTGGATGGTTGGCAATAAACATTTAATTCATTATTCAATGACTTTCCAAACAGTTCCCAGGAGTAGTTGTTCTTAACACACCATCACCCCACGAAGAATTATGGTGGAGCCACCCTGCAGGCCTCAAAATGGAAGAGCTGGGAACATTGTATTGTTCATCATGGAGAGAGAAGAAGTCAGCTGCAGGCAACGTTTGTTCATTCCTTCCATTCCTGAGTGCGCAAATGGAGTGTCCCATAATTATTCCTCATCACGAGGCCAAGTGGTGTATTCACCAAGAGAACAAGACAGACTTATTTCTTTCTTTCAGGCAGTAACACGTAAATGGCATTTCTTATTTCAATCCTGCCAACTTTCAGACGTTAGCAAAGCATTTCACTGATAATTATTGATTTTTTTTATTTATAGAAAGCTAGGACCTAGTACAATTCAATATTCAGGAGATGCCAATTTTCTATGAATACCTGAGAATGACTTGGTCATTTTCCATTTCTGTAATTGCTTCTGCATTGCTGGGGCATGAGTTGCATTCTTTAAAATCCCTCTAGAAAAGGAACATGGGTGTGGAAGCTGTGCCTGTATTTCTTTCTTCTTACTGAAGGCAGGCAAGTTGTTTTTAATTTGGGCACTTCAGGTACTAATGTCCAACTTCATTTACTCACTACTAGTGCCAGCTTCAATGCTGAAATGGATACCTTAAATTAATTGATCAAGAATTGCAAATTTGGGCTCTCAAACTGTTAAATATGCAACAAGGTCTGTATTTTCTCTAATGGACTCTATATTTTCTACAGGAATCTGCATTTAGCTAATCTTGACAGCTTTTGAGTGGCCATATTTCTCCTTTGGGTAATAATGTTTCCTAGATTTAGCTTTTTCCTCTTCTATGTTGTTACATTTAGTTGTCTTATTAGTTGATAGCACCTATTTTTATCCTAACCTAGGCAGTGACAGGGTTCTGGAACAGAGCAGACAAAGTGCCAGCTCCACTGAAGTCCCCAGGGCACCAGAAATGAGATGGTACCTGCCCATTGCCTTGAGCTTGAAATATGGTTCAACATCTCAAAGGACCTCATCTAGTTGTTCCCAGGACATATCTGACATGTGAGCTGGTACCCACCATGTGCCTGACCTTGCTCACTGTGCTGACTGGGCAGCTCACACGCTGCAGAGGTTGAGCTCACTGATCGTATGGATATCTCCCAGTACATGAAAGTGAGAGCAAGGCCTGGAGTACCATGATATTACAGTTTTGACAGTGAAATCTCCAAAGGTTCCTTTTTGTGATGCTACAGTATAAAAGCTACCCTGACCTTGGGCAAAAAGAAATCTTTAAACAACCCATATTTCTTTGATGCTAAAATAATCCTTAGTCGTCAACCACTGCATAACATCATCATCTGCATGGATATGAAAGGGGAGACTTCAGAGTCAGTACTGACAACAAAGCAGCGTCCTCTCTTTGGTAGCGAGGGGCAGGCAGCCATCAAACTGTCAGGGAGGCCTCTGAACACCTCCTCACAGTTCATCTCATGCCAATGGCTCATGCAGAGGTGATGGCTCAGAGCAATGCTCTGTGCTTTCCAGGTCTGCGTTGAACGTGCACTGGAAAGAACACCCTCCCCTGCAGACAGGGCCTGCATCGCCCCTGCTCCCCCCGCCTGCAGCAAGAAGTTTCCCAATAAGACTTCTGCCAGTTCTGGCCCTGGGTCCTTCCTGTATGGATGTGACATGTTTGGTTTCACTGGGTAAGAATACACCCTGCTTCATAGTTTCCATGTATACGAAACTTGCTAAGTGCATGGCCTCATCTGTGATTAGATTTTTGTTTCACAAGGCAACAGTGATTTATGAAGCATATTTTCATGTGGTAACCAGAAAATGTTTCCATTTAATTATTGGACACATATTTTCCTTTATCAAACCTGCTCGAAAACGTTTTATTGTTTTAAGAATACATTCTCACAGGAGATTTGTTGCTTTAACCACATTTCATTTTAAAGGGGTTCTGCTCTGGTTTGCTAAAGTTTTCAGGTTGCTGCATGAAATGTGTGGTTTGTTGGAACAAGGTGAGGAAAAGTGAGCTGATGGTCAACCTGCCAAGCAGAAACTTAGGAGTGTTTCTTCAATTACCAGCCTTGACACTGGGTTTTTGGTGCCCTTGAGCAAGTCACTTTGCCTCCGTGCATGTTAGTTCCCCATGTGAAAAAGAAGAACCGTCCTATTCATTTTTCCTTGCCTGTTCATCTTTTCAAATGCTTCATCAGAGGCTCTGGTTCTCACTGGGGCTTGCTGGGTGCCCAGCATGGTGAGGGTATGCGGTTCTGGTTGTCACAGAATATTAATTAATCATTCAAATAAATCATGTCAAAGAAACATTAATTAATCATTGCCTCAGAAAAGAGTTCACCACAGACACTCTCTGTGGGCCCTCCATACAGCCTTGGAGCTGCTGGAAGTGCACTGTCTTCGAACACGGCCCATGGACATGATTAAAAGAACTGCCTCAAATCATCCCAACATTCTCACTACTAAACAGCAGCTACAGCTCCTTCTCTTTTTGATTTTTCTTTTCTTATTCTTTTTTTTTTTGAACCTGGCAGCCTTAGTCAATAAGCCATAAGCGCCTAGCTAAGAAGAACTGCTGTCATCAGACAAAAAGGCCTCCAAGTCCACATCCCTAACAACCTATTTTAATAACAAGAGCAATAACGGGATTTATTATGCATGCGGCTTTCTGCAATCATTTCTGAAGAGAAAATTAGTTTGAAGCCTCAGGCGACAGTTGAACTCTCAGAGGCGCCTAAAATAAAATAAGGAGTGGGGGGGAAGGGAGTGGGCTGAAAAAATAATAACCAGGGAAAAAAAAGTGTGATGAGAAAAGTTACTGGAGCAAGCATACTGGTAAACTTTATGTGTGAGTTGCTCTTGTCCTCTGGAGAGAAAGTGTGGTGGATGGGAGGGTTTGCAGGGCTGTGTGGCCGGGCTGCCAGTGCTGCAGGCACTGTGGGAGCCAGCAGAGCGTGATCCAGCGTGGACTGCCAGCAGCACGGTCCCTACGCCTCAGTTTGCGGCACAGGTGGAGCGGTGATAAATTTCAGAGGGGTTCCGTGCTGAGGAGTAAATCTTAGGGCAGCCAGGGAGTTAAAAGGGGAAAAGAAGGAAAAATAAAAAAATATAAAGGAAGAGGATAAGGACTGAGTGTGCTGCTAGAGGTGTAAGAGCCACAGGTTAGGGGCAGGGCGAATCCAGCACTCAGATAACATTCTGAGCTGTGTGGGAGTCTGTCCCAGGGGCCACCACATCCACTTCTGCCCCTTCTCAACCACCAAAAATCGCCTCTCTTCCCAACCAGCTTCTGGTTCACATTGAAACCAAGGTTTACATACTGGCACTAGCATGCCCTGAGAGACCAGCAGCATCCTCAAAGTCCTTCTGCTGAACACAGGGAGAGGGGCTGAAGTTTTGGAATAGGAGGAGACTGTTCCAATTCACAGCAATTACCACATGGTTTTCTCTAACCAGGGGAGTTCAACCTATAATCTGGTTCCTTGCAGACACACCCCTAGTCTGCACCTGAAGAGCCTGCGCCCAGACCTATCCTTCTTTTCATCCCAGCCCAGTAGCACGTGAAGGGATTTGAAGGGCCAGAGGTAGATGGTGTTTCATAGCTGGGTAGGCTGAAATACAGCCTAAAACCCAGAAATTACATCAGCACAATGCCACGAGCTGCCTCCCACAGGGTGCCCTATGCAGCTGTGCAGGATGGTGCAGGGTGGTGTCCATTTCCAGAAGGGATCCAGGGAAAAACACAGTATTTCAGGGACAAGGCTGGCTTCTTGTCTGCCCTGTGGATGTCTTTCCTATTGCAGGGTGAACCGGCACTGAAGGACTCAGGTGCTACAGCCAGCCCAGGGTCAGGTGCAACGTTATCAGACCATGCCCTCTCCCTCCTTAGCACCCAGGGAAGGTTTGCTTCTCCTTGCTCCTTCCTCTGTGTTCCCATTTCCAACAAGCCCTTGACAGAGGAGTGGGACTTAAAGCCAATCAGCACACAGTTGTTCCTTCTGAAACAAAGCAACATCAAGGGAAGAGTGTGTTTTCATACATATGTGTCCCCATCTAAGAAAGACAAAGCCAATGACTTTAGTTTGTGTAGAACTCAGTGCTGCCTTTTTTTTTTAATTCTTGGGGATTTTTTCCCCTTCCTGAGGCAACGCATGAATTTGAGGGCTGGAAATAGTGTAGACCCGACTGACTGAGACCAATAATCTCAAACCTGCTATTAGATGCGCCTTTCGTTTTGGGCTCTGGTTTGAGGACACATTAGTTTACTTCAGCTCTGGAGTCTGAGGCCACCCCTTTTGAACTGTAAGGGTTGGCCAAAGAAAATAACGTGTGGTTATTGTGTAAGAAGTCATCGTACCAGAAAAGTATATGATCACTGAAAGGCAACATCAGAGAGCAGGGTCTTCTGCAGGGCCTTGGCTAACCAAATAATTCCATAGTGATATTTCTGGCTTGTGTGTGAAAAATAAAATGGTCTGAAATCCTGTGGCTGTTTGGTACCCGTGTCTTTAATGTCTGACTGCTGATTCATTTTAAAAAGTGGGATTTAATAAGACTGTTATTGTATGTTATTTAAATACCGATTGATTATTAAAAACATATTTATTTATAACTACAAATTATAAAGTACTCTGGGAAGCACAGCCAATCAAATCAGCGGACTGCCTGATGAACATCCTTTTCTAATCCCATCTTTTATATATAGCAAAGAAGTCGACTTATGCAGAGGGAATAAAACTAACTAACTTAACTGCCTTTATGGGTCATTTCTTTCTTTGATGAATACTTGTAACTCCCTTTAATGGTAATGGGACCTTTGCTTTCCAACTGAGCAGAAAATAAACAGACCGCGCCGTAGGGGCTCTATTGCCTTTTGGGGGGCTCTGAGCAAGGTTAAGCAAAGGCAGATGAAATGTTCTGTGCTTTAATAAAGCATGCCTAAAATATTCCTGAATAAGATCCTCTTTCCCCATTTCCTGGCAAGTGCTGCCCAGAGGGTCCTGCCGGTTACGCTAACGCCTGCCAGCAAAGCAAAATGCCATACCAGCAAGTCAAACCCCATTTTGCAGTGGCAGAGTCCCACTCCCTGGTAGTCACACCAGAAGGCAGGACCAATAATGAATAGATCTTCTTCAGGCTTTTTTTCACAGCAATCCTCTAAGGTGTTTCTCTCTTTCTCTTACACATACATTCCTGGTCTTCTTTGGTGGCTTTTGCATGTGAGAGAATAAAGATGTGTTGAAAGCTAGAAGAAATGAGAAGTGCTCATCCCATCTTTCCCTGCCCCTTTTTTTGGTTTGTTTTTCTTTTTTCCCCTCAAGCTTGGAAAAAAAAAAAGTTAGCTCTTTCCTGACTCCTTTTCCATATGTGCAGCTACCTTTGCAGATACAGGTTCTGCAACTCCCACAAGCTTTCACAGCACAGCAGCCCTGACTCACAGCCAAAACAAAGAGAAAATCTGATACGGTATTTATGTCTCTGTTTAGGGTAATTAACTTAAAACAAGGTTGTAGCTGAAAAAGAAGACAATGAGAAAGGGGAGAGGAAACTTGTTTGTTAAGAAAAAAAAAAAGGAAGCCTATTAAGGTAGGCTCCTGAATAAATGACAAACACTTTGAAATCCTGATGGTTTTATGAATTAACTTTGCAAAGCAAATGGCTTGTTTTTCCTATGTGAGTCTCGTTAACATCTGAGGGTTATACACTTGGGTATCGTATAGCAGTAGGTATCAGTTGCATGACTCTCCTGAAATCAATGTCACTACATGCACTCACACCAAATCCAGGTTCAGGAAAAACAGACACATCCCAGGGAGATGTGTTAAAGCCAGAGAACCAGACCCTGCTCCACTAGCATGCTTCTTTCCACAGGTCTCTCTTTTTAACTTAAATATTTTAACTAATTTTTTAAATGTATTTTGATTCACTATTACAAATTACTTTCAATTTGAAGATATGTTGATTCAATCACTGTTTTTGTGTATCTTTCCCCTTTTAGTGTAGCAAAAAAAAATTCCTAACAAGACAAGGTCTTTAAAAAGATCTTCATTGTATTTCAATAACAGTCTTGCTTTGATTAAAAGAAAAACACTTTTGTTTGTTAATTAGGAGGAATATTCTTAAGTTAGTTCCACTGACCAAACACTTCATTTTGCCATATGAGACCAAATACTTTGAATTTTCACTTGCTACAGTGTGAAGCCCTGCTGTTACTGGACAGAATGCTGTAAAACTGACTCAGAGCAAAAGCAACAGCAGGCCAATCGTGCAGTTTTTACAGACACCTCTGTAACTCTCCAAGTATTTCTAAGATACCCATTCACACCACAATCTGAGCTCCAGATGAATCATTTATTATGAAAACATGGCCTGTTGAATTTCCTTTTCTCTGCCCACAGTAAGCGAAAAGAAATCTGTAAACTTCTTGCGGTTTGCTCAAAATTTCACGCTAACAGATTTCAATCCAGCCAAATCCCCATCTTTTCTCTTCCCAAGATGTTGGTGTTTATAAAGCATAACCTCAAGTTGATACTATAGATCATTAATGTTGTTTCCCACCTGTGCCACTGCACTGAAGAGCTACAGGAAAGGCTCTGGAGGGCTGTCTGCAGAGGTCTTGCTGCAAGTCTAACCTTTTTTTCGAGTGAGATGAGCCCAAAAAGTAATCCAAATATCAGCTCAGCTTTTGTCCCTGCAATAAAGAGAAAGCTGTTTCTGCCCAAGTTTATGATGATTTGATTGCTTTTATCCTCATTTTGCTGAGAGGGTGGTATAAGAATGGGCTGAAGAAGAGGCTGGCTGCTCATCATGCAGGTAATGTGGTAGCTTTAACAGAGCCTCAGAAAAAAAATCAGTTCACATCATGCCAAGGAGGCAGATCCTTAGGTTCAACAAAGCTATAGTTCTTGAAAGACAAGGTCCTAGTTTGAATGGGATTTGGACCTTGAGCCAGCCCCCTGCATCCAGCCAGGCTGAACTTCAGCAGGATTTAGAGCTGGATCTGAATTTTATAATTCTGGATTAACTTCAGGCTTGCTTGTTAAAAAGGGTCTGGACTGATTTATATCTTACCCCTGTGAGTCTCAGCATTGCGTTGTGGGGTGTTCTGCACAGCCAGTTGGTGCTCCAGCTGGTTTGCGGTCCAGGCAAAGCCACCTGACTGCCAAGGCAGACATCCAGACGTGTGCTTTTGGACAGCTAACCCTCACTTAAATACCAGTTATGCTTATTAACAGCATCACAGTGACATCCAGTACAGTAACTCTCGAGGATTATGTGAAGTGAAGGGTGAAATAACTTCACCAAAAGGCAAACACTGAAGCATTCCCTTTTGTGTATTGAACATTTCTGTAGGCTCTGTGCTTGCTCTTTTCAGACAATGCTTTCTTGGCTGGCTGGATTGTTGTATATCACCTCTCTAACCTGCTGTATTAATTTCCATTGACTGTGAAAAAACTTGTCAAATAAGCATAGAAAAGGTGGGGGGAGTCTTTTAATCCATAAGGCATGGTTCTTAAAAGCACCTTGTTGTGTAGTAGCTGTGCACAAGTGAAGAATTTGTCAAGAATACAGGGCTGCTGCTAATTGTCTGAATAAATTACAGCTTTGGAGCCTGGAAGCCACAAATCATGTCATTGTAGCACTAAGCCGTTCTTTTATGGAATTGGTCTTTTACAACCTGGAAAAAAACTTTTTAGAAGTCTGCCCTGCGGCAAAAATGAGAGAGAGAGAGAGAGAAAGAAAGAAAGAGTGTGTGTTTGTACACAGGGATGTGAACAGGGTAGCTCCAGAGACTCCCAGCAGCTCTCTCCAAGAGCAGGGCTACCAATCTTCTCGCCTTTCACCTGACACCAGCTGAGTCCTCTGAAACAGCAAGACCAAAGGTAAAGCTCTTTGAAGTGCTGGATAAATGAGCAGGATTAAGAGCAATTTTTGGATGAGGGAGGGTGGTTGGTCGTCAGTTCTGCAGTACAGACCCCATCTCATTCCTCCTTGGACCATTAGGGCAAGCAAGCCTATTAGATGTAAAACAAAGCACATACTACAGATTGATGTGACATTCACTTTGCTGCAGAGGACTTGCACAGAGCACTATTGATTATTTTACCCTTTAAGATGATACAATTTTTTTTTCACAAGTGTGGAGCAACAGGTTCCTGTCACCCTTGTAGTGCAGGCACTTATCCATAGTGATTTTTCCTACCAGCTTTAGCTATGGTAGAAGAGAAAGGAATACAGGAATTTTTTTCATTTTCTTCTGAAGTATCTAATTTCAGACTTTGGGCCGAGTCTTGTTCTCAGTGTTGTCATTTGAAAGACTCCTACTGAGTTTAGCAGTCTTTGGATGGAGGCAAGTCTATGTGCAGTAATCCAGTGTGGCACAATCTTTAAGGGGGCGTTTAGCTCTGCATAGAGAATGACTCTTCAAGGTAATTCCCAGTTAATATTGTGAACTAGACAATAAAGTGGGAAGTGCTCACTGGAATTTCCTTAAGACAACCTGAAGCTGTGCTCAGGCTCTTTCTCAGTTTATTAGCAGTGTTTGGCAAAGTACTTCAGGCTTCTTTGCAGACCACAGTAATTGGTTACCAGACACTAGAGGACAAGGTGCCTGATAGAATTGAGAGTCTGTAATGAGGCAGACAGGCATGATAACACAGTAATAAATCACAGCCGTTAGGGTATATTCCTGGGACAGCTGGCAGAGAGGTTTCAATCAGAAGTCAAGAAGAACTTGCATTTCCATGACTTACTCCCCTTTGTGGTCAGATCTCGCTCTGGATCCTTTCCAGGTGTCAGATCAGCTGCATCAGTGAGGCCCACGTGAAAGAGAAGGTAACTGTAGATGAAATGCCAGACAGGAGGTGTGCTCAGACTTGTTCTTCAGAGGTTGCACCAGAAAAAAAGTAGTAATTACTATACACTTGAGGAAGTTTAGTTCCTAAACCAACTATCCATTAGTGCATCATATGAACAATGAATTGCAAGTCCTGGTAGCCACCTGGGATCATTCTCTCCACAACCCAAAAGTGACATGGAATAAACACACACCACTGATTCAGTAAGTTGATGAAAACTCCAGCAAAGCTGATGAAAAAGGTCTCAATGTCATCTGTGGCTCCAAGTCCTGCAACTTCTGCCCAGGATAAGCAGCAAGGGGACAGATATCTTTTGCACCAATAGAGGAAATAGATGCTTTCCTCCCTCTGCACAGCCCCCCTTCACTTTTTTAGTAATCTCCATGGGCAGGGTAGTCCATGTGCCAAAGGCAATTAATGAGAAGAAGGCCTTTCTTCCACCAACAATACAAGAGAATTGTTGGATCTAATGCATAACTACTTGTTTAGTCATTTGTCTTTCAATTTGGATCTGTCCTGCTCTTCAGGACATGCCCTGCCCTGTCAAAACTCTTTCTAAAACATAAGCTCTGTCACCAAAACTGTCAAATCATAGCAGATTGCTCCATCACTGCTTGTTTATAAAGTTTCTTCCACCTTCCTTAGAAAAATTGGGTAGGTAAAACACTGGCACAGATGAGTTTGCATTACAGGCAACTGTGACAGTTCGGATAGAGAGGGGCAGATGGGGGAATCAGAAAGCACCACCTTCATATACAAGGATCAGAAATTCAAGCTCTGTGTTTGAGTTCTGTCTCTTGTCTTTCAAAGTGTGGAAATTCTCTGAGAATGAGCTGCAGACACTCACAGTCATGTTAGGACGTGCAGAGCAGTCCCTGCAGAACCCAGGTGCCAGTAGAGCGGTTCACTTTTAGCACTGAAATTACAGGACGAGTTGAGCCCAACCTTTGATGATGCCAATATTGTTTAATGTATTATGGATTTACCTGAAGGGGAATGATAGTCTGTTCAATTTCCCATCTGTTTTCTTTGGTGTTCAACCTTCTCTTGATGTTTATCATCACAGTTGTAACATAAGGTATGGCAGAATACATATAACCATGAATTTGATGAAACATTTACCAAGGGCTACGTTTCTTTGGAACACAGTAAGTAAAAAAAAAATTTTTCCTTATTTCTGCAGCTAAACTTAAAGGAACTGATGACCAAACCCAAATAAAGCCCTAAGATTCAGAGGTTAAAATGTATATCTGTAATTTTGTAGAATTTTATAGTTATTTAGGTCTGACACTACATTTCCATGCACTCTGTTGTTCGGTTGTGTCCACAGTACTGCAGGAGTTATGAGATGTAATGAAGGTACAAAATATCTACTGCAGTTTTTCTCAAAGAGAGCTAAATCCTAAATCCCCACCCCTAAGGGCTGCTCTTTCTGGTTTTCTCCCTGTGGCCCCAGCCCTGGTGCTGGGAGACGCAGAAGACACCTACAGTTTGTCCCTGCTAGAAAGGAGCGCAATGGGAGCTATGTGCACCAAACACCTGCACCTCTCTCTGTCAGCCAGCAGCACATTTTCAAGTTCCCTATTCAAATGCTTAACGAATTCAGGCCTCTTTGTACTCTGAACCAAAGTGAGTTGCCCTGATACCACAAAGGGACACTGCTGCAGCCCTGAATCCCCACAACACATCTACACCTCGGTGCACCTTGATCCCAGATGCAGAACTCTCTGGTGCAAAGGCACCTGAACTGCCATGTGGTTAGGTGGCCACTCCTCCATCTGTATTCCTCCCTCAGATTGCCACTGGAGCTGGACATGCTTCTTCTGCATGGAATTTTTGCCATTTTCAATATCTGCACCTTTGTCTCTGGTTTCAGTTTGGTGCAGAGCAAATTAATTCTTCTGGCAGATCCTTCCACCGTCAGCGGGGGTTCTTATGGTACATTATCAATGCTCCTCGCCCTGATGATGCATAACACTAATCCATCATTAGAGCAAGAGTGTGCTCTGATGATGGATTAAAATAATTTATCATAAGAGCAAGGGGCTATAATGTAACACCGTCCAAAGATGGCACCATGCAGAGACAAACAGATCAACGAGGAAATTCAGTAATGCTCCTTGAATCAAGTGGATCTGCTGCCAAGAGGCTCTTCTACAGCAAAAGTCTGGCAACCTGCAAAAATACCATTATTCTCCTTGCTGAAACAACTCCTTGCAGTAATGGCAGTGATTTAAGGATTTTCTGTTTTGAACAACAAAGGGAGCCTCCTATTGCTGGCCACCCTGGAATATTGTGGGACTAAATATTCCAGGTACTTGCCCTATGCAAGTCAATTTTTAAGGCCATTCACATAAAGAAATGCAAATATAACTGCTATTAAAACCATCAGTCCAAAGCAGGTTTGCTACAGCATGGTAAGGTGACTGAAAAAGAGGATTTAAAACTCGGGAGACACGATTATAGTCTTAGCTTTCTTTTGGAAGCACTACATCTGTAATTCAGCACTTCATTCCTGCCTACTGCACTTTTGCTTAACTGTAGCCATATGTTTACATAGATTCTTCTGTTAAAATAAGGATTAACTGAAGCACCTACTTAAATGCCTTCCTGAACGTAAGTTTATAAAATCTAGACTAAAAGTAAACATTGTAGAAAAGGTTTAAGAAAAAATTCAAAAGTTTCTATTTCACTGCCCATGGACAACCATAATTTGAGTTGCCTCATTATCAAAGGTCCTTTGTCAGGTGAAATACAATAGAAAATGGATCTGCTGAAAGAAAAGATGTGATAATTCACAGAATCACAGAATTAATTAGGTTGGAAGGAGCCTCAGGATTCTGTCTGGAAACAAAATAGTATATGGATAAATATAAAGAAAACCCCAAAACAACAAAAAAACAGAAACTCAGAGTGATCTTAACTTTTCCCAGTGACTCCAGATTACATGCATCTAATGAAGGGGACACTCCACAGAATAAATAGAAAAGTACCTCTGTGCAACATTGATTTTCCACAGTCTGAATGACAGCGGTTGCCAGTCTTCCTATTACTGTAATTGCTGGCTAAATTAACTGTAATTGTATTAAGTAGTAACTCTGAAATATGTATGTATGTTCTGTAAAAAGGAGCTGAAGCATTGCAGGCATAAAAATTTGATTTGTGAGTAAGTTCAGGGGGGGGTATCGGTTGTACAGAAAGTGGTGCAAGAAAAGTGTGACAGGTCAGAAGGGTCTGGTTTAGAGAGGGGGCATGTGGAGGGGGAAAGCCTCACTGCAAGGCTTACAGCCCTGGAGTGCCTGTGGCACCTGTGCAGCAAGTCTGGGGCCTGCATTGCTGCTATGAACGTAGGGATGCCAGCAGGCACCAGTCTAGGGGAGCCCACCCTTACCTGCCTAACAAATAGAGGGCCAGGTTGATGCACAGGTCCAGCCCAGCAGGCTCAGCAAAGCAGCTTCACCTGCAAATACCACAGCACAGGGCATGATGTGCGAGCTGCCCAGGGTTTCATAAATAAAAAATACTGGCAGTACATCTTTAAGAGACCAGAGAAACCATCTGTGGTGGTTTGTGTTACAGAAGTTCATCTTGGTGCCCACCAAGATCAGTGTGGGCAGTGAAAGGAGGTGTTGCGAGCAAGGAGGCTCTGATAGGAAATTCTTTGGGTCAATGTTGTTGTTACATATTATTTGCACAGAGCCTACACTTTCTGGCCTCAGTTCACCCTTTAACTTACTAAAAATTGTTCCTTCCTTACATAATATTGAACAAAATAATGGTGAATTACACAGTGCTCAAGTCTTCACTGCCTTCTTCCTTCTCCTTTGACTGTTAGTTGTCACTCTTCCTAATAATGAATGGATTACAGTAGTTTCAATATGAATTCTCATCTTGATATGAAAACTAATGATAGTAATATTTTTTTAAAGGCAAACCAAACTGTTTTCACTTATCCAAACCAATTGCTGTAGCGTTTTGGTTTGCTAAAATTTGACATTTCAGAATCATATTTTGTTCTAATTTCAGATAGGAAAATTGTTTCCTTCCTGGGTAATTTAGGATATATTTGGGAATATTTGTGGATGTTGTGCTTTGGAATGTGACTGAAAGGAGTATTAGTGAGGCTGAAAATGTAACAGAAAATTGTCACAATGCTGCCCATGAAAATTCTGTTGTGAAACCTCATAAAATGGAAATAATACTCTTACTAAAAGTTTTCTGAGTAAAACCCCATACAATGCTGTCTCTCTTTCTGTTGGCCTGATGCAATAGTGGGTAACCACATTCCTACCCAGGAGGATTTGCTGCCAGTTTTTGCAACAATACTGCAACAATACATTTTATTTCCAGGGTGGAAAGACAAATGGACCTTTGTGGAGAAATGCAGCAGAATTCCAGCAACCATTGAAATGAAGGGCAGCTCTGCCATTGTTTTCAGTGCTCTTGGCTGAGTCCTTAACACACTTGCTGAAAATGTTACTGTAATATTATTGTAAGCAGCAGGGAAATAATCTACCCTCAAAATCTTGCATACGGTTCCTATTTAACCAGCAGCAAATTGATTACTTGGCAGGGGAAATACCCCACTCTTTCCCTGACTGGGGAAACTGGGAGGAGCTCTCTGCACCGATGAGGGCTCACCAAGTCTGCACTGCCCGCGCAGGAGCATCCAGGGCAGGGACTGACCCAAGGCTGAGGCACACTCGATTTGCAGCCAAAGCATTCTTAAGACATGGCAGTTCTGTGCCTGGGAAACAGCCCATTATGACCACTGAAGCAAAGATGCCAATTAAAGCAGTCCTCAGGGCAACCTCAGCCTCCCTGGCAAATGTCAGCCCAGCACCAGGAACTGCCTGGCTAATGGGAGAGAAAAATGGACCAGCCTGCTGACTTCAGTGTGAATTGCATCTGGGTGTTTGAAGGGTTTCTAAGAGCTGAGATTATCCCCAGAGGCTGCTGTAATACAGACATTTCCTTAGTCTTAAAAACTCTGCTTTACCTGAACGTGATAGAAAACTCATTTCACCACGCTCGTCTGCACTGGGACACTCAGGGATGTTAAAAGCACCTTGCTAATCCACACAGAGGTTGTGCAAAATCCAGTGCTAAACCCTCAGCAGGAGAGAGGCTGGATGTGCTTCCCCATTTGTACAATAATATTCACTTTTTTGATCCAAATGTCTTGCCCAGGCAATGCTACACATGCAAGTTATTTGGATAGATGGATGGATGGATGGATGGATGGATGGATGGATGGATGGATGGATGGATGGATGGATGGATGGATTTTTCAAGAGGAGTAAAATTCTTAAAACAAACTATAAGCAAGGATTTTAAGTGCTGTCCCTCCCTTCCTTCCCCCATCTCCTCTTAGTGTTTAATTGAGTCATCTGTTAGCATTTTGGTAGGTCAGGAATGCAATTAAATAGCCTGTCTATCATAAAATATTTGAGCAGTAATACCTGATAAAATCATCATTATCTTGGAGTAATTGACCACATCAGATAATTAAGGTTCCTGAGGCAAAGCTTCACCCCAAAGGAAGTTCAGTGATATTAGAGCAGGGCTGTGGTAGTCAAGTCTATGTTAGTGTTGCCATTGTAAGCCTTATATTTTAGAGCTGTCTAATTCTGTCAGTTAAATGGCTGTAGTTTGAGAGTGCATTCATGATTTGATATCCTTTTTTTTTTAATAATAGAGTAAGGAAAATACAAAGTATTTTGGTCTAAGAGCCTGAAAAAATCCTGCTGAAAAATGAAGTTTGAATAAGGCTTCACTTAAAAATAGAAAAAACCCAGAATGTCAAGATTACATTCTATCTACTGCTTGGTGAATCTGCAGCCTGCGAAGGGGATAACAATCAGCTCAGCAGCTCTCCAGTGCTGTGAATGCTTTCATAGTTTGAGAGTGAAGATAATTCTGCCCTTGGTTTCTTTGTAGTTTTATGTATATACATTTAAGAGACATTTTCCCCAAGCAAAATCCGAAGAAGCTGTAAGAAGTTAAGCAGAACAGAACGTGAGCCTCTGGTCTGAGCTGTAGGAGTGGGGCAAGTATTTCTCTCTCTCGAACACAATGCAAGCAATAACTTTGTCACAGAATTAGGGACGAATAAGACCTATACTAAACTTCACTTTAAACACTGGAGTGCCATGCTGGGTCAAAGCAAAGACCTTTATGTTTGTTTCTGACCGTGGTGGATACCTGATGCACAGGAAAGACAATACAAACAGGGCTCGTGTAGAATGATAACGTCTCAGCACCCAGTGATCAACAATTTAGAGTCTTCTTCTGCTATATGATGCCTTTGGGACAGGAGGTTTCCTGTAAATAACCATCACTTGTGCTTCAGCCTCTGCTTTCAAACTCAAAAAGGTGGAAAACCAGAGAGCGCTGGGATTTGAAGGTGGTCATGTCCTCGCCTTTGTACACCTGTACTGCTGAGTAAAAGCACCAAGGAGTGAGCTCAAAGCCTGGGTCACCATAGTCCTCACAAGTTAGTTGTTATCTCACAGCCTGGCTTGCATTTCACTCATTGTGAGACAAGCTCTAACCTTCAGTGTGGGTACAAGCCAGCCTGTACCACTCGGTCTCAGGCTTAGGACTTTGCCCCCTTTCTCTTTTCTATTTAGCAGGAAAGCCAGAGCAGCCATGGCCTCATTACCATAACAACTGAGCTCTTCACTTTTTTCACTGCATCTATTCTTTGAATCACTCTTAGAGGATAAAGAATTTGTACCTCATTTACAGGGAGGTAAGAGTGGTGCAGACGCTGATATCTTCGAAGTACTTAGGGATTTTGCCATTTAATACTGTAGATCAAGACTGATTTAGGAGCTCAAGTTTACACCAAATCAAGATCAGATTTAACTTTCTAAAAGAGTTAAGAAGAACAGTGCTCAACTACGTTGAAAAGATGAGGGGTGGGAGCAAGCAGCCTGTTCTAGGTCTTGGCAGTAGAGTTATTCAGTTCAGGGACTAAAGAGAAACCCCATTGGCCACTTATTTTCATTCCCAGACTCATCTCTGTTTGCCCAAAGGGCTAATTCATTCCTCTGTGATTTAAAGTAGTTTTTAAGAAGTGTTAGGAGTTCAGAGGAGGATGTTGTATATATTGAATCCTTCAGATTTTTTTACAAACATCATTGGTGGTGTTGCTATTTTGTGCTTTGCAGTTTCTTTTCTCTGGAGTCACTATCAAAACTCTTTGATTTTTTATCTCAGTACCCTATAGGATTTTTTTTTGCTGCATTTGCATTCTGATTTTTCTTTTCTGAAATGTGTCTTAATGACAAATATGTATCAGAATGCTCCATGTGAGTAGCCTCCAATGCTGAAGATCAATAACAGTTTATTTGATCACTGACAGCAAATGCTCTTTCAATTAAGCTGGTCTCATAAATAACTTTCCGGTTCCAATATTATTTGGAAAGGTTGAGTGTAAAATAAAAGTGGTTGGGTTGGTGGTAGAAGTCCCTCAGAAGGATTGGAGTGAAAAGCTGCCTGAGTACTTGGATGCTGATCCTTGCTTTATCAGAATGACCCAAGGAAGCCAAATTGGGTTTAGAAACCTGTGTAGAGTGCATTTTTGTACAGATTTTAAGCACTTTGCTGATATTAACAAAGCTGGATGCTTCTTAAGAAAAACTTCTCATAGTTATTGACAATTTTGTTGGTTGTTCCAGCTAGAAACACAATATAGCACCCCCCCCAAAATTAAGATATGTGCATGTGTGTATGTCTTTACCCCCTTTTCTTTACGTAATTCTAAAAAAGTCCCGTTCTGCCTCTGGGAAAGGTCAGTGCTGTTTCATCCCTGCAGGTTTCTTTTGTCCTTATGGCCATCCTTCTCTGTGTTTTCCAGCCTGGGTAAGGGTTTAATACTCGCAGCACTATAACCTCTCTACATGTAACTGTAGCCACAAGTTGACATTAAAAAATGCCAAGCCAGGTTCAGGCATGAAATGAGGTCATAGTTCACTGAAATCAAACAGTCTTTTGACAAGTGAGGATATGATCCTTACAACAAAAAGGTACAGAACAACACATGCAAAATACACTGAAATGTGTGGAAAGTTACAATGATACTTCATCATTGAAAGCTTGGAAAAATAAAGTTTGCACGCAAGAAATCTGTATTTCTCAGTGGGGCTTAATGATCTTTAGGAGTGTCCAACATTCAAATCAAAATCTAGAATAAATTTTTGCAGTTATCCTTAATTCACAAATATTATAAGCCCAAAACTTGATCAAAGCCTTTTTGGATATTTGATTGTTCACAAAGCAACAGGAATGATTCTTTGCTTCATTTGAGGCTGGCTCTGCAAATGGTGCTGCTGTCCTTTCCCCTTTAATTTTTCCAATACTTGGTTTCTGTGGAACAAGTTGTGGAGGCAGAAACAGATTTTGCAGCCGCTGAGAAAAAGATCAGAGGCACCAACCTTGTTTAAAAATTCCACAATCAATTTAGGAAAAAAACAGTAAAACCCCAGGAAACTCCCCAACTTCACTAAGAAGCCCTCAGTTCAAAGATAGCTGTACTAGGAGGAATCCACAGGATCTGCCTGTCAATAGGTTTCTTAGAGGAAGAAACATCAGGTTGTTTTTTTTTTTTTCTTTCTCTGCCATTGAGAAACAACTTTATAACTTCAGAACAAGGTGAAACTACTAACAGGGCCTGGTGGGAGAGGAGGATCAGGGAGGAGGGGAATTCGTGTCCTGAGGATGACTTGCCTCTGTGAATTGCTTGCTGTTGATCTCTCCAGCTGCTGAAGGTTGGGTGAAAATAACAACCTCAGGGTTCATATCTGCAGGGTCTGCGCAACCCCAGGTTGCACAAACCAGCTTGCTGTGGATATCCTGAACTCTTGGTTGTTCTAATATGACTTTAATGTCACTCCAAGAAGTGTTAAATGGGTTTAACTCTTCAGAGTCAATGCACTTACAGGTACAGAGCAGTAGTTTTCCAAAGCAGTTCCTGAAGAAACTCCATAAGACACCTGAGCTGATATATTACTTATTTTTATGTTCTTACTTCTTAAAAAGTACCCCTCAATATTAGAGTATCTATAGATTTAAATTCCCTAAATAATGGTGCTGGGGCATTGAAGTCAGGATGTCTCAGCCACTGGGACTGGGGACTTCAGCCACAGCTGAAGCAAAAGTCCAGCGTGCCCAGCGCTTGCTTACACATTGTGGAAGAAAGACTGCAAGAACAAGGCAAATCAGTGAGTGTTGATCTCCTCAGCATAATCTCACCACTTGTAGTCCTCTGCAGCTAGAGACAGCGTTTGATGGTCCTTGTTGTGTCAGTCCTCAGGGATTTTAACTGCTTTCTGAACCAACTGATACTTTTGACCTCTGCAGTGTCCTGTGGTTGCCAGTTCCACCCTTCAGTCATACACTGCATGAATCAAAACTATCTTTTTTTTTCTTTTAGCTCTTACATAATGAGTAACAGTGAGTAATCCAGCTATGACTACGAGTCATTACTATCTCAGGATTGCTTGGAATATGAAGAAACCAGCTTTGAATCCTCTTTGAGTGCCACTTATCCCAAAAGGCTTTTATTGTTCACGAAAAACCAACTCTGAAAGGCAAAGTGCAGAGACAACACTTAACTTTCCGCCACGGGAGTGAGATCTTTGCACAAATGCATGTGAGATGAGCGCTGAATAGAAGCAAAATGAGCATGCAAATAACCCCATGCACCAACTGGTGTTTGAATGCCTGCAGAGCTGGGTGTTCGCACAGGATCTTGCTTGCATGCCTGTCTCTGGGTCGTTTGAATGCTGAAGCTGGCTCGGTGCCAAAGTACATATTCACTTTTGCACATGCACTTAAGAAAAAAAAGAACCTTCTAGAGGATCAGCCTGATGTGTTGAATAGCACACCTGGCCATGAGTCAAGAGGCATCAGAATGAATGCAAGCACAGTTACTCACGGAAGCTCAGTTCACCTCAGTTTCCCTTCTCTGATCATTTTTTTCTAGTTAGACTGTGGATTGTTTTAAGCTGGTGTAATCTCTATCTCTTGAGCACTATGGCAATGAGATCTCAGCAGGGAAAGGGACACCCTACCCTATCCCAAATCATAACAACCACAATCGTATGAAATTGATGGGCTGTTCTGAAATTTCCCTATCACTAACTTTTATACTACCCATCACAGCAAATTCCTGAAGTGACAGCACCTATTGGCCTGCCATTATTATGCATAATAATAATTTAACTAAAATAGCAACAGAAAATGTGCTTTACACAAAATGAATTTAAATTGATTTTTTCTTCATTCTCAAAGCTTATTACTAATTGGTATTTTTAGAGCAGATTCATTTTCATACACTAAAATTAATGGGCCATATCAGTGGGTGTGAATCAGGATAGTGCCATTGAATTCAATGGGTCCTTTATCATTTACTCCAGCACAGAACCTCACCTACTATTCCAAGAATAATTTTCTTTTTTTTGCAACTCACAAAGTAATTGCATTTTCAGTCTTATGTCCTGGTCCTGCAAATAATTGTGCAAGACATTAACTTTATGTAGATAAAAAGCACTGCTGATGCCATTGCAGTTATTCATATGAAGGAAGTCACGAGGTTGCAGGATCAGACCTTAAAATGCAAATGAAACCACTGCAAAATCTAATATGTTCACAGTAATATTTTTCAAATGGCAGCACCTAATATGTAGCCTGTCCTAACATCTAAAATTTCTTCAAATTATGTTGTGCAGTAAAGTGACAGAAATGAGATTATTTAGGTTGCTTAATACTTTTTGCTTATTATAAAAGAATCTGCTTTCTTGTTTTTCCCTCTGGAAGCTCTTTCTCCCATATTGTCTGCAGCAAGTCGTTGAAATTCAGCAGGGGGATAACCTTTGGATTAAAGATAGGCTTTCTTCCTTAGCCCCCAAGAAATTCCAACTATAGTTTTGCTGAGATAAAGTGTTTTGAAATAGCCAATTCACTACTTGCTAGAAAATTTGGCAATGAGTACCCATCGAAATAGGAATTTAGAAGACTTGCCCTTTTCTTCCTCCCTTCCAAGAAAAAAATCCTTTGCTGCTGGGTGTCCTGTATCCCAAATGTGATGTGTGTTGGCCAATGTGCTAACAGTGCAAGGTTAAATGCTGCTGATGGCGCACAAAGGATGAGGTTACCAGAAGTTCTTTACACAACAAGAAAAAAAACCCTTTAAGGAATGAAAAGGAAAAATTTTAAGGTGCAAAATTAAGCAACCAAAATCTAAGAATTATTAGATCTTCAGGATCCTATATCACCTGACCAGCTTAAAAACAATCCTGAACACTTATGTCTTTGATACCAGGATCATGCACCCTGCTTCTCACTACTGATGAAATACTGAGTGTGGACAATGGGCAAAATTAACACTGCATGTGTTTGAGTTTACCATGGAGATAACAGTTCTTTTTCCCAGCTTGTGTATGTAATATATACATTACCATGTATTTGAGGGTTTTTCTGCTTTGAGGCAAATTGAGTTTGACGTTTATACAAGCAGCAATAAAACCGATGCAGTCAAAGTATATTCCTAAAACAAGTTCAGTAATGTCTCCTCCAAACTACGTTTGAGTTAGTGGAATAAATGCCTTTTCATGTTTGCAGTTGAAGTACCGGCCAATTCTGCCAAATGGTTTTTGGAAAATTGCCTTCAGAATTGACTTTCCCTGGGGAAGATTTGCTTCTATGGAAAGCAGAGATACTGGGAGAATTTGAAAGAGAGAGAAAGCAAAAGGGAAGGCAGAGGGAATAGGTTAAAGGCTAACTTTAAACAGGTGGCTTTCATTTCTCTTTGCCCAAATTGCTCTATAATTTCTTACCCTCAATCTTTCTGGTTAACTACAGCAAATTTCATTTTAGTGAGAGCAGCTCCATGCTAAACCAGCTTTGGATCAGCTCAGGTTGGGTGTTTATCTCTGGGCTTCCCATTCCTCAGGAGCAAATGCAGGTTTAGGAGTCTTGTAATTCCAATTCAGCTTATCCATCTGGGAGCCCTGAATCCCATTGATTTGCTAATCTTGATTAAGAAGGGGAAAGGTGCACACTTTTTGGACCAAGCAGTTGGTGTTAGCTGACTCATATAGAGATGCAGGTTTGGACTCCCATCAGTCACCCTATTTCTGTCTCCCATCTAAAAACTTGCAGAAGGGACACCCTTTTCTCCAGGTTGCTTAATTTATTTGCTACCTGATGAAGAATATCTACACAGGACAATGAAACAGCTATTGAGGTATGGTTAAGTTCACATATAGCCTTTCTGGGCTACTTTACAAGTTGGCAAGCTTTGGGAATCGACAAGTAGTCATCGTACAGGGAAGGAATCTGCTCTATTTCACACTTGTTAAATGGTATTTCCTAGTCCATCTGTGGATGACCTGACAGAAGGAAACATATTGCAAATGTATGTGTCATATATGATCAACCCCAATAAACATCTTTTGTAATATCATTTTCCATCTTGCACTTTGAAGGTGACACGTAAGCAGTAATTTTGCGCCTACGGCAACTTTCTGATGCTCCAGTTTGGCTCTCTGAGGTGTAGATCATCAACTCAATGGGCAAAGCTATAGCAAAAAGGGTTCCAGTGAGGATTCCCAATGTCAGTGTTTACGCCATAATTTCTGCTCTGCTGTATTTGGACCATCCTTGAAAAGGCATGTTCATACTGACCTGTTACAGCATTTGCTCTGTATCATTTGCCACTGAATACCCAGAGGCTGCTGTGACTTTAGCCCCAAATTCCTTTAGATTTCCTCTGGGGTGCTGAGAAACACCCTTCAGATCATCTGAAGGGGACTGTGCTCACCCTTGAGACTCTGACCCCTTAACGCTTATCATCTTGGGTTTGAGATGGTACCCATGAAACTGATATGAGCAGTTAGGAAAGGAGGAGGGATTTTATTTTTAGGTTGGACCAGGAAAACAGCTGCAGCGTTTTCTCAGAGGCAGAAGAACTCACACAGGACAGAGGGAGGCCTGTCTTATTGCCTCAAAATTTTTCCCTCTGAAGAGTTTCAACCTTTCAAGACTCCCCTGCACAAACCTCCAGCTTGTGTGCACTGATGAACGTAACTCTAGAGCATCACGGAGGAAACCAGAACTATTTTTATTTTTGGTTGAGTAAACCTTTAGCATTTAACAGTCAGGTGTTTATTTCACTTCCCAAACTGCCTCCAGCTCCAGTAATGCTTAGCATGATCCTTTTCTCAAGGAGGGGGAGAAAAAAGGGGAATGACTTAAACGCGTTCAAAATGGAGAGATCTGAGGAATCACAAACTCGTATCTGCTGCCACACATCCCACCTCAGCCCCCCTCCTTCCTTACTTCAGCCCTCCTTGGAAAGAACCTGACAGGAAATACTTTAGACATAGAGAATTTTCAATGAAAATATTATTTCTCCATCTGCCCACTTTTCCGCCCTCGCAGGTTGTATGGCCAAGTGACATTTAGGAATGTGTATCCTGCAGGCCTCTCGTTTGCCTGTCTTCTCACATGTTGCTTTCCCACTGCAAGAGCATCACAGCCCAGGTCCTCCTGCCTCCCAAGTGTCACTAGAGACTCTTGACCTTTGGGAGCAGGTCTGGGCTTTTCAGAGTAATTTCTATTCTCAGCGGCTTCTGAAAATGAAGGAGGCTGATCCCCTTTTCAATGAGCCTCCTTTCAGCCTTCCTGGGAGGCACAGAGAGGGTGGGGTTCACTGCTGCTCCAGAGCTCTGGGATAAAAAACCCAACAACTGAGAAAAGGACAGAAAGTTGGCTGATATTGCATGCAGAGAGCTATTCAAACCAGATGCTTGCATGCCTTCCTGCCCACGCTACCTTACCCACACTGATCCATTCCCAGCCTAGCAGGAAGCTTTAGGTTTTATGTACCTTGAGCCTTTTTCAACAAAAGCCAGGAGAAGGACACACAAGTGCTGCCATGACCTACAAGAGGCTGCAGTCAGCAAGCAGCATGCTTGCTCATTCATCTAAAGACTGCCATGTTGCACTCTTTCTTTGGGCAAGCTAAATTTATTCCAACCGGTTAAGAAATGTTAAGGCAACATGGCCTGACAAATAGCATGTGTCTAAGAGGGAAGAGAAAAATTGCTAAGGTTAATTTGTGTTGGGGATTAACATTGGTGGAGAAATGAGCAATATATGGAGAAATTTCAGCTGTCTCACCATCCCCTTTTTGAACTGTTTTTTAAAAAGTCACTAGCTTGTAACTAATTATGCCTTGCTCTTCAGCAATCTTCCTCTGGTCAGAAGAACTCCATGTTCTGCCCCCAGTTTCCTGTATCTAAGCCCCTCATTCCCATATCTTGGTTGCAAAACTGCATCCTTATTATTTCCAACTTCCTTCCAGTCAAACCTTACCAGTGGTAATAACTGGGAAACTACAATTTTAACTCATCTTACTTGTGACAGCTTAGGGTTCTTGGAGCAGCGGTCACAGACATGGGAGGAACTCTTTGCCCAGAACCCACGTGAATCTGCCTAGCTTTGGCAAGAAGGTAAGGTCCCAAAATAGTTTTTCCCTTTGGTTTTAATGAATAAGGATGAAAGTCAAGGTCAAAAGTTTAAATAGGGCTTCACTGCAGCAGCCAGATTTGGTTTGGGTTTTTTTCTGAAGCTGAACATCTCAACCCATACATCAGCAAGTGGGTTGATTTTTTAAGAGTTCTGAACATGCCCTGAGATTAGTGAAACCTGCAGCGTTATCAACTATGAATCTGCAGCCCATGGCCCAGGAAACCAAGCAGGCCAAAGGATCCTGATGAGGAAGAATGTCTGGGCTACCACTTTGATAGGCCCCAAGAAAGCAGGAAACACTCAGCCCAGACTTGCTAAATAGTAATCACTTTGCCAGTGTTTATGTTCATTTTTAATTGTTGATTGCACTTTTTGTCACTTACTCCCACTTCTCCCCAAGTCCTTTGCAATTATTGTCTTGCAGACAGAGTCAGGTTCCACTCACACTTGAGTTGAAAAAATAAAGTTGTTTGAAAACTGCTGATAGAGGAGGCTGCAAAATATTTTTAAAGTTTCTACTTCCCAAATTACCACTTAATGACACATAAGGCTCAAATCCACAGCCTTATATTAGCATAATTTCATGGCATCTCACTAGTCAGGTAAACCAGTAAGATTAGAGTCAATGTTTCATACCAAGGAAGTGTTTGTTTGCAACCCACAAGCTCATTCAGAAGCACAACGAAGCAGAAAGAGCTGGGAAGGGGGGAAAAGCTTCCCCGTGGAAGCTTTTGACCCCACATCACCCACATCTGTGCAGTGGTGCTCTGTCACTGTGCCTGGCTCTTTCACACCCAGAATACATTAACTATTGCAATTAAAGCTATAGGAAAGACATATGTTAACATTTTTTTTACTGCAAACTTATCAGGTTTTTATTTATTACTTTTTATTCCCTCCTTGGCAAAATTTTGAGGCTTGGTGGTTTTTATAATAAACAAGGAGGAGAAAAATCCCTTTGGTTTGTTACACAAGTTCATCAGAAAGGTGATCAACCACATAAACACATACACCCCCACTCCTTCCCATACCCAACCATTAGCTCACAGCTGTGTGCATACAGGCTTTGAGAGATGAATAACCCATTAATCTCCATGTGGAAAATCAATACATTGAAAATAATTAGCTGGGTATGAGAAGAAGCAAAGAACCAGACAGCTGTTATTGAAAGCATGACTTAGGCATGTAGAGACAAGTACAACAAGACATACAGGGAGCAGAGAAAAGAGGGAGAGGGACAGGAGGACATGAAAGAAAGAATAGATTAGTGAATCTAAAAGCCTAAAATGTGTACTTATACATAAACCATTCTAAGTAACTCCATACCAGTAGTACTTTCCAGTGAGGACTGTGGAATGATCAGAAGGGCTTTTGGAAAGTGCAACTCACTGAGTGAAACTGCCCGCTGCCAGTGCTGGAAGGGCTCCTGTAGTCACCTGCAATGGAAACAAGGGAACAAAATTCCAGCCACTGTCAACAGGCACTGTCAATATTATATTTGTCTCCAAGTAGGCAGACAGCAGGGTCTCCCATGAGAGTCAGAGAAGCAGTAGCAGGATGGACACAAGAATTTGTCTTAGTTATCCTGTAGAGCTGCAGCAATAGAGACACTGAATACACCAAGTAGAAAATGGCCCTCTCCTCCCTCCTGTTTCATGTCACATTGACTTGGGGACAACGGCTGAATAAAAACACTCTCTGAGAGAAACAAATTAAGTGAAGGAGAAGAATGTGCCTTACCAGTGGGGAGACAAAAAGAACTTAATGGCACACTGAGACAGATCAGCAAAGTACCAAACTGTTCATAGCTCAGACATAACAGAAGGTCTTAAGAAGAGCTAGTACAGCTAAGCTCTTGTGTGCATCCTTTTCAGGCAAAGATTTGATACCTGTGTGGGTCCCTGTCCAAATCAAGAATTCTCGTTTTAGTTTTGAGCTTTGGAGCACCAGAAACTTTGCAAATTGTTTTGCATTGTTTATGGTGGAAGAGCTATGTGATTCGTTATCACAAGAAATATACAGAACCTGAACTAGAAGACTACTAGACAAGCTGCAGATCCTAGATGAAAACACCACGGAGAAAATTCCTTATGGAGATAGGGACCATGTAGAGAGAGAGATTAAAGCAGAAGTACTACAGACAGTACCCAAGATTATTGTTCTGGGAAGGCTGCGTGTTAACTGAAATAAAATATTTCATTTATTCAGAAGAAAAAGTATTTCCCCTTCCCTACAAGTTGCTGATTAAAGCATGAAGCTTATGCCCGAGTCTGCCAAGGGCTTGAAACAAGGTCTTTGAGGGGCATAAAATACTTTCTGTGCTCCATTAACGTTTAATCCAGATTTACCCTCTTCAGGAAAGCCTACCAACGCCTCTGCTGATCTGCCTGAGGTAATGCAGCAATGATGAAGTTCTCCCTCTCTCTAAGGAGACTCCAGTCACCCACCACCATTCCTCTGTGGGGAAGAACACAACATGCAAGGGGACTTCTCTTATCTATATTCAACTAAGTATGAATCTGACAACTAACATAAAACTGAGGAGTAGAAAGGGTGGACTATGCACCTGCCTACAAGGCTGCCCAATCCCACCTTGCTTCTGATTGGAGGCTGAATGCAAATCGCTTCGTAGCTTCTGTTGTCTTTGTAGCTTCAAGCACTAATTAGCAAGTCCTGCCACTTGCAGCCTCATTAACTCAATTAGATTAAGGTCAGAAAAGGCCCTTCCAACTCTAGGATGACTTTAGGGTTGTGCTGCAGGACAAGCTCTAGAAAAAGTTGTCTGATAGCTGGTGACTGTGGCCAAAGCAATGAAAGGAACCATGTTCTCCTGTCCTGGTACTGATCTATCCTTTGTATGGGAGGTTGGATTTCAATGGAACTTCTCATGTTAGATGAGAGTTGCATTATTATCTACCTGCTCTGCTTTCTCGGGATAACATTGTTTTTCTTTTCTCTTAATCTCACTTTGACTGACTGTTCAAAGCCTGGAGTTTTTCTTCCACATCACTTCAAGCCTCTGAAAATCACAGTTGAGTTCTTGTAGACCTCTACAAGCATCCTAATGGCCACGAGGCAAACAGAGAAGCTTAATTCCTTCTATTGAGTCTAGTGAAAAGCTTTCTAAATACAATTAATCTTCTTGTTATTCTACACTATCAACTTTTTCCCCTCCCCCAATTTAATGACATATCCATGCCATTTCTCCTGATTTACAGGAACACTCTGTCTTATCAAAACACATTCACTACAGGGTAAATGTTTGGTTTACAATTCTTCAAGTGCAAAATTTGTATCTTTAGATGTAGTCTAATGACGTGGGAAAGAGAGGCTGCAATGGCATAGTTCAGATTCTGTTTCAAATTCAGGGATGTTGGCATGTTTGTTTTCAACCACTGCAGCCACTGAGACAAGGCAAGGACTTAAATTCCAGGTTATGGGTTAGTGTATATTCTGGAGCTGTTTTGGATAGATAGGAGAAAGGAAAGAGAGGTGTTTAATCTCCTCCACTTTCTAAATACAGTGTTTTCCAGGATTTTTCATTTATTAGATAGGATGACAGTTTCTTCTGCCTTTCTTTTGTTATCCAAAGCTAACATATTTTCCCTTCTCATTTACTCAAAAGTCTGTATGCCTGCACTTCTGTTAAGGGCAGAGATAAAGTGATGAATATTTCTACTCTGAAAAGGCTTACTTTAATAATTTGGATGGATCCTTTTGACTAACTACAGAGAACAGGACCAAAAAAATTGGGTTACAATAGGAAATAAAAGGACTTATCAGGGAAGAAGAGGATAAAGAAGGCAGATGAATTATAAGGCTCTGCTAGTTCTCAACTTGGACTCTGGGCTGTAGAAAATCAGTGAAAATGTGAAAAGAAATCCAACAGGCTTTAGGGAGTAAGTAAACCTGACTGTGATATGTGAACCTCATCAAATATAAAAAGCAAGGACTAAGAAGTTGGGGGCTGCAATAAGGACTAGGATGACTCAGGCAAGTATAAGAATGTCAGCAAAGGCTGTATCAGGTTGAGAAGAAATTCTGGCCAATTCCAGTCAGCTAAAAAATTATCACTCAACCTTCCTCCCCACCTGAAGAGAAGCTGCTCTGGGGGCCAAAGCAAGTCTGGGTTGGGAAGGCTCCAGTGTCTCCGCTTGGAGCAATAACTATGTTCAGGATTAGCCTTTTATTGTGTTTCTACTTTGCTGTCAGTTCAAGCCACTTAGCAAAAATAAAATATAATTAAATTACATGAAAAATAGCCTGGATAGGAACAAACCACCAGACTTCTGCTTCTAAAAAGCAGCAAAGCCCCTGATGCAGTTCTCTCTGAGTGACAAAACCCAGAACGTGCTGAAAAGTGCTCCTTGGGAGTGCCTGAGCAAGCCAGAGCCCAGCAGGTTCTCAAACAGCAGCCAGCATCAGGCTGTAACTGAACATACCCTGCCCCTGCACTCCAGCCCCTGGGCAGCAGCATGGCTGCATGTAGAGTCTTGTGGTGGAGGGAAGAGAGAGATGAGAGAGCTCCCAGACTGACAAGCAGGTTTTGTGGTTTTGTTTAAGATGCTGAATCAGAGTTTCACCTGGAGGGGAGGCAGAAGGGGATGGATCGTGGCTGGCAGGTGTCTGCAGGAATACTCCGATTCGCCCATCTCTAAGGCTGGCAAGCAGCACCTCTTGGCTGGTGTGGTTGTTTCTGCTGCTCCAAGGGTGCTTAACGTCACCGTCAGACATGAACATGCTAGTTCTTGTGGTGTGGCCCTACCGACAAGAGAAAGCTTCTTTGAACAAACCCACAGCAATTTGAAGGGATAATGAAATGCAGCATCTACACAGGCTGCTAAGCATACTGAATCACAAAAGGTTCAGAGCTCAGATTTGTCCTGCTTGTCTTTGACCCCAAGAGGTGCTTCTCGGGTTGACTGCGCTTGATCCTCAGTGCAGGCTTTAGGAACCACACTGGGGGGGTTGAAATTTGTTCTGTTTAACCACAAATGGTACAGACACGAGCAGCAGGTCTTGATCATTGAACATGCAGTGGGGGATTATCACTCAAGCCTACTACCACCTCAAAACCAGCTGATCCATAATCACAGAATATACTAAACGTCAAAAAGAGGGATCGGCCAGGTTTTCATCAGGAGTACAGTGATATTCCCCTCACTGCAATGAGCACTGGTAAACTTCTCAACATTTGGCAGAGCTTTCATTATTGACTCTAGTGAGCTGTTCTGTAATTTTCTGCCTTTGTCATGGATCATTCTTGCCTGTCCAGTCTTGTTGCACCAGTGGATATATTATAGCTGGGCTTCCCAAGCTGAGCTGTGTTGCTGTGCTGGGTCACTAGATGGTGTGCAACTGTGCTGGTGCAGAGGAAATACAACCAGGAATAGGCTGAGAAGAGGAAGTGGAAATAACATGTTTCAGATCAAGCAGGAGAAGGTTATAGCCTTCAGGTTCGGATTAGGTGCATGAGCAGAGCTGGCTAAGGAAAGATTTCATAACTCCCAGTGACCATATTATGCCAAATTTAAAGCAATCTTTTTGTGCCCTCACTTCCCCATGTATTAAAATTCACCAGGAAGATAAACAGTTACTCCCCTGCCATCTGTTTTTATTCTACTAGATAATGTAATCAAGACTATTCTATACACTAGAAGTATTGCTTAACTAAATATCACCCAAAGCACAACCTACGGATTTTTGAAAGTCACCACTATTTGTTGACATTTGATACTGAAGCAGCTGAATCAAGACAGGGCAGGTTACAAACCAGGCAGTCCTCTGCCCCTTCATTGTTGATGAAACCTTCCATGAAAGACTTTTTTTTTTAAATAGTGGTTGCTGAAATAGAAATTTCTTTTCTGAATTTTTTTTAAGGAGCTTCAGCTTTTGCTTTAAGGATGATTTATTTTCCATGTTTGGTTTCAAGAAACTAAAAAAGAAAGGAAGAAAAGAAATGGTTTTGTGTGGCAGAAGATATTTTTTTAATGTAATCTCTCCTCCCTTAAAAAAAAGTATAAAAATATTGCTGCAGATAGTTTTTTGCATTGGCTGAAATTTTCATTAGCTACTAACAGGCACATAAATGAACACACTATCAATCAAGCTCAGTGACTTGCCCAAAGCCACACGGACAAAACAACAAAGCAAAGCACCAGTACTTAGATCCAAGCCCCACGCTCTGCTCCAGCCACTGTGGCCCTTGCAGTTTGCAATTAGCAACGAGAAGTTGAGATCCACCAAAGATAAGTGGGCCGAGCTCAGTCTCTGACTCTGCTAAGTTTGCCTCAAAGTGGTTATGTGGGTGGTGCAGAATTTGTCAAACAAGATGTTCACAAAGATCTCCCTAAGCGCAACCGAGAAAAAAAATGAAGACAACCCTACCATAAAGTGACACATAATTCAGCTGAAGTGAAACATACTGATGCAACAGCGGAGAATAACTCATTCCCCTTAGGCAAAACTCATCCAAAAAAGCTAATAATGAAAACTGAAGGACTCCAAACCATTATTTTTACTTTCCCGGCCAGCAGCAGGGATAGCTTATGTGGTTAGCAGCTGGCTCCTGAGTTTTATTCTTGTTTCCACCACTAACTCACTGTATGATCTCGCAGCGCCACTGTTCTGGGCCTCAGTTTACTTATGGGTGCAATGTGGATCGGGGTTGATTACAGAATGTTCAACTGATATGTGCAAAATATTCGGAATGAATACGGATGGGGCTGGATGCTGAGGCAGATACTGGTGACCTTTTCAGAATCTGCTTTCTCTCTGTGGCTTAGAAGAAGGTGAAAGAGAAAAACATCCAACATGTATATTTAGATTGGGAGGAAAGGAAAGAAAGAAAACAAAGGAAAGAGGAATGATTCATGTTGCCCTTCCTATTCTAGATGCTGGAAGAGCTATTGGGATCACATCGCTGGCTGGGCAGAAGCCAGCTTTCCCTCTCTGCCTGGTGGCTGCAGCTCCTGGAGGATGGCTTTCAGCAACACAAAGGTTTGTACTAGCACCAGTCAAGGAATGGGGCAGGTCTGGGGTGGAGGCTGCTGGAACTTGCACTGCTTCCAAAAAATGGTGCTAAAACTACAAAAGTAGCGTCGTCACATTTTCTGGCCAAGTCTCTGTGGATGTAAATCACTCAGTCCTGTGAAGTCAGGGGAATTTATAACTTTGAAAGTGCATCCCTGGATCACAGGTAAACCACTCTTCAAGATAGTCCCTCGGGGACTGCATCTTGGCATCTGTTTGTTTTCAGCTGATGGCTTCCAGTTCAAATTTTCTTATGTGATCCATTTATTACAAGGGTACTGAACAGAACCCATGCTTCTGTATCAGTTGTCCAGACAGATTCTTGAAATCATAAGGTATCACATACACTTCAAGTTTCTGCAAGAAAAATGAGAGAATACACTTACAGATCTACGGGATGCAGAGCACAAATTTGCTGATGTCAGTGATTATGACTCAGAAATCATGGGAAAGAAGTCAATGCCTTAGACTCAGAAATCATGGGAAAGAAGTCAATGCCTTAACAACAGCCCATTTTTACATGCATGCTGGTCTGTAGTTTGTGAATGGAATATAAATGCAACCCTTTCTTGGAAGGTCAACTGACCCAACCAGTTACTATTGGCTTGTAGAAACACCGTGGATAGCAATATTTATGATTATTACCCTGACTGAGTAATTGCTTTGTAGCTAAAATGCTAAAAGCAATGGAGCTGGCTTTTCAAAAGAAGTATTTCTTCAGAGCTTCCTAAATAAAATAGTTGTGGGAAGTGACTGGAAAATGGAACTGATGGCTGCATATGTGTTAACGTATATGCGTGTATATAAATGTACACCAGTGTTACTGTATACATGTGTAAAGTTGTGTAGACCAGGAAAGAGAAGAAAGAAATCTCTTTAGACTGAAGGATTCCACAAATCTTCCTGAATTTGTCTATTGCTGGTAGTGTCACTAGGACCATTATTTCACTGGGTAGTACTCATATACATAAACATGTTTTCAGTTGGCCTGAAACGTAACGATCGGAAGAGTTAGACATGATATAGCACAGTAGTGTAATCTGTAGCAGAGACCTACAGCTTTGAATATTTACTTTTGGAGTTACATGAATAACAACAATGAAGAAATTTCTTTCCTCAAACGATTGGCTCTAAAGTAAGAATCCATACTTTTCAATCAGTTGCCTTACTGTGTAAGCCATACACAATATTGCTGCCCTTTTTATCCTGAAATTCTCACATCCAATCTACTTCTAACAGTTACTAGAAATTTGCATTGTGGAATTAAGCAGGTGAACTCTCAGTATCTTCTAAACACTTCTGGTGTGAGGACAAGACTTTGAAAGGACCATTTTTACACATTTGTGCTGTATATGAATTCCTGCTTCCAAGTTATCAGGTTATCAGTTACTAAGTGAGGTTCAGCTATGCTTGGTTTTCAAATGAGATGAGACATTTTTAAAAATAGAAAAGGTAGAGCAAGTGTTGATTTGAAACTGGTTCATCAAGTTGAATTCTTTGATTAATGGATGTTAAAGATATTTACATGTTGAAGTTCTGTTCCTAAATTGACGTGATCAGATAGGCATCATAACTGCATGAGCAATAGTAGAAATGGATGTGTAAGCACTAAGATATGGATACTGCTTATACAGCAGGTGCATGGCCATTGTACATAGGTGTTGATATGAACTCTTTCAAGAAAATGTGATCCTCAAAGCCCAATCAGTATTAATAATCAATACTCATCTTCATACTCCAGTACCATTTTAATGTAATGCCTAGGAAATTGGAACAAGCTCTTATTAACACAAACCCCTTGCTAAATCTTGTCCAATCACACTACACTGGAAATGGCCCTCCAAGGAGCACTTCCTTTTTGTAAAGGGATTCCCTTCAGTGCTGGTTCACAGACCACTCTTTGCTGTGCTTTAGAGTCACCACACCCACCCTTCTCAGCTGCTACAGGAGCCTAAATGTAATCACTGCACAGGAAATAAACCATTGTCTAAGTTTTAGGACAAGCACTACTTAGATTTTGTGTTCTCATGAATACCGCAAAACCACTAAGTATTTAAGCTAAACACAGATACTAAGACACACAAATGTGATCTGGATTATACGTTCCTGAGGTTATTTTTGCAGGTTTTGGATTTTAGAACAACCTACGCTACTGAAATGCTGTGCCAAACTGCTCCAGTCCATGGCTTTGAATGTCCTGCCCAGCTCCCTGGGCACTTACAGGACACAGAGGAGAAACATTCCTATGATAGATTTGGCAGGAACCTGTTCTATCAAAGCCAACAGAGATGGGAAAGAAAGTAGATTTTCCAAATTTGGGTCCAGAGGGACCTGGCAAATCTGCTGTACTCTCAGAGATGCAAACAGAGAAACTTCCATGGGTGATGAGCAAATGGGACAAGAGCTTAGGATGACTTCATCCTTTTTTCCTGGTAATAGGGTATTCTGTAATAGTACTTGCAGGCTAAAACTAAGACTGGGACCTGCTGTGCTAGCACTTGTATGGGCAAGAAAATAGACACTTTTCTTGCCCCGAAATGTTTAGACTAAGATCTTGAAAACAAGATGATTTCGGCCTTAAGGATGGTATAACAGCCAAAAGAGGGAAGTGAAGTGACTTGCTCAATGTCAAGAATACTTTGAAAGTCGTCTTCTGCCTGTTCTTCCAGTTTAGACTCTCATGGGCTGTCCCAGATAAACACCACCGCAAAGTGGAAGTCAGTTGGTGGAATTAGAAGCAGAAGCTGCTGTGTTCACTCATAGCCCAAAGAGTTCCTAGATATAAGCTACAGTTCTTTGTCATTCAAATTTTTAGCTCTTTGTTGACTGATTTTACTTGGTATCTCTTTGGTTTTCAACCACACCCCTTGTGAAGAAATCAGATATTTGGAAAATCATAATCTAAGTAGTAATAGTTGCTACATATCCTGGTAGTGATTTTTGATATATATGCATATTTTTCAGTTTCTGTCTCTATCGTGATATCTGGGAGCATTTGCAAATCTGTTAACAATACCATACCATATCAGATATGAATAACTATGTTCCTTCTCACCCATCCCCATCCACGCTTCAGACTTCCACTTCTCTAGGCATATTTCTTAGGAAGAATCTGAGTAAATAGCAAGCTGGATGCTTTGGAGATTAATACAGATTAACTCTGCCAAACCATTAGGGAAAACAGGTTGTTGCCTATGCTGAAGGTTCTGATTAGGAAATCTCTTCATCGACAAAGGCATATGTCAACCCCACCAGCACACACAGAAAGATCACTGAGATTCAAGATTGCAGTTGATCTCAGTATCTTTAGAGATGAAAGCAGCTGCAGCATCCAAACCATGGTTGCCTTCATTTAGAGAGATCCAAACTGGGAATTTGGATTCCATTGCAACTGGAAACAAACTGGTAACCAGTTCAGCCTGCCAAGCAATGCAGCAATTAATGAATGCTCCCATAACCTCCCTGATAGGTTATTGCAGCAACACTGTTTGCTCTGTGTTTAGTTTGTTAAGGTTTCTTTCTGGAAACTTAAACATCACCAGCTTGATCGGGCCCCAATCCAGAGATCTGGGGGAAGTAAGTTACTCCACTGAGCTGCCACCAAGAGGTAGTACTTCCTGAGTTGCAAACACCGCCTCAACGTGTTTGAACCAGAAAAATACTTTAGGTGCTGAAAAGTGGAGGGAGACACAGAAAGCAGCCTTGTAAGGTCATCCTTTAATACATGGCCATTATCTTTTACATAGGACATCACTTCTCTCCTTGCCTCAGGGAGAAACTGTAACCCAAGTATCTCACAGTGGATAGAATGGACATGCCCAGATTTACTCAGATGAAAGCTGAGACAGAAATGGGACGTGGCCCTTTCTGCTCTTGCCCACTGCATTCTGGCAAAGAACCTGGTCTCTCAGGGAGGAGTTCTTTGCCTTCATTGCCTGGAGCGACTTCCAGACTGAGCTGGCAGTCACTCCTAGCCATCACCACCACTAGGTCATTTATGCATCTAGAGCAAGTCGGATTCTCAGCTTCTCATTAGCTGAACTCCCAGATAGTCTACAGTGATTATTTCATTTAAAGTACACAGAGATTAAACTCATTTTATAACATTCTTTGTCATTTTAATACTCAGTCCACTTCTTGAACATCCAGTGTCAGGGCCTGCTCCAGGCCCCGGTTCCCCCCCTCCCAGACCTGCTCAGTCAGAGATGGAAGGGTCCTTTGATGTCTGTGCAGTGAATTGGAGACCGACAAACCTTGCAGGGTAAATTCAAACAGTGTTTATTTTGGGCCAAAACAACAAATCGATATTTTGGGCATGGCAAAAGCATTGACTCAAATAGTCCCCAAAGTTGCAAAAACAGATCCCAAACTGTTCAGATCCCAATCTGATACCCACAAGGCAGCCAGATAAAACAACACAACTCAGATCTGATCTGATGCACAGGGGTGCCATGGAAAAAAAAGGAAAGAAGAGAGGAATAAGGGGAGGGAGGAGAGAAAAATAGTCACCAGTCCATAGGCTTCTGGAAATGTGTTCTTCAGGAGCACATGGTCCTGTGGTTCTCCTGCAGCACATCTTCAGAAGAGTTCCATGGGGTGGTGGGTGCAGCCGCTGCCTTCTCGGTGGGCTCTATTCATAGGACAAGTCCATGACCCCCATTAGCATGAGGGGGGCTCTCGCTGCAAAAGTCCTCAAATTGGCACGTGCTCAGAAGCTCCTTTGGGAAGGTCCTGGAACTGGGGCCGGGGGCTCCAGAGGCACGGGCAGTTCAACAGACCCTTGCCAGAACAACCTCTGCCCGAACCCTTTGGGTCTGCAGGGCCCGCTCAGGTGTGGGGGGGCAGCACCTGCTGCTGCACCTCCTCCCCCTCCTCTGCAGCAGCTCAGGTGGCATCAGGAGCCGCAGCACTCGAGGAGGTGTCAAAGACAACGATGGAAGCAGAGTCAGGCGGTGTTTAAGATGACAATACAAGTAGAATCAGTCGACGTTTAAGAGGACAATAGAAGTAGAGTCAGTCTCTACACCCACATTGCCTGACCACCATGACCACTGCAACGTAATCTTTAGGCTTTTCATGCCTTGACATCCCTTAACGTTCCCCGTAGTGTTTGAGTCACAGATATGCATCTTACAGACTGTAGCACACCGTGTTCTCTCTGATGCTGACACTCTTCACGCTGTACATTCTGAAGTTAGCAGCTAATTCTGATTCCCATTTTGGAGGAACACAGAAATGAAGAGCCAAAATACTGAGTACTTCACTGCAACCGACCAAAGGGTTCCCCTGACTGTAAACCTCTTAACAGAAAAATGTCTGTTGTTCTGGGCAGGCCATCAGGAAAGGAAGAGAAAAACCACCTCCTCCTCTTCTCATCCCACTCACTTCACTGAAGTGATTTGGTTTGTATTTTTTGAGATCCTGAAGGATTTAGAAAACTTTTTCTTTCTTATAGTTTTGGACTAAGAATTTCCCTTGATTCCTCTATATTTGTTTCAACAGAATTCTTCTTGTTTACATAAATTAAGGATCTGGCCCCTGGTTTCGAGCTGAACCAAGGAGGACTCAAGTACAATGAGACAGATTGTCCTCACAGGATTTTGAGCTGCATAGAGAATCCAAAGTGCCAGAAATCTTGTGGGAAGGACTGTTTTCAGGGAAATTCCACCTCGTAGTTTCCATACGTGTCATATAAGTAATGTCACCCCAGACTATAAACCTTCTGAAATCAGCCTGCTGCACTTAACATTTTTGGCTATATAATAATGTTATATAATTATTTCCCTCCCTCCTCCATTTCTGCTTTAAACTGTCTCACTTAAAACCAAATTATGACACCATTCCTTGTGAAAGTGTGGAAGGATAGGATTCATCTGGAGGGTGCATGCTTAGTTGGTGAAAAAAGGGCCTCAAAACAGCTGTGGTTGTGCCATGTGGTGTAGGTATAGCCAGGTAAAATGTAGATGCTTAAAGAGCATATTTGGAGCTAAAGCTCTGACCCATTAACTGATGCAGAAGAACAGGAAGCTGAAGATGGAGCTTTATTTCTGGAACCATCCTTGCTACAGTTGGTAGTAATTTTGATCAGATGAATCCTTCCTATCAGGAAGAAAGGCAACGTATGCCAGTGCTTTAATTTCATTTCAATATGCTTTAGCAGAGATTTATAATTATTATAAAGAATGATTTTATAATGTAATTCTGTGTTGTCAGAGTAGGTTAGCTTTATGACCTGCTTTAAAAAATAAATGTGCCTTTAATTAAAACAAAACCAAAGAGAGAAGTACAGTCTTGTACCAACATGTTGCTGTCAGCACCCTGCTAACTGTTTGAATTGAAATGTAAGCCTCCACTCAAAGATACCAGTGCCAAACCCAAAGATTGTGGCACATTTAAAGGCACCACTAGCTTATTTTTAATTTTTATCTCAATATTGCTGGAGGTTTTCTAATAACAATTATAATGACTGTCAAAAATCAGGCACTAATGAATAGCAGCCTTTAGTAGGCTGTCAACTTTTACAGAAGCATTGCTGACTGCATTAATGGATCCGACTCTCTTTTTGCTTAGCAGCAGTGCATTTCCATTACCTGAAATGGAGTCATTTTTGGTTTAACCTAGTACGAGATCAGAATCAGACTCATTAAATTTAGCCTTAAAGCTGCCATCTTTCATGAGGTGAGATGATTTTGCTTCTACATAATGGATGTCACAGAGCTCATCTTCAGTACGTATTCACACTACTTGTAATTTTCTGTATTTGCATTACCTGACATGTGAGACAATATTAATGCTATATCACACTGAAGTCTCCCTGATATCAGCAAATAGAGCCACCGTGCAAACCACGTGGTGCATAGGCACACCAGACATAACCCAATTTTTACCCTTTTGTCTCCTTCGCAAGGTCGGCGATTTTAAGTTGACGCATTAAACCATTTGAGCATCACTTTATCAGAATTCTTCTTGTCTAGTGTCCATCATACATCAAAATCTGAATCTGCTGCACGGTTGATGCTGCTTGGCTTTGTTAGGTCAATATTTAATATTCTGGGGAGTGGAGTCTAGCTCCCTAGAAGTAGATGGAGATTTAGATTTCACTAATGTTAATTTTAATATTAATAATCCTGTTGATTTTCTTCTAATTAATTTCAAAGTTAGAGAATTATCTAGTTCATAAACTACATTTTGGGATAGGTTTTAATGTCTGAATTAATTTTACTCTGACTTGTTAGAATGGTTAGGTAAGTTCCTGCTTTGTGATTGGATGGTGGATTAAATGCAATTATAAAATGAATTCAGGATCCCCTAGTAAGTGATATATACCCAGCACAAACAGGTAAGAGTTTCCAGATGAATAGCAAGATGTAGAAACAAAAGGGTGAGGAGCAAGTTTCATTCTTTGCTTCCAAGCCTTCTGTGCGATGTGTTTACCTGGCTGCTGAAAGCCATGCAAAAGACCACTACCATCAAGTTTCCCAGTGGGGAAATCAAGAAAGGAATATGCAGTAGCTATCAATATTGAAGAATCAAGGCCCAATATTTGAGGGACAATTTGTGAAAAAATGAAACCACTTCTCTATGATATATTTTTAAAAAATAATGTAAAAAAGAGCTAAAAGTTTAAGGTTTAATTCTTAAATAAAATTCTACTTTTCAGAAAAGATATTTTTTCAGCTAAGAGACAAGCAGCTTCGGTTTAAAAATTGCTCCACTGAAACGTGAATTTCTTTCTTCCAAGGTGGATGCACTGAAGTTTTCTGGCTTGGTATCAGATGAGTAACATTCACTTCTGTACCAGAACTGAGCTTGATTTGAAAAGTCTCATATCCTAACTGTTTTGTTCTGCTAGAAAGCTGGTAAATCTCTCTAACATTTTAATACATTTTTAGTCTTGGCAATTTACAAGACATCAGATTGGTGAATATACTAAGAAACTTTTCAGAAAGAAAGGTAGTTGTTTGTAAAGTGTATTTGATACCATTTCTTTCTCTGATGAGTGTATACTTGGTCATAGAACCAGGTTTAGAAAAGTGTTATTTTCCTTAAAACCAAGTGTTTGAGAGAGCTCAGCATACAGCATCTGATTCTCAGGTGCTGCTCATGGCTCTGGACACCTCTTGGACAGGGGCCATCTTTCTGGTTTGTGTTATCCTGTCAAGCACTGATTCACAACTATATTTCAGGCAGTATCATGTAGTAAATAATAATGAACATTAGCACCTGTACACACCACCTGAGGCACTAAAACTAGTCAGGAAGGATACAAAGTGAGTTCTAATAACTCCTGAAACATTTCTCAATTATGTTTTTTCTAACATTACATGTCTGTGATAGTTCTGTAGTTGTGAAATCCTATCAGTATCCATTTGGGATAGCTTACATTCCAACTAGGGAGAAGTCTCTCTGTGACTACATGCTGGTAAGGAGCATGTGTCACATCTGACACAACACTCTCACTACTTTATTAAAACATAAAAAAAAAAAGAAGACATGGTGTAATTGCCTGGCAATAAGCTTTGTTCTGGAAGATATGACAAGCACCCAAGTCATATTAAACTTCATCATGCACTGTGCTTGATAATGTTATCTTGGCTACAGGGAATATTATACATAGGGATGGGGAGAAATTGTCTTGATCCTGCTGTATGAGTAACAGTTGAGACACAGTTCCTAAGATAAGACTATTTAATTTTTCTCACTGCATATAAACATATTTTCCTTTCCTCCCTTCTCAGGCTTTAACATGTATAAGAGCTCAGTGGAACCAAGGTGCTGATTGGCCTTAGTATAGCTGCATGGTTAATAGGTGAATTGCTTGGTTCCTCTGATGGAATAGCTCAATACCAGGACAGTGGGTTAGCTTGATCTTGCCCATTTCCTTGGAAACTGTGGTCAAATGTTCAGTTCTGGATCTCCAAGTGATGCTTTTACTCTTGGGCCATGGGCCTGTAAAATTATCTGAGTGGTACTTAAATCAAAGAACAAAATACACCCAGTTTTCATCTAGCCCCTGTGGAAATTTCTGACACATACAATAAAAGAGAAGCCCTAGACCCCAAATTAGAAGTAGTGCAAAAAAGCAGCTTGAAGATCAGTATTCATCCTGATTTACATTGGATTCCAATTTCAGTAAAGATAATGAAAACATGGCAGCATTGTTTCCAGGGGAGTAGTGAGTCTTTCTCTCACTGCATTCAGTCAAAGCAACAAACAAGGTTGTGAATGGTGCTGGGAGAAGCCTTTTGGTGTCACATAAACATTGTTCCTCCATTTGGGGGTTTTGGATTTTTTTTTTGTTAAAAGCAAAACTTGTTTAAATGTTCACATTTAGAAATCTCAGTCACTGAATTCCTTTCACTTACATAAAATCACTCAAACAATCTCTTTGCATTTGGAAGGATAAAACGAAGAAAACAAAGTACTTAAATTTTCCCTGTTCGAATTTAAGCGAAACAAAATGTCTTCCTGTTATCACATTGGACAAATCTAACCTGAGGTGCTGAAGAAATTGCCCCTAGAGCTCAGTGCCTCTGTCTTTAATGAAATCAAAGGGAAACAACCACTAATATGAGTAGGTTTTGTACTGCGTGAATGACTTTTCCTGTATTAGCAAAGCAGACTACTAATATGATATGATGGGACATTACTAATGCAACGGAGGGTAGCTAATGCAAACAAAATATGTTGAAGTGCCTAGTTGAACTGAATAGAGGATTTATTTGTCTGGGACCCATATTCTGAAAATCAAAGTAAATCCCACAGAAATAAATCTTACGGATAATTCAATAAACAATTCAAGCCCATCAGATGCACCAAGTTGTGGACGCTGGAGGTACAAATAGATCCAAAAATATTATTCTTACACTGACTTTTGAAGGGACTTGGATGCTTGGCTGTCCTTGGCACTTTGGAAAATCTTTTCTTGTATAAATAATAAATGATGATAATTTGCATTGACATAATAACTAAGTATATGTGATTATCAGTAAAGGCTGTAAAACTGCTATTCAAGTCTCCGAGAGCGGTGCTGCTGTTGAATTTAAAACTGTGTATTCATAGCAAGTTCATGTCTGAGAAATAGAATGCTCCCTTAAAAGAGTAGCAGTGATTTTTTTTTGCCTCCTTACCCCTCCTCCGACTCTCAGCTCTTAATGACGATATTGTCTGCTCTAAATGGATAGGTTTGAGCAAATTGGAGATCCTACCCTCCCTAGTTTCAGCTGAGGGTAATATCTCCCACAGCAAAGGGTCTGCTTTAGGCTTTGATGCATTTCACTCAAAAGACCATCTATTAAATCGAATGCTTGTGTACTCTCCCGCAACCTCCGGGGCTGTGTGCTTCAGTGGGAGCTGCTTTTCAGCCCGTAGCAACTAGTTGCAATTTGTTATTAAAACTGCAGCTCCCCACTGCTTGCTGCTGCTGACTACCAGGAGGCTGGAGTCTGCTCAAGAAGTGCAGAGAAAGCAGAAACTGAGAATATTCCCAAGCTCACCTTTTAATGAAGGCATATGGCATTCAGGATATTGTTATTCATGTAGTAATTGGCAACAGCGTACACATATTTATGGTACCGCTCATCATGCTTAGGAAATTTTGGAATTGCTCCATTTTAATGGGCCATAAACACTTACATAAAGTAGAAGTATGTAGCAAATACAAAGAAACATGAATAATTCTTTATAATTAAATGCATAGATTTATGTACACACACACATAGCCATCAGGCAAGAAGAATTTTTTTTTCGTAATTATTACTGAGCTAGAGAGCAAACTGCACCTAAATTGTTCTAAATCCAGATTACTGAGTTTGATTTGTAACTGTCAAGTGAAGAATCAAATGAAGTCCTGAGACTTTTCCTAGGTATTTGGAGCTGCATGTGAACCAGAAAGAAACAAGAGTTAGAGTGTATTAAAAACAAAATTGACAGGAAAATTGGAGCTTCACAAAAGCATCAACTTAGGGAAACAGGAAAAAAAGCCCTGCTTCATAGTCCTCTTTCTATTGGGATATAAGAAAGGGTTTCTTTTAATGGAGGATTTTTAGTGCAGAGAGTACCTGGAGTTTTATCTGTTTACTGACCCTTACAGAAAAAATGTGACTGTGTGGTTTATATTCTTATTAAGGAAAACTTCCATTCTAATCTGTAACTGTAGAATTAACCTTCTGCTGCTATGTCTATAGAGCTATCTTTATGGACATTCTAGTTCCATTTTTAGTTCAGAAAAATATTTTTTAATTCAGTTGACTTCTTTAAGCTAGAAATAAAAGCTTTGATGCCAAAGGAAACGTTTCACATGGAAAGAGAAGGAACAAAAGGGGTTTACACTCACTGATTTAAGTTTCTGTGGCTGAGAAGGTTCATCAATTTGAGACTTGGTGGAAAGAAAGAGTCTGCTTAGAGAGGGGCACAAAAGTAAATTTTATGTGTCAGTGTTGGAGTCTGTATCTATAAGGACTGAAAAGGAATGATTTTCAAACACTTAAATAAAGAAGTATATTTCTGTTCGTTCCAAATCCACCAAACTCACCTAATTGTTCTCACACAGGAATTTAGGATGTATTTTCAGGAGAGTGCTCAGCTGATCATTCTGCAGTACCCATGCTCTGTATATAGGTGTTAAAGACTTCGACACTGATTTTGATAAAGATCTGCAAATGTAGACCTTGTAATTCTCATACTTGGTGTTTAAATACCTGTGTCTGAGACTCCTCTCCCTCTTATCCCACAGCCAGTAATTGCCGCACTTTCGGCCCAGCTTAATATTTGAAATATAATGCTCGCAAAACCCACCCCAGTGAGGCTTGATTTTGTATTTCTCTATTTGAACCACAACTACCCTTTATATTTCTATTTCAACATCTGGTGCTGTAGGTAGAATACTCTGGCTCACAGCATCTGGGTTGAGAAATATTTTCTCTCCTTGGAGTCCCAGGTACTTTAGAAAAATCCTTCAGAAACCATTTATCTGACTCAAAGCTGAAATGTTCAGTAAAATTTACAGTGAACCACCTTCTTTCCCTTCCTGCACAGTTGCCCCAGACTCACTCCAGCAGAGCAGTTGTTAGCAAATTGGTTAATTGCCAGTGCTTTGCTGATGTTTGCTCTTCTGAACCAGGGGTAGTCAACTCCACGCCTACCGAGTTGGAAATGCCCTTCATTATTGTTCAAAACTGAAATGGGGTTTGTTTTGAAGTTTAAAAATTTCACAGGCAATGATTTCTTTTGGTAACTGACTCTCAGCATCCATGCTCACCCTTCTTCGCCAGCAAAAAGAGAAAATGAAGAGTTTTATCAATAATGTGCTGACTGGCAGCTCAGAAGATCTGCTTCAGTCCCTGACTTTGTCACAAATCTCAGTCATGATCTTAGACAAGTTCAATCATCTCCCCGCGAGACCGGAGAGATGTTACCTCATTTCCTGCCTTTTAAGATGTCGTATTCATCTAGATTGGGAGCTCTTTTAGAGAGGGTTGCATTTGTAGGGGTGGATAGAACCTGCCACGGTGTAGCCTCATTAACATCACAGAATTCTCAGATAATGCGATAAGATTCATAAAAGTAAGTAATTGAGGTAATAAAGAGATAACAAGTAAAGGGGTGATCTTGCAACAGACTGAAACCAGAAATTACAGAAATCTTTTGAAACAACTTGCTCTCGAGAGTTTAGTACTTGAACTTTTTGAAACAGCAGTGTTTCAATTGTTTCACTAAAGCTGGAGGAGAAATATCCAAACTTTTAGGTACTGACTGGAAACCTCCAAACTTTCTGAGGTTTCTCTGTTATTGACATAAACCGTGATCTGTGGCTTTCAACAATAACATTTGTGCTGATTTTAGCAATTCAAATCCAGATGCAGTAACTAGGCTTGGCAAAGCAGGCAGGCCACAGACCACTTCTATCTGTCTGAATGTGCAGTCATTTTTGGTAACAGATTATCTACATCATGAAGAGCAACCAAATTCTCATATGGCTTCTCTGATGTGTAGGAGGAACATCAGTACCAAGAGAGTCCAAAATGGATATAAACAATCTGAAAGTTTTTGGTTTGGAGTTCCTGACTTGCATATCTAGCTGGACTGCCTTCAACATGGAGCTGAGTGTGCTTTTGCAGGTTTTATGGGTATAAATTCTCTGCTATGAAAAGAGACCTCACTTAAAAATTAAACCAGTCAGAAGGGAAATGAGGGTCTTCTAGAAATATCTGTAGAAAAGTAATCCATATAGTGACAGCAAATGTCATGTTACCTAAAAGTAACAGGCTTCTTCAAGATGCACATAGAACAGTGTCAGCCTCTATTGGCACGTGCCAGAGTTGCCCAGCAAAGCAGCAAAGTCCTAATCCTCCTTTTGTCCAAGAGTCAGGGATCAGTGAGAAGCCTGTTTGGAAGGGCCAAGTAGCCAGTTATGCCTCATTGGCACATCTGTGATTGCCTACAGTCTTCAGATTTGAGATGATATTGAGGCCTGCGAGGGGAAGTGTAATGATAATAGACTTAACTGAAGCTTTAATTCAACTTTATGAACAGGAGAGAGGCAATTCACACCACTTTCCCAGAAGCAAGACTCACACCAGGGAGTTGGAGGGAGATATTCAATTAGAAGTATCACTTCACAAGGGAAAATTCTACCCGGGGTGAGATATGAAATGTGAAATTTCAGTGGGAGCTGCATTTTCTTTAGGGGAGTTCAATGGAGAGTTTGTTTTGGTAGCCAAGCTCCTAATGGAAAGATAACTTCATCCTTAAATCTCAAGTGATTTCTGCCAATTCATAACAATTTACACCTACAGGGCATCAGAAAATTAAGTCCAACTACATCACTGTCATTCGAAGAAGTATTGGGTACACTGGAGCATGGAAAGACTGGCTTACAGAATGACATATGTTAAGGAAAAGAAATAAGATTCAAGAGCCCCAACTCCCAGTCGCCTGCTTTAATCACTGTACCTTGTTTTTAATACTCTTCCACTGCTGGAAATAAATGAATTATTTAGGTTCTGCCTGACCATTTTTCTCTTTCCCTTTTTTAGCATTTTATGCCTCAGCTTTAATTCATTCCCAGTATTTTTTCCATTTTAGTTTCTAGCAATAACATTATTAAATTTCATGTCTGCTTCCGTTTTTATTTCCATCTTTCACCAAAAAGATATAAAGTGAAATTAATCCAAATGAGAGAGCTTTTCTCTTCAAACTGCTCTCAGTATCATCGTTCCCTTAATTAAGTAATTGAAGCTCTCCCAACACACACAACGTCATTCAATCTACTGCGGTCTCAAGTATATGCTGGCACTTAGATTTGTTCCTATAGGGGACTGTTTTTCCAGTCCATCAGTCTCTTCTGCATCTTTCTTCTAATAACCTCTCAGGCCTGGTTCTCCTGGTACCCCGTGGCACACATGCAACACAGCTTTAAAACAAGGAAACAGCAAAAAGACAAAATTATTTCAGTTTTATTCATAAAGATCTCTATTCTGGGGCTCATATGGGACCAATCCTGATATATCTGACTTCCTTCACCCCATTTCTGGCTGTACTGTTATATTCCTCATTTATTTTTGTGTTTGTGTCCTTAGTTTTTTCCTTTGAAGTGAAGGATTTTACATTATTAATTACTTAGTTTCTCCTCTGACATTTTAGGCTGTCCAAACCTCTTTTGCCACCCTTTTGCTGAGCAGCTGCTGTTTTCCCTGTATTTTGGAATGATGCATTTTTATTTCTGGTTTCCAGACCAGAAATACATTTTCAAAGGATAAACAACACAAAACCAAGGCTAAAATTTGTGAAATTCTCATCCTCATGACAAAATGTCCAGGAAAACCTCATAATAGTTATAGGTCCCACTAATTTAGGTAGTTACTCAACACATCCAATCTAACACAGGAATGGCTACAGTTGCTGTGAGTTACGGAACAGATTTTTCTGTTGAAAGTTTCTCAATGTTGAACTGAGATTCTGTTTCACTGTATTTTTAAGGAAAAGGATCCCTTCAGAATTCTGGATTATATTTTCTGTAGGGTTGGAAAGGAAGCAAGAGCAGCTAATGCTTTATATTCCTTCTCTTCTATGGACCTTGGATCAGTCTCTTGGGAGGGTGGGAAACAAAACGAGTGAACTCACACGTGAGGTTTGAGGAGAAACAGCTAATAAGAGTCGTAATTGTATGGAGGAGATGGTATACAAAAAAGCACTAAAGAGGCTTTCAGACTTAAAATCTCATGACAGGTCAAATAACACAATATCATTTTTCAGATCCTTTAATCTCAGGGCCTTAGCATGAGCATCCTGAAGTTCAACATCAAAACTCGCTTTTCTGTGAGCATCTTTATTACTTCTTACAGAAGTGTGCATTCTCCTGAGTAGATCCAGCTCTGTCTCTATACCTGAATTATTTCTGTTTCATAATTGTATCAGTCTATAGTTGTGTCAATCTGCTATGAGGAGAGAATCCAGATCCACTTGGAAGAACAAATTCCAAATGAGTGGGGATATTGTGACATTAGCAGGAATTCACTACACTCTTCTCTTGCCAGGAGTTTTGCAGAATGGATCTGTGTGAAGTCTTTCATAGGCTGAAAATCCATAAGCTCAACCTGTGACAGTTCAGCTCATCACACATCTGGGAATGAGTGGCCTTCCAGGTTACGGCCACTAAAGTGGAGGAATTTCATCATCGATCTGGAGCAGCACTTGAGACAATGGGAGTAACAGGGCAATAAAGATTGCAATATATCATCAGACTCAGCTGCTGGCTTGTATAGATCAGAGATAATGCATTAAGATCATTACTGAACTGAAGAGACTAAGCCAGCTCTAGGAAGGGGAAGAGTTGCTGGAAAAAGAAATAAAACCAAACTCACTAATTTTATATATATATGTATGTATGTATATATATCTCAACAAGACAAAATTTATTTTGCCAGCCTGGACAAATGCCTTTGAATTCCCACCTTGTTGTAAGTGGCTGTCAGTGAAACACAAGCACTAAAGCAAATTATTAACCCTCCTTGTCCCCACAGAAACATCCAGCTTCTGAAATAATGAGTTACACTCAAAAGAAATGGAAAGGCAGCCAAAAACCAAAAAAGAAACAAAAACCTACGTAAGACCATACGTAAGCAAGATGCTTACACTGGTCTCTTAACTGGAAGCACAGAATCTCTTGTGCTGAGATCTGGGGAGGTGCTTTGCTGTCCTGCTCGCTCAGTACAACCAGTGGGAGTGTGCCCTGTGTCCCAGGCTGTTTGGATCCTGTGGCAAGGTGTGCACAACTGCTGCCCTCACCACACATCCTTCAGCCAGAAGCCTGCCCAGGTGCATTTGAAGTGCCACGCAGGATCACAGTGCTGTGATCAGGGTTTTGGGGGTCGAGCCCCTGATGCATGGTCAGAGAAAGAGAAGTTTTGATGCACTCTGAACTGAAGAAGCAGGTAAAGAATTGAATCCCACCAGCCTAAATCTACCTACTCATACTGCTGTGGAAATACAACCATTTCTACCAGCTGAGGACTGGCCCAGCAGGCATTCAGCTTTTCAGGACTCATATTTGTGCCCTGGGCATTTTCTTCTTTCCACATCCCTGCAGATCACCTGGATTTTCTGAAGCTTGTCCTTTGTAGCAGATCCACTGATAACCTGTAAAGAAGCCAAACTTGCAGCAAGACAGATTGCGAAAACTCAACCATACATGATGACTCCTTGCCACTGCAGACAAATCTAAGAATACATTTCCTTTTCTAGCCCATGATTTTTCATTGTCTGTACAGAAATTTGCTGTAACTGTCACCTTCTTATGGAAGAAAGAGGTGGAATTTGATGTTTTGTGGACAATGAAAAAAATCTCTATTAAAAGAGGAGGAAAAAGAAGAGGGACTTTCATTCACCTGTCTCCATGCTCCCCCCAAGACACTTCCATTTGCTCTGGGTTTGCCAGCATCCATAGGGTGCTTTTCACATGCATACACATAAGCAGCTACTGACTGGTGGGTTGAACCAGGTGTGCTAAGCTATTAAATGTGATTTTTATCAGCAGGCAAGGGCTTCTAGTCAAGCTGGAGAAGGCTTAATCCTCCTAACTAGAGTGAAACCTCCCTGCAGATAAAAGACTTGTCTGGCTTGTTCCAGAGGGAGTTGGTGACATGGCTGCACCCTCGCCTCCTTCTCCCTTAGGAAAATACAGCCCTGCGGGGAGAGTGGGGAGGGATGATCAAAGGGAGCTGCAGTTTAGCTGCCTGCTACCGGCAACAGAAAGGCTAACCTGTCATTACCGGGGAGCAGTGCTATTAGAGGGGAATTGTGAATGAAGGGATGCACAATTAGGATCTTTGGCAGTCGGAGGAATTGGGGCTATGCCACTGCGTAGGAGAGATTTGGGCTTGGGAGGGGACCTTGTTTCTTCCCACTCTTTTGGCAAGGTAAAACCCAGGTGTGTCCCTGGGAATCCCTAGCTTTTTAACTCATTTAGGAGTATTAATGACTGGATGGTGGTTTTCACCTGCACAACTCGTAAGTAACTCTGGACTAGATTTCCCAATGCTTTTTGCCTCTACAAAATCTCTCACTCTTTCCTTATCTCCCCCAGAAAACAAAAAACAAGTGTCCTCTTTGAAAGTTGCTGTCCTTTTTTTTTTCCCATCTGGCATTGGAGTATAGGGAGGGAAGAGAGCAAAAGGTCAAACTTCCTCGAAGGTTTAAAGCAGAGCTAGGAAAGTAATATGATTCTCTAAAAAATGCATGTAAATTTGGAGTGGGAGCAGGCTGGGCAAGTTCTGCACTTTCTCCTCTGAGTAAATGTTGGTGCCTTGGGATGGAGTCCAGCTAATTATCAACTTGTATGAGTTTTGGAGGTTGAGTCAGTAGCCTTAGTGAGACATTGGAAGGTGCTGCTAAACCCTTATTTTTCAGGTGGCTTTTAAGACAAGCTGGATGGAGATTTATCTGTTCAACAGCTCTCCTGAGTGAACTTGAAGCTTTAGATTGAATGTATCCATGGTACCTGTCCTTCTACTGCAGAGCTGGAAACTTACAGGTTTTCAGTGCAGATTTGTCCCAAGTATCAGACAGAGGTAATCAAAGAAATGCTGTGGAGCAAACAAAGATTGATTAATTAGTGATCCTGCAGCTCATTGGGATAGCAAGGCTGGATGGATGTGGAGAGAAGTAGGGAGGGGCTTTACATTCACCCTAGGGATGAAGTTGCCTCTGGGTTACAAATATTAAGGGAGGCCAGAGTTTGAAAAGCTAATTGTTGGATAAAGGCTGTGAATGGCCCTCAGTGGCAGTATTGTTCCCTTTAGAACTGGGGTAGAGTCAGTACCCACTTACCAGGTTTAATTGCTACAGCAGGTATGCGGAGCAAACAACCCCCTGGTATCCCCTGTAACACGTTGTATCACCTGCAAGGGGAAATCCAGTTCTTCTAGGTACAACCAGACAGGGCCATGGTTTCTCTGTCTCCTTTGGGCAGCCCAGCATTCCTCTTGCATCCAGCCTGGAGCCAGTCTTGCATGTGAATACAAGGAATTCAGTTGAGTAATGGCCTTTAGGGAAGACTTCTGGTGTCTCTGGCCCTCCAGACCACAGTCAGAAACAACCAGGCTTTTGCTAAGCAAAAATTCATCAACTGTCCATTAGCATTTTATCCATCCTATGGTTTGACTGACTTTTATCCACTTTGCTACACAGGAAACTGTACAATTTTTAATGCCTCAGATTGCAAGTTCCAAACAGGGCATTTCCAAGCAGGCAAGTGGTTATTAATAGTAAATAAAAATAACTTCTTACATGGATGGAGCACCTCTCATAGAAAGATGTGGGTCCCAAGGTGTTGTACAGACATGTTTCTACTTTTAGGAATCACCCTCATATGGATTTAGTGCACAGAGACATTTTGTCCCCTACCAAAGCAAAATCACATCATCCGTTGTGGAAAGCAGCTGTCTCAGGTTTTGAATGAAAGCAATATTAGCCAGAATTAGCACCTATGAGTTTTGCATAATTTTAATGAAGATGTATAAAGTATTAATCTCACTTAATACTTGGAGACGCTGAATTTCTGTTTGTCATGATCAGCTCTATGTCTAAGACTTGGTTTGAGCCCAGATTCCACTTTAACTGAAGCACTCCGACACATACAACCTTTTAGCCTTCCCCAGTGAGAACAATATTTACTTTCTGATAGGCTGAATTTACATACTTCTTCTTTTTATATGTGTGTTAGGGTGAGAAGTTTTAAAACAAATGGCGTTATCCCCTGCTGCTAAGTTCTGACATGCACTTTAAATAAGTAAACCTGGGGATGCGGCAGGCTATGAAGGAAGGGAGAGTAAAATTGGCTTACGTGGTGCACTGATCACAGAATTATCATCTGCTATCACACAGTTTACCATTAGACCCAGCTGCTGCCAACCTGACCAGTGCATTTCTTCAAGCTAAGCTAACAAAGCACTTATTTGTTATCCAGGGAACTACCTCTAATAGACTTCCAGTGAAATAATATTTGCTTTCCAACCCTACTTTGAATCCCACTTACTTTGTTAAAAAGATTGCCTCTGGCTGTCTCCGCTGGTCTAATCTAATAGTTTCTAGTTTGTACAAGCAAAGCGCTTTCAGCCAACTATATAAATAACTTAAAGAGAAGAAGACACTTTTACAGCACTCTGTGCCGGGTGCTATAGAACATGACAGATTAGTAAATGACGCCTCAGTGGAGCTCATCTGGGAACCTCTGTCAGTTGAATATGAGCAATTACAATATTGTATTTGGGCTGAAAGGGTTGTCTGTCTTCTTACAAAAAGGCTAACAAGAAAAATAATTCCTGTCTTACTTCTCCTGTGCATGAAACTGATCTAAGTGGCTCGAGCCCCTTTTCTCTCCCCCTCCCATCACTGTTGCCGCAGCAGGAGGGGAGAGGGGGGAAAAAGCAAGCAGGAAGAGAAAAAGAGAGATATTTTCTTTCTGTTTTCACTTTTGGTTTGAATTGAAAGTGAAGAAAGAATAATATTAGGAGACGGGGCTCCCTAAGGTTTGAGAGGGGACGTTATATCATTGTATCAAAGAGTAGTTTCTGCCACCCGCCTCTTCTGCTCCAGCAGTCCAGTGTGCTTCTTAAAGAGCGAGTGCCCCATGCCTGTTGGAACAGCTCGATTTATCTCAGCTCACCTGCTAAGATCACCAAGGGCCTAGAGGTTCAAAGAGTTGCCCAAGGTTTACCCATGTTATTCCCAATGTTGGGTTTTTTTAATAGAAATGCCGAGGCTGAGCATCACGCGGCAGGAAATACACCATACAGGCTGAGATTTCCAAAGGAAGAATGTTCACATCCCATTGAAATTTCCTTAAGGCTCTTTTGAAACTGCCTGTAGAACTAGAGGGCTGATACCACGTGTTCCTCTAGAGTCAGTGAAGTTACACCAAGAAATGTGCTTTTGTGGTAGTTTGACGTGGGATTTTACAGACAGTTACAGCCAAAACCATTTATTTTCTTTCTTTCTTTCTTTTTTCTTTTCTTCTTTTATTTTTTCTGAAGAACCACCCCAGTGCCAGGAATTTCTTTTGTTTTCATCTGTCTTTGCTCACCACAGCCAGTTACTGTGGTTCTTTTCGGGCCTGTGAGTAGTTGCATGCAACTGCAAGCACAAGAATGTGCACCAGCAGAAATTATGCTCTTATTAAACAAGGTCCTCCTGCTACAGTGAGGAAAACAGTGTCATTCCACCTCCATCCTGCCATTAAAGCACCGTGTGCCAGGTCCTATGCCACCCTGAGGCTATCTAGGGGCTCAGATGCACAGGCTGTACGTGTACTTATATAGGGAGATATATTTATATATATTGTTTGAACATTAACCCACTCGCTGCTCTGCCAAACATTTCCTGGCATTCCTGGGATGGAAATTACTTACTGAGGCCCAATAGCTACTCTAGAAGAGCAGGGAGATACAATGAGAAATGACCAAGAATTGTCATTCACTGAAAGTAAGTCACGATCCTTGACAAGGGCAATAGGGTCAAAACATCACATTTCAGTTGGGATAATTGCCAGGAATAACAGCATCTAAAAACTCAACAAAATACTCCATCGAGAACAAACCACATAGACACCTGATTCTGCCATTCAGATCTAAAATCTGCCTTTGATCCTGCTTATGCTGCTGCACCTGATAAGAGCGTGGACTTTGTGCTGGCAGCACTGAGAAAAATTTGACCCACAGATCTTCCCCACACTAGACAACCGTGCTGTACTAATGCTGAAAATGTGTCTGTAGACAGATCTATGAAGCTGAGCTTATTTCAAGCAAATCAGCCATTTTTCATCCTGAAATGTAAACGATGCCACAGGCCCCATTTCAGGGCTCATGGCAGGGATTGCAGGCCCAGTGAGATCAAAGGTGCAGCGATCAGTTACAAATTGTCAGCTCCTAGTGCTTGGGAGGTGTTTAACAGGATTTTGATATCTGATATTTTGATATTCCTCCTCCTTTTATTTTGTTTGATCCCTATTGATTTGATCACAGATTATCTTTTGCCAGATAGTACCTGTGCAATGAAACAGCAGTAGTGACTGTAATGTTATCTCTTGAAAAATAAGGCCTGGATGAAAAATCAAAGGACATGGCAGGAGAGATAACTGGAACGAATAGGTCAACAGTTGTGAATCAAAGGGCCTGGGCTCCATTCACTAGTTTAGCCACCAGTTTAGTGTTTGATCTTGGACACGAGAGTTCACCTCTCTTTGGTCTGTTTAAACTGTGAGCTCCAAGGCACAGGGATCACCTCTCTGTGGCTATGTAGTACACAGAATGTGGAAAAATCTTGTATTTTAGATTGCCTCTGGTTTTGCATTTAAAAAAACACAAAGGAGTTCTGTCCCTTTCTTTTGTATGGTGAAGCACAAAATGTCTTCCCCAGGCTTTCAGAACATGGTCACTCACATCTTCAGTTCTGAAAACCAGAACTGGCAAGTCTTTGTGTTTTCAAAATGCTGGTTCAATCTTGACTACTTTTATTTCAGCCTTGGGCACCATGTTCTCAAATGTGGGTGAATGTAGTTTTTTAGAACTCGGAAAAACACATTTTAGAAAGGAAAGTTTATGGGAATTCTCTCTATTCCTGTGGGATGTAAAAAAGACAGAATTTGGCAGCCTTGGCAGACTTAGGATTGCGCTGAAGGGATCAATCTGTTTCAGATTGGATGCCTTAAAACACTTTGCACTTGTTGGAGTGAAGCACTGGTAGCGGCACGGGGGCTGCTGTGGTTTAACAACAACAACACAATGTCCGATGTGTTCATAAGCGCAGTGACAGCAGTGCCACAAACAAAGGCATGAGCATTCTGGGTTTATTTTTCCCATGAAGCCTTCATAAAATGAGTGGTTAGTGTCACAAATGGACACAGAGCTGAGCAGAGCCAGAGCGAATGGATATGATACAGAGATATTTCAGATCATTCTAGTCAGAGACCCCCAGAGATACGTTGGTGCCTGTGTCCACTCATTTTGGTTAGCACTGTGCTCCTAAATACATTTATAGATCTGGGCCTCTGACCACCAGCTTCTGTGCAATGAGATAGTATCTTACCTCTATCTTCTCTTTTCCTAGACCACAATAACTGAGGAAAATCATTCCACTACCATCCCCTAATTTTCTCAGTTCTCAGCAGTGAGAGGATCTCCTCTGAGCTTTTGTGTCATTATCTTCCATTGAAGTCAAGGCCAACCACTTGCTTGCCTAAAACTTAGCCAGTGCACCGCCCCTTGGAGGAGCAGCTGGAACAATTCTGCCTGTAAGACCTGTATTTCTCAGACTCAGAGTAGGATGAAAATCTATGTCTATATATCTTTCACATCCTTAATTGTAAAGTTGTTAACCCTGCATTTAGTGCTGGAATACTCCTGTGACGGGCTCTAGAGATAAACCTCTGAGAGCCAGACATTGAAATAACATTGTGAACATTTTTTCTAAGCCAGAGAGGTATTATTGACAGGGTGTCAGCTGCTGATGAAGGGCCCTGAAATATTTTATGGGATGTGACAGCTAATAAAACAGGTTGTTGTTTTTAATTGCTTGGCAGGTAGCAGTGAATTGTGAACAGATGTGAACTGGGTGCAGAGGAGCCTGTAGGTTTCCTTGCATTTCTTCCATTTTTCACTACCACCACCAACACTGAACATGAAAAATATTAGTCCCCTAATTCTCATCCTGTGCCTTGCTGCTTTGCTCATATTTGAAAATTGCACCACACAACCAAAAGTGCTCTGCAAAATTCCTGGGTACCAATTGGCCAAGGCAGGGGAGGTTGATTTCAGTACAAGGGGTTCTTTATGAAACACATCATATTTTTGCACAGAGTTTTCCCAACGATCCTATCGCACTTGGTCTGCCAGTTGTACAGATGTTGTGCCTCTGCGGCACTGAAGACCACTCAAAAATGTCCTGAGACCTACATCCTTATGAGATTGCTCAGGTTAAAAAACACACATTGCATGGCAAGGAGGGAAATCTGGGTCTTTACATCCCTTGTGCAAAGCTGTGCTTTCCAGAGCTGCTTTGGGTACAAAACTTATTCTTGGTTTCAGCCTGGTGCTTTGGCTCCTTCAACCTGCTGCATAATTAGCTCCTAACGCTTTCCATAGCGCAATATACTTTTGGGAGGCTCCGAAGAGCTTATTATATCTCTGTTTAAGAGACCCAGAGGGACTGTGCAGGGCTTGCATTGTCTGATATGAAAGATGTCTCATCAGGTTACACCTTTTAGCTCCTATCTGTATAAGCATGCTGATAAGTGGTGCTTTTTCTTCCTCCATTCCCCCGCTCCCTTTCTCTATAATATAATCTTTGCCAGATCTAGTCAAAGCAGAATAGCTGCAGGGAACTCATTAATCCTAGTCTGGAGCTAACCACCACCACCACCAAATCATAAAAATAAAAATTTAAGGCACCTCAGTTTATTATTCATACACTCTCCATCCAGCCTTTTCTTCCAGGTCCCTGGGTACATTCCCCTCACGCTGGGACCTCTCCAGTTGCTGCATCCTCCCCCTGGTCTTCTTTTAAACAGTTATCAATTCCCCAGGGAGACTAGGGATAAAATGACACTCCTTCCATGTGCTGAAAGCTGCCAGGGTTGTGTACGCTGGCATGAGTACAACAGAAACTAAGCCTTGGCCTCAAGCGATGTAACACCCAGATAAACAAGTCTGCCAGAAAGAGGCCGGGCTGAGGCTCTGCACTCGCAGCACTCCGGGAGAGGCTGATCCAAACACTCGTGAGCTGCAGATAGCTGCAAGACAAGGCGTATCCAGGAAACCTGGGCTGCTCTCTGGTGTTACATCCCTCCTGGCAGCAGCCCAGTGCATCCCCCACGGCCGCCCTCCTCATGCCACACTTGCCAGCCGAAGAAGTGTTCCTAAATAATGCAGAGCAAAAGACACCGGCAGGATCTCAGTGGAGACTCAGGCAGGGGAATCCTCCTGCTCTGCTGCCTCAATGTATTTGGCCAGAGGAACACACTATGTGGAGAGAGGAATGGCTGGTTCACACAAAACCTGAGTTGAAGGTTTGGTGTGGCCAAGTGAACCCTTGGGGCTGGTAGAGGCACACCCCAGCTATGCCCAGTTTGGAGTAAGATTGAAAGAACAGCAAAAAAATCTGTTCTCTCTTCTAAGCCCGAGAGCATTTCTGCCTTTCTTAGCATTGGGCTTCAGCAGCACTGCCTGCCTCCTGCCACAAAGCCTCTCTCCTGCTGCCAAGCATTGACACCAGGCAGGAAAGCCTTTCCTATTAAGAGAGCAAGTGGAAGAGATCTGGGCTGGCAAAGCACCCTCCAAAAGAGGAATAAACCAAGGAGATGGCCTGTCTGTGGGTGATTTGGATGCTCCTCCAGTCCCCGTCTCCTGATTTATGTACAATAAACCAAATTATTTTTCTAGATTCCCAAGCACTGAACTTCTCTCTGCTTCTACCAGGAGCAGGCAGGGCCAGAAGAATTTATCTCCATCCTTCACTGAGGTGCTGTCTCTTTGCCTTTCCCTGGCCTTTGGAAAGATTTGCAAGGATCCTGATCCCAAGGACTGAAGATCACAGGACTTCAAGAGAGGACAGGCACTCTCCAACTCCCGTTCCCTCCCCAAGCCTATCTGAGGAACCTACACCCACCCACAAAAGGCAGTTTTCCTTGTTCAGGCTGCACTAATCTGTGCCACAATCCCACCTTCCACCCGCACAGCGCAGTTATTGCGACTCGGCCACAGAGCTGCTTGCATGGTACACACAGCCCAAATGTGGCTGTTGCTGTCCACCGTTGAGTTGCAGTTTATGAGGGGTTAGAGGGACTAGAGGTGTAATGAGGATAGGCTGCTCCAGGCACCCACTCCTGCTTTTCATACGCTACGGAGAGCTGCAGAGAGTCAGGATGGACCATGAAATCTGTTGGTGCCGTCACCTGCCCCTCTTCCACCAACCGTGCCAAGGTGAAGACAATACCTTGGAGGGTGGCTCTGTTAGCATCAAGACACTCTTTGAAACTGTGGTTATCCTCTCCTACCATCAATATTGATCTGCTTTATGGAAAGCCATGAACAGTGATGAGCTTGCAAGGCTCTGTCTGCAGATAACCTCTGTGACATGGGAATGCACAGAGCAGAGTGTTTTCTTGATAGACTGGACTGCCATCCAATTAAAATTATTCAATCAATCAGTGTAGAGATATATATGCAAGTAAACAGCAAAGGCCAATTTTATTTGCAGTAAAAGAGATGGGCAATCTCATCATGACCCAACAGTAGGTGCCATGTGGTGCCTTGTATGCCACAGATGTTAAAGGGAATTGTTTAGCAAAGGCTGCAGGGTCTCTTTTGGTAGCACCCTTTGCAAAAAAATGTAGTTTCTTTATGAAGCCTGTCAGCAACACATGGTAACTGGAAACCAACAAGTTGGTTCTCCCATGAAGTTTTTTCTCCTACCTTCAAACTGGAAACTATGCCAAAGTACTAAGGTCAGAAGGACACTTTAAATCAGAAAGAATAATACACATCAGCTTGGCTTCATTTTGGGGGGTTTGGGACTCGTGAATGACTCAGGAAATAAGTTCTACAAAATTAGACTCTTACTTCATCAGCTAAGGGACAAAACATCACCTCTGCCACAGACCCTGGATGGAGCAATCAAATGCTGCAGATGGAGGTGAGCTGCTGTGAAACTGAAGGATAACTGACACCTAATAAGTTTAAGTGCTATCAGTGGTATTGTTAAACACGGTGAAATGCAGTTTATCCACCTCTGACTTGGTAATGATACACTTCTGTACACCAAAGAGGTTGAGTGTACTTGATTTTTAGTGCATCACTTCAGCATCACAAACTGTCCTGGAAGCAGTGGCAGCTTTTGGAAGCTGTGGTTGACCTCAGCGATACCCACTCTCTTTGCCTTGCCTTAATGCAAGCCCTGTGATAACTGCAGTTTCATGAGGAAAGCTTTAACTCCTTGAGTCATACAACCAGGATTCTTTAAACATTCATAACCTCCAACATGACACTGAAAAAACGCTCTAAAGTCAGAGTCTTTAAATCTTAAGACCTAAAATTCTAATCAAAAGGCTTTGGCAATCCTTATTCTTTAAACCTATCAGCTTTCAGTGAAACTCATTGCCTTTTTGGCAGCCTGGCTCACGCTACCTGGTTGCCCAAGGCTGGCAGTATTGCTTCCTCCTCTCTCCCTGATGCAGTAGCTGGCTCGCAGTCATGGAGCGGAGAAGAGGTATGGAAGCTGCAGCAGGGGTGTGGAGCTCAGCTGCACTGCTCACTGCGTGGCAGCCCCCACGTGCTCCCCACAGCCCCTGCCCTGGAGACCGTGCAGTTTAAAGCTGGACCAGGCAGCACAGGGGATTACTCATTGCAAACGGTTTGAAGATTCCGTTGGTCTTTAACTCTCAGTTAGCCACGGGAGCAGAGAAGAGCTGGCTATTTCTCCCCGTGTGCTTTGGATCATCATTCCTGCTGAACCCTCTAATGCAGGCAGGGGAATATGTCGAATCACTCAGGCTGCAGAGACCTCCTCAGAGAACAGCATCATGGTCACGACTTTGTCATACACTCACTCTTTTCTGGCTTCACTTTAGAAACTCTGTACCAAACCAGAGCAGAAAGAGAGTGGCAAATGTGCAAGAGATCAATCTGCAGCATGCCAAGCACCCTCATCTTCCCTCTGGCTCCCACTCTCAGCACCTTGCAGGATCAGGCCCCTTCTTATGAACTGTCAAGTCATTATCATCTTTCCCTGTTTGGCATTTAACGTCTCTTGGCAAAAGATTAATGAATTGACTGGCTTTCAACAGGTTTTATGAAGCAAGACAAGAGCATGCCAGCACAGACAGAATATTAAATGCATTCAGCAGGGAAGCCTCGCATGCCGGTTGTGTGTCTGTGCAGCCAGTGTGTGTGTGTAGGCACGAAGGGCTCCGAGGGAACCGTTGGCTCAGAATGGCAAGCAAGGGGGAAAATTGCAATAAAAGCAACATGTGGCCTTTAGCTTACTGCATTACCTCAGATGAACCTTGCTTAAAACTGCTCCAAGCCTGCTGATTGCACACTACCCCCCCCCCCCACACCATGAAGATGATCATCGTATGTTTTCACATCACGGAAACGTATGATTTAGGGATTGAGGGATTTAAAGCATCATTCATATCTCTGTGGTTATTTCACCAGAATGTAAGAGTCCTCCTGGAGATGCCATTGGTATTTGGGTGCACAGGCTCTCTCTGTCACCTGCTGCAACAGGCAGCAGGCAGAGCTGGCTGCACAGGCAGGGGGAGAGAGAATGGTGAGAGGCGTCTGAGTGATTTATACAGGAATAATTCAGTCAAAGTGCTCTGGTGACTTCAGAAACCACCAGAGCAGAGATCTCCCCAAACCAGATCTCATGCCATGTAACATGTCCTTTGGTTGTTTTGTTTCTAAGATATATGGATTGAGTGTTGATTTAGGGCTTTAAAACAATTCAAGTAATAGCAGCATTAGCAGTGACTGAAATTATTGCAGTGGTTATTTGCACGTGAGGGTAAAAAAATGGTATTTCAGGCCTGATGAGAACAAGCCGAAATGCTCCTGAGTGTGAGAGAAATTTCAGTCCTGGACCTACTTTGAACTTCATGACTCACATCCCAGACCCAGATTTTTAATCCTCTTTAGTAATTGGAAATACATGGTGCAGCACATCTGCTTTTGGAAAGTTTCAAGACAGAAAGCCGTAGGCTCTTGTTCTGTGTTAGAAGGTCTTAACGCTGCAAAGTTCTGAGAGCTGCAAGGAATTTCTGATTCCCATGGATGTGAATGAGAAACAAATTTGGTCGTCATCTCACAGGTTTAGACTTATTAGGACAATCGGAATGATGTGATGGTTTACTAAATTTTACCTCTCCCCATATAATATTACATGGTTACATTTTGGATAGCATTTAGCTGTGCCAGATCCTCAGCTGGAGTCAGCTGGGCTAGATATATGGGAAACTTTATACCAAGTCTCTAAAGCCACGTGGGATTTGTAAACCTTTCTGGAATCTTGGCCTGGTCCTGAAATATCTGCTCAGAGTAACTAAGAGAAATAGTTCACAGTCAGGAGCTCCTTTGGAAAATACCTAGGGGACCAGAAAATGTGATAGTTAAGAGGCATACCAAAAGGCACAAGAACTGTACTGGCACTGTTGATAACCTGTATGAGTTAGCTGGGTTGGTGTGCTCTGGGTTCATGGTGTGACACACAGCCCTCTCCTCGCACACCCTTGGTGGGCTCTGGCTAGTGAAGGCACTGCTGACTGACTTTCTCCAGCAGCTACACAGGCAGAGACTTTGCAGCCAAACAGATGATCTGCAAGCTTAGAATAATGGCAGGTCTCTTATGCAGCACAGACAAGAGAGAAATGGCAGAGATCTCATCCCATGTTCTTCCTTAACAAACTGTGTGGACATCTCTGATGCAAGGCATGTTAGGCTGGTAAACACTTACTGCCTCGTACCATCACTCCTGCCAGCAACCTATACGAGAGGGAGAGTAGAGGTCCTTTCAAGTGACAACACCCTGTGCTAGAGGCATCCTGTTTCTTTTGGTATTAATGATAAGATGTGCCACTGTGAATTGGGACTAGGCTTGCAGGAGTTGTCCCTATCTGTCTCTACTTTTGAGACTGGCTGCATGGTATTGAATCCAGCATAAATGCAGTTAGCACTGGGGATCCTCCTTGGCAGTCACAGGGATAGGTGTATGTTGGTGCAGAGGCTAGAAGACACTTTTTCCCCTCCTCATGGGTTGTCCTGGAATGATACTGGACTATCATGTGAGGGTCCCCTCCCTTTTTTCAGACAGGTATGAGAATGCAGGCTGCCACATTGATATTCAGATGATACCTCTACATGCAAACCATTACATTCCCTTGCACAGGGTTCATCTGACAGTCATTTTGCAAGCAGCTTTCTTTGATACGACATCACGATCAGCGTGTTCTAACTGGAACAGTGACATCGTTCCACACCTTGAACCACCCACATGTACTTCACCACAGCCTCAGCAGATGCAATATCCTTGTACAGGCAGGAGTTTCCCAGGAGGGAAAAAAAAAAAAGAAAAACCACTGAACCTACTTGGGGAGCTTGCAACACCATGTATTCTATTGTGGCTTTGACATTCTCTGCCATTACTGCTGTGGCTATGAAGGGAAGCCTTTAATGGCACAAAAGTAATGAAAACAAGGCACTCTAGAGCTGAGGCAGGCATTGTGACAAACTTACACCAGTGAGAAGTAAGAATGACACAAATTACAGCTTTTGTAATGTCCCGTTTTTCCAGGTACCAATTCCCCAAAAGCATCTTAAACCTGTATTTTTTTATATATATGCATTTAAGACAACATTAGTGCAGTAGTCTTCATGCCGACACCAACACTGGAAAACACATAGAGCCTTTTGAGAGAGTGAGTTAAGCATTTGTCTTCTAAAGTTTTAAGATCAGAGAGTTTTCTGTGCTCAGCAATAGAAGACACTTACAATGTGGATTTAATTGCAGCTTGGATTTTTGTTTGTTTATTCATTTATTTATTCCTCAGCAATGTGCTTCCTTGTGGCTCTTTAACAGAAGGACTGACACTGGAGCTTGCACACTACAGCAGGTGGTGATGACCACATCACTTGGTAACACCAAAGCAGTCTTTCAATACCTAGGAAACTTGGGTTTTCTGCACAGGGGGAAAATTTTTCATGAAAAATCCTCTCTGTGCATTTTGCACAGGGAGATGATGGGACAAACAAACCGCTTCACATCACCTGGATTCAAAAACATTGACTTTGTATGGCACCGTCCACTCTGCATTAATGTGTGGGTTCAGGTGCTGTTATCCAGGACCAGTGGAAGCTGTGGTCCCAGTGCCACTGCTGTGCTCTGTGCCTGATCTCTGCATCCACTGGGCTGCCGGGTGCTCAGCATCCCTGAGAGCACTCAGAAGGTGTCACTACACAACAAGTGTAACGGGCAGTTAATGCCAAGCAGAAGCAGAGAGGGAAGAGATGTAATTCCCCCATTTACAGAGACACTTCTGCAGTGTGTCAATGTTTGAAAAGCACAGTTTAAGGGCATATGTGGTCTCTGCTGCAAAACAAATGGCTGTTCTCAGCCGAGACAGCTAAGCAAACCTGCACTAGTGACAGATTTATCTGGCATTGCATCCATAGATAAACCAGCAGTTTAAATGCAGCTTACATACTTCGCATGGAACAATTCTATATCCTGGTTAACAGCCATCCACACAGGGTTAACTGACTAATGGTCAATGAGATCCTACAGTGCACCTATTCACAGACTCATCTGTAGCACACCAGCCTCAGTTTTTCACCAAGTTGGGCTGTGAAACTCTTATTGTCTGTAGCTCTCCACCTCTACCAACCCCCCCACACCCCTGTCTCCCCATCAAATCTTGCCGTATGAATGCTTATGAGATAACAACAGCTGTCATCAGATATCACCCCAACAGCTTATTTTGTCTTAGGAAAAGTCATGGTCACCAGCCCTCCCAGGAAAGAGGCAGGAGATGTCTCAGGCAAGGGGAGTTTCTTCTTCTGCTGTGCCAGCTCCACGTACCACCCTCAATGTAAAAGGTTGCTTGCTGTTCAAACGTGCTGCTTAAAAAGGAGAGGGTACTTGCAGCTGTGAAGCCTCCACAGATTTGAACAAAATTGACTCACCCTCCTCCCTGCTGAAATGTAAATGATCATCCTGAAAATGCTGCAAAACCTTTGTGCACAGCAAGATCTGAGACAATTTCCAAAGTTTCTGAGAAACCAAACTAACTCCGGGGTGGGGAGGGGATTGTAGCCAAAGGACTTGTTGAACTAATTTAAAGAGTATTCCTTGAAAACACAAGAAGGAGCAGGACTGTATGAGTGTGTGTGTACACATACATATACATCTCTTTCCTTTCCTTCCAACAGCTTTTCCTGCTCATTCTCTGCCTTAATTGAGATTTTTTAGCTCCAACAGTGGATCACAGCAGTAATTATTTTATTGATCTCTTGCCACACACTCCCTTTCATCTAAACTATTTCACCCACTCACTTTTGTGCAACTAGATGAGAAACAGCAAACACGTGAGTAGTGCATTCACGCAGCAGAGGGAGTAGAAAAATTCAAACTGGGGCAGCAGGGCTGTCTCCAGGCTTGCAGGACTCCATGGAAAGTGCCTTTGGGGCCTCACACAGTTTTTTATTCAATTGTAATTTGTTTTTCCCCTATTGAAAAGCCTGCTTTTCCTCCTTTGCCAGAACTCTTCATGGCACTTAGAAATGAACCCAGATACTCTGTTCAAATTACTGGGAGAAGATCAGAAGAACTCCTGACCTCTATTTTGATATAGATGTCTTCTGGCATTTTTCTTGCTGCTTTAACCTGAGTAATCTGTCCAAAATAGCTGCTATTGGTTCATTTCTGTTTTCAGCAAAACAGTGTTTTGGTTCTTTCTAGTGGAAAAATGTTTTGTCAGAAATATTTTGACTTTATTTCCAAACTGTGAAGTGCTTGCTAGATCCTTTCTGTAATTATTATGCATTTTTTACGTGTCAGGGAGAACACTGAAATGAAAAGGATGCACTGTTCTTGGCAAACCTGATCTTCTTTCTCCATTGTTTCTTTTCCATAGCTGAGGGAGGAATATATCATTTTGTTCAAGAAGGGAAAATTCCTGCTATTTTCAGTGCTGTGAACACAGGGAGTTCGATGACATGCAACCACTGTTCTTGCCAATGCAACAGGACACCAGTTCAGCTGTATTTTTGGCTCAGTCTCGTGCTTTCTAGGAACCACTTCACAGCACCACCATCACTGGTTAGGAGTGCAAGGGAAGGGGGCAGAATCCTTTTGCAACGCCCTATCCCTTTTTCACACCTGGACTGAAGCTGACTTTTGAAAAAGCAATGAAACAGCACAAAAAACCTCAGGGAGTGCATTACTGGTGCACTCCACTCTGTGGAACTGCAAACTTCTTTCACACAGGAGGCTGTTGCAGAGATCCTCTTTGTGCAGCTCTTCATCTCCCTGGCTTTGCTCGTGCATGCTGGAGTTGGCACCGTGGCTTTCCAGCTACTGCCACCTGTGCATGCTTACACTTGTGCTCCTTCTCCAAGCAGCTTAACACCTGCAGCATGCTCAGACATCACCACTCACCCTTCCAAAACCCCTTTAGGTGTCATCTGTAGTTGTTAAATGTTTTTTTTTTCCTCCATTCCACTTTGCGTCCCCTGTGAGTGGTAATGACAGAAGCCAGAATTTAGTTCTAGCCTTTGATATTCATAGCATCTGCTTTTCAGCTGTGGCTTTCTTAAATTTAAATGATAGCAGCTGAGACATCCATTTCTACAAAGCTGCTACCAGACTTTATGAGCAGCAACTCTATTAAAACATAGAAAATTTTCACCAGCAGTAGTTCTTTAATGACAACGGGTCTGAGAACTGCTGTTAGGCTGATTTTTGCTACCATCTTCCTCTTTATCTGGTGGCTGGCTTCTTCTTTGCTATCTGGGAAAAAAAAACCAAACCCTAAATAATTGCACATTAAAACAAACAAACTAACAAACGGGCAGACAATTCAGAGCCTTCAGCTTCATATAAAATGGTTAAAATATGGTTAAAAGCGTGACTTGTTGACTCAGGAGTTGTCATTCTTGATGTTCTTCTATACAGTATATTGGTTTCCTTTCTTTTATTCAATAATAAGCTTGTCCATGTGGACTTCACAGGAAAATTAAGCCTGGGAATATAAGGATTCTCAGGGAATGCTGTGGGAGGGAATTTAGGGTAGGCTGCTTATGCCACAATTGACTAGTGAACTCAGAAAGTTTCAAAGTTTCTTTAATAATATATATTGACTTTCATAGAACCATAAACAGTAGATCAGAATGTACTGGCAGGGGTACCATGGGCAATGCTGACAACCTGCACAGTCATTAAAGCTTGTAGAAACTGCTCTTGCAAAACAACCAAAGTGTGGAGAGCAAAACCAGGTGAAGATCTGGACTTGCAACCGGAACTGGCATCCTGGCATGGCTAAAGTAACAAAATTGCCCTTCAATGATGTTATGATGTTACTAAACAGATTATTAAGCAAAAAGGGAAATTAGGTCTACTATTAAAAAGCTTTTTTTTGATGATGATGATAGAACCATCTTACACATTAATATTAACTTGCTGGGCAAGCAAACCACCTTCCTTAGCAGTGCAAGCCCACCAGTAGCAAGACTGAGAGAAAATAAGAGATGAGAGGCAATTTTTTTTCAACCTTTTGTGGTTGCCCACTTCCAGATCCAGCTCCTTGACACCAGACCAGGTGTCCAACTCCCCAGTACACACGCAGGAAGTCAGCAAAAATAAGAGACTGTTTCTCAAGCTGCAGAAAAGATGTTAGCAGCGTTTCTAAAAAAAAAATAATCACTAAATATGGAGTTTCTTGGGATGAATTAAACTGATCCTGTGCCACAGTACCCCAGGTGATCCTTTGCAAAACTGAAAAAAAAAAATAACCAACATCTGCCCTACACATTGAGCTGCAAAACCAGAGAGGAGGACTTACCCCACTGAAAAAAAAAGTCCTCTTTCCTGAGTGCATATGCTTAGCACGGGCTGAAGCCATCTGCTCAGAAGAGTGTGTCATCTGACAGCGCACAGGCGACTGTGTGTGTATAGCAGTGCGTGGTTTTTGCTCCCTGACCTAGAATCACGCTGTTATATAAGCCCTGGGATTATCAATAACCTCACATTACAAACCAGCTCCTGTTCAACTCATTAAAGGATTGTGTCTCTGCCTGTTCTAACTCATTTAGCCTCTTTGGCATTCTTTCTGTTAATGAAGATAGCAATTCATTACTCTGCACTGGCTGAAACACCCAGAGGTTAACTCAGTTTTCCCTTTTGAAACAATTATTTTACAATGGTATTGCAGCAGTTCCTTCTGCCTTGGCAAAAGAGGCGTCAGAGCAGCCAGCAGCAAGATATTCCAACCTCAAATACTTGCTTCTGAAATTCTGGCCAAACGTATCTGGAGTACCCAGACCTGGTCTAAACCAGCAAACTTCCACCATTCTCAGCACAATCTTGATTGCCTTGTTTTATCACGTACAACATGACATCACCTCCTTGCAATGAAACTCGTAACAAAAAAAACCCCATAAACTGACTTTCTCTAGGGATTTTGGAAGAACCAGTTTTTAGGGAGAAGGTGAGATGTGACCTTGTTTCTTTAAGTTTTTACCATATTTAGCAAAACAACTTTTGTGTAAGTAGGTGTATAACGTTGTTCTTTTTTAACCAGCTCAAAAAATTGACCAGGCCAATGGGATCTGAGAAATTCTGCAAAAATCCTTACTTGGAAATCCAAGAATTCACTGTTCTCATTCTTCTGGCTCTCAACTGTTGTACAACCTGCTGTCTAGCGGAGCTGTTCCCCTCTCAGAGACTCATCCTACACAATCCACTGTGAATGCTGGAAGTGTTCTTTACAGATTGAAAGGCTCCTGCCACTTCTTATCTATTTTTCTTAATGTTCTTAGTGGGCTTTGATTCTAAACCCAAAGAAATGAGTCAAACTTGAAGGTGTAAAATTCCTCATTGTTGAACAGTGCCCCATGAGTTTAAAACCCAAGGTAGCCAGGATAGGTATAAAGGTTTTTCCAGTCAGAAGGCAATGTGCCTGCATAGCCAGTACCACCTGAAAACATAGTGGAGACTTTTCTGAGAGAAAAGTATTTTATTGGCTGAATACTCCAAACAGGTGAATTTCCATGTCACTTTGTAGAGGAACAACCTGGACAAAACCAGAGTTAAGAAACAGGAACTGAATCAAATCCTCCAGAAATCAGTCAAGGTTGGAGGGCACCATGGCTGGAATTTAAGCCAAAACAAAAGAAAGAGGAGAAGGGGGGAAAAAAAAGAAAACTCCAAGAGAAGAAACAAGAAGAAAAGAAAAATTTGGGCAGTTAAATTTTTTTTTTTCTTAAACAAAGCTAAAGGCCTGCAGGCAAAACCAAGGAAAATTATGTTGATTTTCCTGTGGAAAAATTATGAAATTCAGATTGAGAGAGTGTTCTGATCTGTCTGAGGTTGGCATTTTAATGGGGTTTGCTTCTCCAAGGCAGCCTATTACAGCCCCATTCAATAGTTCTAACCATTGTGGAAAAATGCCATGTGCCAACAGCTATTTTCCACAATTTTCTTCAGAAAATCTAAAAGAAATGCAGAAAATTGATTTGCAGCCCTGGCAGAGAGATAGAGAAACAGTAGCACAAGGCTGCAGGCCAGTAATTTATGTTTCGAATGTCACTGAGTGCTTTGCCTATAATTTCAAGGGAGAATGATAATAATTAAAAGCACAAACTCTCCAGTCATTTCTTACGAGGGAAAAAGCTGAATGTAGTAAGTGTAGGGATCTCTTTAAGTGTTTAACTTTTCCAATGGAGTTTCAAAAATTAAATATAGCAGTAATATCTGTCATCCAAAATTATCCCAATGAGCTTTCCAATGTAGACAAGGGAAGCACTTCAGCCACCACTGAAATGCAGCCACTGCTTGGGTGAAACGTGGCAGCTGTTTAACAACAGACAACTCTCCACAGCCCCTTCAGACCACAGGTGTGGACCTGTGGATGTTGACCTGTGGCTGAATGCTTCCCTGGGACACATGGAAGTTGCAGACACTGTCACTGGGAGGGCAAGGAGGGCTTGGTCATTCCAGCATATCCTTGCTCAGCACTGTGAAGGGTGGTGAAAAGACAGCTGAGTTAGAGAGGAATGAAGGCTCTGCACCATGGGCAGCCATGTGGACCTGACGTCTTGTATCAGGATTTGCTCGTTTGGATTTAGCCTGGGATCCCTTGCACAATGCTGTGTGGCACCTTGGAATGGGATTTTCCGTGAGGAAGCAGTCTGTAGTAACATACAGAGCCAGCACAGGAACAAGAATGTGAGGCAGAGAGTATCAGAGCAACCAGCTTTATTTGTGGCTTGAAGTTCATGAGATGTAAAGATGACCTCTGCACACAACATTGGCTCCAAGCTAATGACAGTGGTGGTTGCTTGGAGTGTATACTCAGCTTGTTATGTATATTCACTCTGCAGTGGTTACGCATGGGGTACTTATCTGGGACCAAATAGAAGCCCCAGCCTCTCCTGGGCTTGTTCTCTATTTAGCTGGGATACTGATTGATTGCTGGGCTCCAATTCAACTCAAGTTGCAACTCAAGAGCAAAAACTGAATACCGTATTTATGAAAGCAATAAAATTAATAAGTAGAAGAGATTGAAGAAAAAATTGTGGGCTGAGGAGGTATTTCAACTGTTTTTTAGTGATGTGCCCATTATATTAAGACTATATTTTGTCTGGATTTTTTCAACCAAAGTAAACCACAGAATCTTTATGGGTACAGGCAATACCATTGCAGAAATAAATGGTTTCAGATATATGTTTCTGACTGGGTAAACACTGACCCTTTGACCACTGACCATTTGTCCATAAATCATAATATTTGCTGACACACAAAGGAGATGTACATATAGCCACATACACCCACATTTTTACAGCAAAAAATCACCTGATGGTGTCTCATTGGTTATGAACAGGACTTGAATGAGGATGGGGTATAACAAATTTGTGTATCAGTGGTGCCCCCAAATGCTTTTTCTTCCTCTGGAATTTAAATCTTCATTAAAAATAAAAATAATATTTTACCTGTTCTTATGAGATTAAGTATTGCTCTCATAGGAAGAAAATTTGGGGAAAGTATTTAACTGTGAATGACACAACTATGCCTGTCTGAGTCTGAAGAGAGCCTGAAGAAAGGCGCAAATAACCAGGTCCTGTGTTCATCTCAGTAATGCATCAAGTAATTTTTCTTCTTAGCAACACATGTAAGAAAGATGAGGGTAATGTCAGAAATTGCTGCTCTGACTTGTTAGAAATTCCCACCGGAGACATTCAGAAGGAAAATTACCCCCAGCGATCACACTTTAAAATTCCCACCAACTTCTCTGAATTCATTTAGCCTTGTGGAGTGTTAACAGCAGCAAAAAACCCTAATGGAAGGCAAAGCCCATGGAAAAGAAAACCTGAATTTCCCTCCTGTGTATTACTAGAGTGTTCTTGTACTTTGCTTGACACAGTATTCACATCCTAAAGTTCTAAATACTCAGCAAAAAGTAGATGATCCTACCTAGGGTAAGGCCTTTTTGCTGTTTCTTGGAACTGGTGGACTCCTGAGAGGTGACCATTAGTACCAGTTTTCAATTGCACCAACACAACTGCACACAGTGCTGACTTAAGTGAGGGCAGAATTGGTCCTCAAGCCTCGATAACTCCACGTGATCTCAGAGATGCTTTGGCCACTGGGCCTGTGTTCCAATCCAAGCCCTATTATGATGTGTCATCATATAATAAATGTGATCTAAGCATTACTTAATGAGTGGGTTTCTTACTTTTTTTATTGATATTGCTATGCAGAATTTGAACCTTGGATATTTAAATGCTACATAAAATATTCCAATACTAGTGATATTGGGCACATCTTTTTGAGCACAAGGCAACCCTGTAATGGTTTGTCATTAGCAAGTGTGCCCTAATGTGACATTGCACTTCTGCAGTCTCTCTGAGAAGGTCTTTATTTTTTTTTCCATTGCAGCAAGGAGATGAAGACTGAGTTATCCAGAAGAAGCAGGTGTTGCAGTGTTGCTCCCTGTGGAGGCTATTTCAATACCCAGACGTCATTAGCACTGAGATACAGTACGTTGTAGTACAGTAAATGCGTCACGTTGCGCTGGCTTCCATGGCACTCTGGTGCATCCTGCCATGTATCATTGCAGGTTTCTGTCAGCAAAGGTTGTTTGAAAGGGAGGGACTAGGCACTGTAAGCAAGAACTGCAGAGCAAAGGGGAAGATTGCAGTCCTTTTTTCCCCCTTTTATAGATGCTATTTCTTCGCACAGATCGATTAGAAATAAAAGAAAAATACGTAAACTCAGCCATCACTGGGTTAATTGTATAAACAGCAATATTAGCTGAAAAAAAACATTAAGTAATACTGAGTTACAACATCTCTAATGGTGCACCAGTGGTCCAATGTTTTCACCAGGGAGGCATTTAGCCCTGTTGTCACGTTGCCCTGTCACTGGCTAGTGATACTATTTTTGCACCATCCCTGGAGGTGTTCAAGGCCAGGTTGGATGAGGCTTTGAGCACCCTGATCCAGTGGGAAGAGTCCCTGCCCGTGGCAGGGGCGTTGGAACTGGATGGGCTTTAAGGTCCCTTCCAAGACAAAGCATTCCATCATTCTATGATTCTATCTGGGATGTGGAAGGGACATGGCTATAACTGTCCGTGCAACCTCTTCTTTATCACGTAGGAAAGGCAATACTAGTTCTGAGGGCATGCAAGTCCCTTAAGCTCCTTGTCCCCAGAAAACTCACCACAGCTTTGCAACATGGGTTGTACAGGTTTACAACACACCTTAAGGTGACAGAATAATTCAGGCTGGAAAAGATCTCAGGAGGGTCTGCTAGATCAGGTTATAGAGGACTTTATCCAGTCTTGTCTTGAAAACCTCCACAGACAGAGACAGCACAGCTTCCCTGGGCAACCTGCTCCACCACCAATCTGTCCTCCTAGAGGAAAGAGTGCTGGTGGAAGCACCTTATCCTGATGCCAGAAGCACATAGAGCAAGTGGAAATTACACTTTGAGTAGTGAAGCAAGGAAAGTAATTACCAAAAGCATGCAAGATGACACAGAGATAACCTGATCTTGCCTTAAACTTCCAGCTGGTCCCCATGCTTGTTAGCTGAGTGGACAATGATCATTTTTGGCCATAGCCCTGTCTGTCTTAAAATTTGACTGTTTTGGTTAGAATAACTTTTATTATTTGATTCCCTCTGTCAAGCTGCCTCCTCCTTCATCACGTAAGTTAATTCTACTCATTTTTACACTTCTGAATAGCATCATTTAATGTCTCAGCTATAATGAACAGTGAAGTCTTTCCACTGAATTAAGTGGGCTTTCTGTAGCTTTGCATGAAGTCTGGATTGATTTAGTAAATGTGATATACATGTGAGGTACTGAATTGTCTTACTGTGCATGATCAGGTAGGAAGATGTCACTAATACAGCACGGAGGAACACACAAGCATCTGGTATGTGGAGGTAAATCCGGGTACTCTTAATGAAACAGTTCAAAATAAGACTCTTCTTCAGCTCTGTAATTGTAAATCCAAAGTAAGAGAAGGCCCCTGCAGACACTCAGCGAGCTGACAGAGCAATCTGAAGTTACTCCAATCAACATCTGTTTCAGTGGAAGCAGAACTTGCCTCTGTGTTGTTAGTACAAGTCACAGTTTACACAGCATGAAACGTTTCAATTTCATAATGAGGTTTGCATTTGAATGCTGGTCTCTGGGAGCACAAGAAGATAATTTTATCTAAACCGATTTATCCACCCCTAACAGTTTTACCCAGCAGGTTCCAGATGCAGAGTGGAGATTCACTAGTGGCTCTGCTTGTGTATTCACGGGAGATGCCTTTTTTAATTCCTTAGCAATTTCTTTGTTACTGGAGGACAAGAATGAAAGGCTGCCTGAATGACGGGAAGTGTGACCTCTGTGTCTTAATAAAATAAAATCCTCTGGGGTTGGCCCAGAGGTTATGCTTCCATTGCCATGGGAGAGACCTGGATTAACTCCTGCTCTGGTCCTTTGCTCGGAGGACCAGCAGCAGCGATGCAGGGTGTTGCAGAGTTTTTGGGTGGCAATACTCAGCTATGACCTTTCTGAATGATTGCAGGGCAGTGTGGGTGAGCCCTGGGGGGACACAGCCCTCCTCAAATGGGCATCATCGCTGGAAGGGAGCAGGGACAGATGACAGCCCAGGGAAAGGAAGAGGACTCAGGGCTCTTTGGGGGGCACTGGAGTTGCCCTCAGGTTTAAAAAGCGAAAGCATATAAAATGACACACCCCACTGCCATAGCTAGGCAAGATGTGGGACGTTCAACAACATATTATTTGCTGGAAAGAAAACGTATTTTTTTTTAAATGTGGCTCTCAGTGAAAACCACGTTTTTAAAATTTCAAACAATGTATGTTTTGTGGTTGTTGGGACTGTGCACAGCACTCCTCACGGAGCTTTAAATCATTTCATATGAATGCAAAAGCCCTCTCTGCCTTGCTGAATCGAGAGATCTCCAAAAAAGCCTGAATGCGAAAAGAAAAGTAACAGCTGAAAATTCCAGCCAGCGGGTTCGAGTTTTCCAAGGTCTGTTTGCTTTGGCCTGTCTCTGCCATTCCTTTCTTTCTTTCTTTAGAAGTGTGAAACTGGTTGGTTGCTGGTATTTGTTCTGCGGTCTATGCTAACTGTTCCATCTGTGTAAACTCTGTCTTGCCAGCCTGGGAGTTTAACAACACTTTCCCTTCAGCTGGAAGAAAAATGAAAGTCCCATTAAGTGGCACTTTGAAGCTTTGCAAAGCACACTACGTTGAGTTTGAACGCAGAGCGGGAAGGTCTGCTCCTGCCCCATGCCTCTTCTTACCTTCAGCACAGGATCAGTCCCAGGCCAGAGCCAGTGGTGGGGTCTGAGGGCTGCTCACACTCAAAGCACCTCCAGGTGTGCTCAAAAGGCCATCAGCAAATAAAGTAGATATAACCTAGAGAAACACAATAATAGTCACATAACCAAGTCACCTGTTTTCACTAGGGATATCTCTTTGTCACTAGTTACCAGGATTCTGATCTATGAAAGTATACAGGTCCTACAATGGTCTATTGGGCATCCAAGTAGGAGTTCAAATGCCTGAGTACCTCAGTTTCTAGCTAGTGCCATGCATCAGAATTGCTGGGGTTTTCTTGTCCTGGATATCCAGCTTAGTTCTAAAGTGAAACCAGTTCCCCCCGATCAACCAGTTCAGCTGTGCCCAACGTGATTCAGGCTATGATTGCCTCCGATTTTTAGGATTGGAGGTATTTCTATCTTGGTATTGTCATTCCAGGTCACTACTATAATTGATACTTTATCCCTGTGGATTGCCAGGCCTTGATTTAAATCTTAGTTCAGCTTCCAGGCAACCTTTGTATCTTTAACCAAGTCCTGGGGAGCACAGGCGGAGGAGGAGCCAGATCCTGCACCCCATTAGTGTGGTGGAAGACAGACTCACTCTGTCATAAGATTGACCTTGGTGGAGGATTGATCCCATCCCAGCAGGGCTCTGAGCCCAGCTCTAATGGCACCTCTGACTTGTTGGGTCCATTCTAATCTAGGGTTAGGTTTGGTTTAGTTCTCATTTAAAGATAAAATACCAAAAAATCCCTTATTAACTCTGTTTCAATGACAATGCTCTCAGCCTTTTACTTACATACAAAAGATTACTGAAATGCTGTTTTGCCTCCCATTTTCACACTGCTCTTCTGACCCATGATGTGTATTTGTCCTTCCTAGGGTTTATCAGCCCTGCCTAGATCACACTCCAGAACCATAGGCACGTGACAGCATTCTCCCCTTCCTCTTTTTTTTATGTCATTTTCTCTTGTTTCCTGACTGCATGCTCAGAGAGGGTATATTTTCAAAGCTATGTATGGATTTTAGCTGCCTGAATTCTGCTATGGGTAACAGAAGCTGTGCTGCTATTACACAAGTAATACTTGGAAAATGTGTAAGTGAAATTCAGAGTTAATATCGGCATAGGAGAGGGGTATATCAGCTCAGAAAAACTCTGCTGTTGAGAAAGCAAAATTCATCAGAATCTTCTAAAATATCATTCTGAACATTCATATGAACTCCCAACAGCTGTTGAGTTCAATTGTGTTTACTCTTAACCAAAAAATGTACTGTTGTTTTCTCATGGAAAATGTATAGGGTAGGAGAGGAGATTGCAAGTGTTTTAAAGAGAACTACGAGTAACACAGGAAGATATGTATTTTTGAAGATGACTTTCAATAAATAACCAGTTTACTGAAAAATGCCTTTTCCTGAAATTCAAACCAAAATAATCACTGAACATTTTTCAGATTTGGTTTTCTCCCGCTGCCTTTTTCTGTTTAAAAGCTGCTTATTTTCAAATACTTTTTATTTCAGCTGCATCATCTTATTTCTGCTGGAAATAAATTTCTATTGAAAAGTCCAACCAGCTTTTCTCTGGGAGGATTCAAGACATCTCTTCGAGAAACGCTAGCAAAATATTCTGTTACACAGTCTCTGCTGTAGGTAACCAGAGATATTTGTTCTCTGAAATTTCCATTGCATAATGCAGACACCTTTCATTTTTTCTGCACTCAAGCTCAAAACTTGTATCTGCCAACTTGACAAGAGAAAGGTCAGTTGGACCTTCACATAAAATTAAATATATCTGCATAAATCAAGCTGCAACTTCCTATATTATGTTGATATTGAAAGCATATTCTGTATTTCGTGGTGAGAAGGGATGAGAGGCAGCAACACCCAGTTATAAGAGTGCCTGTCTGAGGCTCAATCCTGCATTGAGGTGAATAGATAGGAATCTCTGAGTCTACCTGAATGCTCACAGATTTCAACGTGACCACGGTAGATGGTCAGTTCTGCTCAGCTCACCAGAGGATGGAAGCAAACCTGTGGATGCTTGAAAGTTCATATAGGCTGAGTATTCAGATTAAATTATCAAAAACTAGGCTTTGCCAAGTTCAAATCAGTAAATTAATGCACCTGAGATTTTTATACAATAAGTCTTAGTTCATTGAAGTTTACCCAAGGAAGGAGTGTTGTGATATATTCGAATCAATTTTTTGTCTGATTTGATGAAGGTGGCAGAGCAAATTGAGGCTCTCCTGACTTTAGTTACTTCAAAGTAATTTCAAATTCCAGGAAATATCTAATAAAATCACTGCAGCTGGCACTGTTCAAATTGCCAATATATTCAAAATCAATTTACAATTGCCAAAGTGATGACACTCCAGGCCAGCCTCTGCTGCTGCTCTGAATCCACAGTGGCACCGAGTTCTGTGCTGGAAAGCCAAGGGGCCAGGTCACCTGCTCTCAGCTCTGACCTCTGGCAAAGATTTTTAGTAAGAAACCACCTAAGCAGCTCCAGACTGACCCTTTAGATAACCTGTGAGATTACTTCCTCCCTTAAACATGAGAGTTCCAACAAGATGGATTTTTTTTTTTTAAAAACACTTATGCAAAGGAACTCCTTTTTCTTTTGTTTGTTTGGAGAGGAATCATTTCATTTCTTATCACAATCAAAAAACATTTTCAAATTCTGTACTCAGGCTGTACAAATCAGGCTACCATGGAGGGGGGGGTTACAGATGGCATGGGTAACAGTGCAAAATATTTTGCTTTAGAATCATAGATTTACCTGAATCCCCACCAGTTAGCGCTGAGAGAAACGGCTGCTGTCGGCTCTGCTAGTCTGAGTAAAAATCAGATGGTTTATGCAGCCCCTTTGCTGAGATCTGCCCTCTTTGGGTATCACTGCTGACCACACTCACAATTAAAACATGCAGCAGAGTCAAGAGCATCAAACAGCCCCAGTGGGCACGAGTCTGTGCATTAAAATAGGACACAGAAACACGGCTAACCAAAACCCATACTAACACGCCAACACATCATGACTTTATGAACTACTTATATCTAATGAAGCCTGCAAAGTGGGATCCCCAGGCAGGTGATCAGAATCAGGAGACACCTGAAAACAATAAGAGGAGTCACCTGGAAACCACAAATTTTTACTGAAAGGGATTTGTTTTTTTTTATTTTCTCCTTTACTCTCACCTCACTTGTGCTTCTCCTCTCTTTTTAGATCAATGTTCAAGTTAAAAACTAGCTGTTACTCATTTTGGCATTTTCTCTCCAAATCACAGGAGTTACCAAGGCAAAGACCCTTCCTTTGAAGTCAGCAGCCAGGCAATTTAAGGCACCTTCTCAGACTTCAGTGGTCCATGTGGAGGCCTCCCTCGTGCCTAGGTGCGGTGGGATGCGGGAGAGCCTGGACTGCCCTCTCTGCTGATGCTTTCTGGCTCTGCTGGAGCACATGCTGATTTGTAGGCTGTCTGCAGGGGAGCTGCTCTGTGGGCAGCTTTATCAGGCATGGCTTGATGGAAGGTTTGGCAGAAGTATGGAACTGTGATGGTGCTGACATGACAAATGAAAGCAAAAGCAGCTCTTGGCCTGGGCACAGAAGTTCTTTATTACCTGCAACTGTGACAGGCTTCAGGGGGACACTGCTCAGTGGCTTGCAGCTTAGCTTGCAGAGGTATAGAATGTGAGCTGCTGTACAGGAGAGCAGATACTGTCTGTGTCAGGGTTTGAGCTTCTTCCTGTTCTGGAGAAAACTGGGAGAAATCCTACCAGCTCCACGGAACACTTGACTCCTTGTTTCTAGAAATATTGCTCCAGCAGGAGCAAGCTGATGTGTCTGCACCTGCTTGAAACAGTCTCGAGATCTAACCAATTCATGGCAAATTAAGCAATAATGCTGTAAGAAGGTGACAGGTCATAAACTCAAACCTCTGATGCTATCAGCCAGACTAATTTCTGCTCCAATATTCAACAGGAGCTTTTAGAAGGGTGAGATAATGACTTGGGAACTGCAGCTGTCCTGAGCATAACAGTGAAATCTCTATCAGTACTAGCTGAGAGATGGCACATTTAAACCAAATCAACGGCATATTTATTTTATTATAATCTTGTAATAGCAACAATGACCTCAGTGCAGGGCCTTTTCTGAGCAAGAGAGATTAGCTGGAGTTAAAAGTCCCAGGATACTGATCTCTCCAAGGCAGTGATAAAGATGTGAAGCCTTTTAAAAGGGTTTGTTACTGGCTGCTGAAGTCTGCATGTCACGGCTCTGTAGGATCTAAGCATGGTCTTTAATAAGCCAGATCTTGCCCTCCATCACCCCATGCATTGCCTCCTGGCTAAAACTGCTTTCTTCTGGCGTTTTTAGCAGTGTCTCTCTTCTCATTGCAAGTTTGCTTCCTCTGTGGTTTTGCAGCATATCGCCTTCCATGCTGGCAGGGCCAATATAAGGGGAAGTAGGTGGGGAAATGCCACTCCTGTTCCTCTGCTAAAAGCAGATGAGAACTCTGCCTTCTATGTTTAGCTTGAGGGAAGCAGCGTTCCCTCCTGCTTCCCTTTCCTGTGCCACTGTGCAGCGAGGGCTCCCCAGCAGTTCAGGCCCCTTTGGCTGGATGAAGGGAGGAGTAGGTGGCTGTTAGCCAGCATGAGGAGGCTCAGTGCTTCTTCTTCTTCACCATGCCTGCCCTGCATGCAGTAAGAATCAGGCCAGGGGGAATGCACATAAGCTTAAAACTTAATTTTACAAAATCTGCCTTTGCAGAATGGTTAAAAACAAGAGGCCATTTAAAAACCGTTACCAGGATTTGATAGTATCAAGAACATTTTGGCACCTCTGCTGTCCATAGTACACTGCCCTGCTGTATTCCTTGAGTCACTATGTGATGTTTCATCTCCTGGCCAGATACTTATCAGACAAATATCCCATAAAGCAGAAACATCAGGTCATTATCAGACCCTGGAAGAAAAAAGTAAAATCAAACTAAATACAAAATACAGCAATGCCCTGCAAACAAGTGATCTGCCTGATCCCATTCTTCTGCTGGAGGCATCTCCATTAAATTCCAGTGACAGCAGATGGAAGGCAGGATGGAAAGAGGCCCCTAGGAAGACTTCTTCGAGCCTGTGCTAAAGTTGCTTTTAACTACAATTACAAAGTCAATTAGAAAGTCATTTCAACCCTAATGATACAACGAATGATTGATACTTAATGGTCTTGGCAGGCAATCCAGCCAAGTAAATACCACTGAACGAAAAAAGAGAGTTCAAAATACAAAAGGTAAAAAGTTTAGGGTTTTTTGCATCTCTGTGTGTGTGTATATGTGTATGAGAATGCATGTATGTTTTCCAAATCAAAGCATTTTGGTTGGGTTTGCAAGTGAGTACCTTTAACAAGTGCTCAGTTCATACTCCCAGCCATTCCTGTGTAACCCAAAATGTGCTCTGGCTGGCAAAACTGGTTCCAGATTCCTGGCTGGATTTGGAGTGCTTCACTGTCTGGATCACATGTCAGGCCACCATTTCACCTCTTCTCCAGGTAGCAGTGTTCTTTGGGCAGAAATAGGGGAAGGAAGCATAAAACTATATATATGTATTTCTGATAGATATAAATGTATTATATTTATACATATGTTTATCTATAGATATATATATTTCTAGATGCCTCTGCCTATGCATTATCCTGTTCTCTTTCATGTGGCTTCTCTTGCTCTCTCTGGGCTTAAAAGCAATATTAAAATTGTGGTGTCTTGGCCTACAAACCTAGTCCCACATGAGATTAGAAATGCTTTCTGTAGCAGGAGGAGAATCCTAGAGAGGGATTCAGACTAAATCCAGCTGCTGAGATAGAGAGAGGGGGTTCTCAGCTTTGTGCAAATGGAAAATCTCAAATTTCAACCCTTGGAGCAGACAAGTCTCTCCTTCACCGTGGCCCAGCAGTGCAGAGCTGAGTGAGTGCAGGGCACTCCAGTGTGAGCAAAGGCAGATGCACAAAGCTGATGCAACACAGAAGAATTAAAACAGCTGTAGGGTAAGTGCTGCAGTACAAACTATTTAAGCAAAACCTCTTCAATGTAGATATGGTGTCCACACACAGATCCAGCTTAAAACTTTATACTCCCTATCTGAGCATCTGAGTGTTCTTTAAAGGTGCCTAATCATCTCCAAGGCAACAACTTCCTTGAGGTCCTGGGCACAGAAAAGTGACACATCTATGATCTGTGTGGGTGCCATCACTGCCCACCTTGTTCTTCTTCCATCATACTTGTGTCCTGAGCCTCCTTTCACTGTGAAATTCTGTGGAAAGGTGCAATTCAACTGCAAAAGAATAGCAACACCTAGAGCAACTGGCCAGATTGAAATATTTGCTTAAGGTTGTTTGCTTATAGCATCCATTCACTTACCATAAGATCTTTTTTTGTTCTCATCCAGGTATATGAGGGATGCATCTTACAGATGTTACAGACTTAACCTGCCCTGAGAACACACCACCTTCCTTACTCCTGGGACCCATGAGCTGCGTTTTTCTCATAATGCGTTTTCTGTCTCCAGAGATGCAGCTGTAAAATGACTGCTGAACCCATCTCCAGTTCACTCCTGCTAATTAAACACCTCTGGTTCACTGCATGCTTGATCATTTTTTTTCATTTCTTTTCTTTTCTTTTTTTTTTTTTTGGCCAGTTCCAAGAGGATATTATTTTTAGCTCCGGAGGGTTAAAGGGGAAGGGAATTGTGCCAGAATCAGGTTATTAGGAGATGGGGAGAGAGGAAAAAATGCTGGGGGTGATCTGCAATGATTAAAATTCCATCTAATAATAAGACAGAAAGGTTTGGTGCACAGGCCCAGCCTAAATTAAGCTCCTGAATTAGGAGTCCTTTCCAAAATTCCTCTCTAGACAATTTAATTAGGCGACAGGTATTTCCGGAGTCACACAGTGGTTCCACTTGGCAGTAAATAAAGACTCCAAGAATTTTTACCCTAGAATCAAATGAAGAAAACAAAACAAAACATTTAGCAGGAGACAGTGTTGTGAAATTGGCCGGGCTCTGTGCACCACGGGCAGGCTCTGCCTGCAGCCATCTGCCCCCTCCCTCCCCATTTCAGCCCCTGCCCAGCTCTGGTAATGAATGGTGTACCAGCACAATCTCGATTAGAGGGCCACGAGGTTAATCTGTAGGTCACTATCTGATAAAGTCCATATCCAGGCACTGTACTCTGCAGCCTATTGATAATCTTGGGGCTTACTATTATTTAGTGTCAGTGCTGGATTGAGGTGTACAATCTGCAGTCCTGGCACAAACGATGCAATCCATCTAAGTCAGCTTTGCTCTTTTCTTATGCTGTTCACCTCTGTCTCCCCCCTCCCTCTCTGGTGCAGTGATTAAGGATCCAGGATCCTCAGCCCCTCACTGACAGCACTGAGCGCCAAGGAGAGGTGATGCTGTCACATTAGGCAGTCTGGAGGAGGGGGGAAAGAGGGACTGGAACCATGGGAAAACACTTTTTCTTTCCCAAATCATCAAATCCTTTACTCCTCATTTACAATAAATAATAGTAATAGTAGTTGTAGTAATAGTAATAATAATAATATAAAATAATGAAGTCAATATTTTCCTTTTATGATATAAGTGACCTTTGTAACCCATGAAAGCAAGGCATATCCTGCCCTCCAAAAAAATCCATCCAAACATTTCTGTGTGGAAGAATGTGGAGTGACACAACAAAGGAGATACATTACTTTTACCTGAAAGGTATCACTGGTTTTATTTCAGACACAAGGACAAGTGTACAAGTGTACAAGGTAGGCCATGTGCTGTTAGGAAAAATGTGAATTTTCAAAATTCTCAGAAAATATTTATTCCAGCCACACTGATTTTCTCATTGTCTTCTTTCTACTGATTGGTATTGTACTAATTCTTCCTTAATTCCACTCCTAAACATTAGATGCTGCCTTAACATCATCTTGGAAATGCTACATGTGTGAAAATATTCTTTAAAATTCCTTAGGGTGAAAAATAAAGAAATTAAAAACAGGAGTCACCAATAGAGTGTCTGAGTCATAGGGACCCAAGGACTACTTTTCTGTGTGACATTTTTTAAGTGACCTCAGAAGTCCCTACTGGAGAGTAACGTCTTCATCAGTAGACTTTCCAATGGCAAGGGCTGGGTGGACAGACAGGCTGAGAAACCCTAAATACAAATTAAGCACCTAGAATGCATGGAAATCTGGAAAATTTTTAAGGATTTCTAGTTTGTGATGCTCATGGGAAGAGCACTGGTTTCTCGTGTGGGTGTTCTAACACTTAGCAGTCTCTAGTAACTACCACTTATTGCCAGGAAGAATTGCCTAATACTTTGGGAAATTGCATGGGCTGGCATTCCTTGAGCCAGGCATCCTGGCCTCTGAGCAGCCCTCTGCCTTTCTTCTTGAATGGGTATTTGAGTGTCCAGGCTAGGAGGATGCTGGGGATAAAGCATTTTTTGCACCAGGCTGGAGTATTTCAATTCATTCTTGTTTGCAGCAAACACTGAATTTATTCATTTATTCACATGTATCTGTGTTCCCATTTAACATATAATAATGATTTCATTTAAACCTGAAGGGATTCTTCTAGTTGTAAGAGTTATTACCCCATGTTAATTAAATATCCATTGATTTCTAAAACAAAGGAAAATGCTTGTGCTTATTCAGATTTTACTGTGATATTCAATATCAAGTGGATCTATCATATGGTTTAATCCTCTGCAAATTAATACAGTTAAAATACAGCAAAAGATTAAACAATAAAATGTAATCAGAAAAAGAATCACTGGAAATGGCAAAAAGGTGAATTGATGGTTCATTTAAAATCAGACTGGACGAAACTTTCAGCACTGAATTCAAAAGCTCTTTTGTCATTTAATTCATGTGGAGCAGTTCAAGTTCCACACCTCTGCACAGAAAAACCCTTTGTGCTGCTAGTGGGGTGCTGTAGGGACCCTGATAGATTGTGCTGCTCTGGAAGGAAGCTCATTTCAATTGCCTATGTTACAAGAGCTTCTTTGTGCAACCTGCAGCTCGGCACCCAACTCTCCAGCCAGCACTTTGTGTGAGGCCAACTCACCTGACACAGCCCTAGCCCAAGCCAGATAGCCAAGAACAAGTCTCTGCCTTATTCAATTGGATTTTCTCTGAGAGTCTGCCCTATAGACCTTAATAAATCTATACTTTCTCTGATGCCTTGTTTTGCACTCAGAACTAATATGAAATTGGAAGTAGATTTTAAAATATCATTAGGAACATCGAGTCCTTTTCATGTGATTGACATTTTTTTCTTCTTTGACAAATATATAATTGGAAATACCAAAATAAATAAATAAAATCTGAATCTAACTTGTTTTTTGTTTAGTCCACAAGGGAAATATTAAGGTCTCATGTATTCATACAGCTAAGACATTTTAAAGTACTATTTGGAACAGTCACTATGTTTGAGAGTCAAGACTGGAAAGCATTAGTCCAGAAACTCTGTTTAATACTTTACTTGATGATATGTGCTATGAAATCATTGCCTGAAAAATAAGAAAAAAAGAAAATAATTAAAAAAAACCCCTCTCAGCTCTCACTTACCTGAATTACAGTTTCAAAATTCTTCCCCCACATTCACCATATGCACTGCTCTTCATCCAAGTGTTGGGTTTCCCATGGTGCTGCCAACCTGGAAAGTAAAATATTAAGGCATGTTAAAAACAATGAATCCTGCCCATTAATTGTTTATTTTTTTCATTTGGTTCCTGCCTAGCAAGACATCTTCCATCTGAGAAAGCCATTAGCACTGGGAAGAAGGGCACTGAAAAAGTGTTTTGCTGGAAATGGGACATATTTGCTTTCTTTGGAAGAAGAAAGTAGTGGAAGGAATATAACTTCACAATAGGGTGAAACTGCAAAAAAAATGGGGTTGTGAGGTCGATTTATAAAAGACAAACCATGTGTCTCTTACCATAAAGACCTCTGCTTGGATTTCCATGTGTCTACACATCTCTGCCTCTTAACAGCTGCTTTGAAATGCCTCTGACCTGATAATAATGCTATGGATTCACAGTCTATGAGCTTTTTTCCATATGATGCTATCATATTGTTTGTGTTGATAAATTTAGCTTGAATGTAAAGTTGAGAAGAATAGTCTTACAGTGAGCAGAAAGCCCCAGAGGCCTTCCCATGCAGACAGGTGATGTGCAGCCTGTCCCACATAGCTCTGCCAGAACCCCTCAGACTTGCTTTTCCATGCTTTTTCTACTATTTCAGTCTAATCTGGTCCTGTATTTGAGATCAGGGCAGAATCACATCTGCTTAATCTTGGGTGGTGCTGCAAAAAGATGAAACAATACTGCATGCTTCATTCAGATATAAGTTTGATCTGCACAATCTGTGCTTCATTTTTCCCCTGTGTAATGCTATGCGTATATTTGAGGAAATCAACTTTCACTTGCGTGGAACCTCGTAACGATTAATTTCAAGTGGCTGCATTCAAAAGTCACTTGGATTATCCTTTTTATGGGAGAGTCTCATGAGATTGAAGCCTGGAATAAATTGTCTTTCAGCCAGGACCTTTTATCTTATATTGTGTCAAGAATCATACCCCCAAAACTAGAGCTGGAAGGAAGCTCTTGAGATTGCGTGGACCATGAACTGGTCACAAAGTAGGATTAATTCAATGGGTGTCTTCCCTGACAGATGGTTACTTAACTTGTTTGTAACAGTCTCCAGCAGTGGAGATTCAGTGTCTAAAGGTTTCCATGCGCTGCAGAACAGGAGTGCCTTGTCCCTCCCGTGACCTCAGGTTGTGCACTCATGTGTCCAAGGTTTCTGAACCAGATGGCGACTTTAGGCAAAAGCCCTGGGGCAATAGGTGGGATGTAAAACTCCTCCACTCAGGACAGCACTGAGATGACACTTAGTCTCAGGCACTGACTGACACTTAGTCTCAGTCTTTAGCCACAATTCTTGTGATTTTTTTTCCACTCAGAGGTAAAAAAACTTACTGTTGGCTTATAGCAACATTAAAACAGAATCCTTTCCACAGTGCTCGGAACACGCTGGTCAGACAGCAAACGGTAAATCCAAGATTTTGCTGTACCTTGTGTGTTCCTTTCTTATCCTCAGTTTCCATTCTGCATTTGTTACAGATTTGTTACAGGTCTAATCAGGACATAAAAAGATGAAGAGACTTTCTGGCTCTCTGCTGTGGGCCACTGTCTGAGATAGGCAAGGAAATACAGTTAAATACAACCTTTGCACCCGGTCAGCAAAGCTCAGGAGGGGTGACTTTTCCTCTAGGATGCTCCAAGTTTAAAACTCCCTTAACCTGTTTATCATATCTAACACCTTTAGTATCTGTACCCCTGGTGAATTCTGATTTTCTTCCTGCCTCACAAGATTTATAGCTGTCACTTGCAGAGGAGAAATGGTGCCATGTGATCCATGTGACCAAATCATTTGCTAAATCAGACTATATTTTGAATACTGAACAGCATATCCTTCCAGAGAATTGTTTGTAATCAGTCAATATTATTTATTTTTAAAAGGGCAAAAGATGCTATTGAGTAAATTTGAATAAGAAATAAATTTGGAGAAAGTGCAATCAGCCTGCGAACATTTTGCAAGCAAAGAGAAAAAGTAACGGGCTAAATTAATTGATTAACTTATTTGCAGTAAGTGTCTGTCTCTGTTCTGATCCTCTTCTCAGTCCCTTCAGTATTTTGGTAGCATACCTCAAGCCTGACCTGAATCAAATCTGCTGTTCCAGTCAGAGCCCTTTCTTTAGTGGAGATTGCCAGTTATACTCCATTAGGTGATGGGTTTTCATCGTTGGCAAATGATCATTAAGGGAGCAGGCTGGTAACTTACATCTCACTCTCATTTGCAGACAAAGTCAGGGGTTTAGGTGAAATAGACACTGATGTATTTGCTCTTTTCATTTCTTTTCTTGGCTTCCCAGCCCCAAAACAGTGACACAGTTCTCAGGAAGGTGTTTACCATATGCAGCAATTTAGTAAGTCTCTAGCATTCCACCTACTGAAGAAGTGCAAGTAACATCTGATCAGTTGTAGCTTCACAGCCAGGGATAACCCTGCTACATAAGGAGATTCTGGAGGATAATAACAGGTGGGGGCTTCCATCTGAACCAGAATAACACTAAAGGTTGGAAGACTTGTTGATTTCAGCATGGAACCTCCCACACTACAAAGCATCCACCAAGATGTTCACCAGGCTGAAGTGTACGTGCCAGAGGCCTCATCCACTGAAATAGCTTTCTGATCTTTCCATGCTTTTGAGCTCAGCTTAACCACCAGGAATTCCCAGGAAGGAAGGAAGGAAGGAAAGAAGAATATCCTCTTGCTCCTCCGTACCCCTTCGTATTACAACTCAGCACTCAGCTTTGCTGTAAGAAATCCTTGACCCACAGCTAGAAAATATTGGGAGACATTCACGGCACTCATTCTCCTTTTCAGCTCTGCTGGACAAGAAGGAGCTTTCTGATTCCTGCTTCTTGCAAGATGAAGATGAAAATTCCAGCATATGAGTGCCTGGCTACTGCAGTGAGGAGCTAAACTATGCTAAAGCCTCTGCTAGCACAGCATTCTGTACTCACGCTGCTTTGTTTGGTCCATATATCCAGAGGACTTGCCTATGTGTGAACAGAATTTGGATAAATGCATATTGGATGGGAAAGTTATGAAAAACTGTGTGGAAGAAAAAGTTAAAAAGAAAATGTTGAAAAGAGCATGATGCTGGCATTTCTAATCCCAACATCTGCACACGGAGAACAGCAGCAATATTGCTATAAAGTAAAGGAACAAAACAACATCTGGCATGGCTTTTACCCAGCCAGGAGGGAGGGTAATGGGGAAAATGAAGAGGGTGAATCTGGAATTTCAAACACAAAATGAAGAATGAGGCCAGTTAATTCAGAGAGGGTACGCTGCAGGTGCCTTTCTACTTACCTCCTGCTGGCCGTGGTGAGCAGGGAAGAGAGCAGCCATAAGCCTGCTGTAATCCGCAGGGTGGTTTGATTTGGTTCGTTGAGCGAGGGAACCTCAGAAAGAGTGAATTATGGGCAGTTTTGTGTAAACCACTTCAGGTGAAGAAGGAGGCGGTTGTGATTGATGCCAAGAGCTTACTGAGCTGAGGTGAAAAATGTTTGTGTGTTTCAATGTAGTGTGACATACAAGCCCTTCCAGTTACAAGGTGCTACCTAGCATAACCCTAGCACAAGGGTTGCCTTTTCATAATGCTGACCTGTGATGATGAAGGTTTCAGCTGAATGTAAAGCCCCTTACTTGAATTTTTCATTCTCTTTCCCAGCAGGACTCTCTTCCTCATTCTTGAAATGCAAAAATGGTAGTAAAAAGCCATAGTCTGTCTTCACCTGGTTATAGAATCACAGAATAGAATCATAGATTGGTTTGGGTTGGAAAGGTGCTTAAAAATCATCCAGTTCCAACCCGCCTGCCATGGACAGGGACACTTTCCATTGGGTCTGGTTTCTCCAAGTCCCATCCAGCCTGGCCTGGAACACTTTCAGGGAAAGGATATTCACAACATTTCTGGGCAACCTGTACCAGTGCCTCAGCACCCTCATAGTGAAAAATTTCTTCCAATTGTTTAATCTAATCTTCCTCCTTCTAATTTAAAGCTGTTTCCCCTTATCTCATCAGTACAGGCCCTTGTAAGAAGTCCCTCCTCAGCTTTCTTATAGGTCCCCATGGCTTGTACAGCCATGCTTCCCAGGTCCTTGCCTGGCTGCTACAGGCAGAGGTAGGTCACTCTCCAGCCAGGACAATGCCCGGGTGCTCCCAATAGTACTCTTAATTGGGAAGGAAACTAACAGACCTTGATGGAAAAAACAACATGTCCAGAAAAGGAACTTGCCCTTTTTCTTATTTTGAAAACAAGAAAGCTGAGGATTTGTTTCATCAGCATAACACAAAAACAGCTGACATTGAGACTTTGAATAGTCAGACCAAGGGGCAGAGGATACTTGTGCAAAGGAAGAAGGGCTCACGGATGCAAAGCTCTGAGCCACATTAGCAGAGCATGCTACAAGGCATTTTTCTTGCTATCAAGTTACTATTTCCCAAACAGAAAGTTTTCCTGTTAGCAAGTCGCTTGAAGACTAAAGACTGTACTATGGAAGGTTATAAAACAGTAAAGAAACATAGAACTACCTCATGGATGGCCCTGCACAAGGCATTCTGATTAACTGTGATTAGGTAATGAATCCTGCTGAATTCTCAAATTGGTGGACTTCTGTTAACCCATGGGAGAGACAAATGTTTCAACACACTTTATCAAGGAGCCTGAAAGATGAAATTCAGCTCCTGCTTGGAATGCAGAAGGCAAATTCCCTTGAATGCCAAACCTCCTCTGCAGATGCAGCTCCTATAACCATTTTTAGACATACATAAAAACCAACAACTACAAAAAACCAACCAAACAAAAAACCATGACATTTAGACATTTAGAGATTTCTCCTTCTTGAACAAAAACTGCTTTGCCTTTGATGCAAATAAAGATTCACTTCTTCAAATGCGCTGTGTTTACACTCTTTATGACAATAACTCAACTCTCACAAGATACTGATTCTTAGGTCTTGGTCAGTGATCTCCTAAATACTTGCTCAACACAACTGAGAACTATAATTCTTGCACCAGCTTCCCAGCATAAGCTCGGAGAAGCAGTTGTTGTAAAACAAGCAATCTGTCATTGTGTTACTTTCTTGTAGGTAACATTTCTGATGACAACTGACAGATTTTTTAGTCTTTCTTTGAACTATTGTTGAAATATCAATGTCTGACCAATGACATCACATATTACCTATTACTCTCAAAGAATACTGGTGCTTCAGAGACATATTGAACTATATTTACCTATCTAAGTAATTTTGTTCAAGCACCTTCCACTTTCATTCTGTCACTATTTTTTGTTTGTTTGTCTTGCAGATACAAATACAGTTGGCTTTGGCCAAGCTGTACTTATGGTGGTGTACAAAATAATAAAGTTGTGCTGTTTCCTCAGAGGACTGAACCAGTAAGCAGTACTTCATTGTGGGTGTTTTTAGGATGTTATGCCACTTCTAGATTGTTGAGAAATTTGTTTCACGGTTAGCAAATGACTAAATGCGGATTGGGTTCCATTGTATCTCCAGATGTTTTGTCTTTTATTCTTGCCTCACAGGTATTCAAATATTAATTTTCACTATCTTGATGGCCAGAGTGTTTCCTGCTCCTATCAGTCATGAAATCTCGGCTGCCTGCACAAGCTATACCCTAAGAATGAACAAAGCCTTTGAGTACATACTATTAAAACGTGGATTTTCACTCCTCTACAAAAGCACCTATTAGTAATCATGCACAAAATCAAGTGTGATATAAATTAAGATGTCTATTGGATATCAATGCCTCTCTTAAAAGTGTATCTGTCCCCAAAAGGGGAATATTTATTTATTTGATCTCATATGATATTTCCATTATACTCTGCAGAGCAGCACTGGTGGAACTCATGCGTATGATTAAAATCAGCTTCACTGGCAAAATATTTAATATAAATACAGTGTTTCTAAAACCAGAATTGTCCTTACAGAAAATGAAAAAAAAACCCACATTCTACTGTAAAAATCAAGGTGAAAGGAATTTGTCTTCATACTTAATCCGGAGATTTTGAATACATGAATGTGTGAATGGAGGACAAGAGCCCCTCACAGACTAATCGGAGCTAGAGGTCATGCCTTAAGTTATTGGAAAGGTAATTTTTTCTAGAGATGTAATATGGTTTTGAATTTGACCTATGACTTCTCAGTTGTTACCCATGACCCCAAATAATCCAAATTCAGCTTCCTGAAGACTATTAGGAGTTGAAGGTCATGCCATACGGTCCACATTTCCAAGATAAAGTGTTAGACAAAAATATTGGCTATTCAGAAAATCTGTAGAAAATAACCTGGTGAACAAAGGATTTCTTTACCTTTCCCACCTAACAGGGTGTGATTTCAGATTAATGTGTACTTGATTTCAGATTAATGTGTAGTTGAACAAACCTCTATCAGATTATCCTTCTTTGTTTTTTGACGAAGAGAAAGAAGAAATGATAATTAACTACTAAATGTTATAGTTCTAAAAAAAGTCAGATGTATGTTTAACTAAGGAAAACCTGTCTTTGTCATCTGTGCTCATACAAATCCCACATTTTTCTGGTTTTCATGTTATTTAGGAAAAAGTTGTGGGATTAATTTTGTCCCATTTTTCACTGTAGATATTTATACAGTAAATGTCTGAACACCCAATACGTTTGTAGTTCCTCCTACAAACTATGGAGAATAGTCAACAGTTCCAAAACACAATCCATCTCACCTTGATGTGCTTAACAAAAATTGGGCATCTATTATAATTTAGAAATATCTATTTCTTTCCATTGACTCGACCACAAATGAATAATGGATGAATGGATCAAACACAGTTGTCCACGTTAGAGGTGCCTGGAGTCAAATGAGGTTAATCCCTCCCTTGGTTTCTAAAGAGATCCATACAAAGGCTTCCTCTCTAGAGGAAGCTCATTCAAAACTTGATGAAAAACTTGATGAAATTCATGTTTCCATCAACATCCGAGGGACATGTATGAAAGGAAGACTGTTAAATGCTTGCTTTCTCTCTGCCCTCTGTTAATTGTATGTATTGTGATTCTCTTCAGCAACAGCAAATTATTTGTAAAGACGTGTGAGCCTCTTCTCAGCATTTACTGCCTTGGTGATCTAATAATTTACATAATTTCCTTCCTAAAGAACACTGAAAAATATCTGCCTTGAATGCCTGTGGTAAATTACAGTAATTGGCAATGGGACCTCTAAGATGGTAGTTCTGAAGCCAACTGTTGTAGGTCTGAATATGCTAAAGCTGAGTTCAGGCCACCAGTTGGGTCACATAAGAGTGGTACTGTGTCAAACTCCAGTTTCTCATTGCTATTGTGAACCCAGAGTGAGTCCATCATCTACCAGCAGTTGCACCAGTGTGCCTGAGGGCTCAATTTGACATCTACGTAAACATACATATTTGCTATTTATCAATTAAACTTTGGGTAGTTGAGACTGAGCTATGTTATTGGGAGTGGCTGAAGCACAAAAAATAACCAGGACCTTCAAGACCTAACAATTTGGTTTTCTGTTAAATGACAAGTTGAAAACCCAAAATATCCTTTGTAAAAAGAAAGCTTTCAAAATCTTAAGCATCAGAGCCTTTCTACGGTGTTTTCCATCCAGCAGGATTTATCAAACTTACCTCGTTTCTTCCACACTCTCCATTCATTTATCTTCTCTCATCCTGATTCCCAAAAGCCCAAGTACTTATTTTAATAAAAATAATGATTACTTCCATCTATTTGTCCTCTAGGAAAACCTTTCAAATACACCTCTTTTTGTGAAACTCCACCGTGTGGAAAATAAAAATGCACGAGACAAAATTGTGCCTGGCCCTCCATGTGACTTCTAATGAACTGAGACAAGTGAACAGAGATGTGAAACTTTGAGGAAAGGGGAAAAAGGGAGACAGTTTAAGTGTTGAATGAGTGGGTCATGTTGCCTCATTCTTGCTCATTTTTTACCATTTGATGACTCAGCATCACAAGAGGAACAGTGACTCTGCAGTTCTGGTAAACCCTGTCTAGTAATTCATTCCACATATCAAGTGTAAGGGCAGGATGGTGGGGGGGTACTTTTCTTCTAAAGCAGCTGACATCTAACTTTGAATCCTGTTTACATGCTGCCCATAGTTTGTGATCTTCTCCTACAACATGGAATGACAGACATCTTTCTTTCTGGATGCTCTGCAAATGAAGAGATAACTGCAAAACATTAATTCTTTACCTCAAAGAGTCTGCAGTGTTAGATGAATGCAACAAGCCATACCATGCTGAGGAATGGCTTTCTGTTGTGTTGCTGGAAACTTTTTTCCGTAGAGAAATACAGTTTAAAAAGAGGGTGCAGCTCTCACATGACAGCTGCTACAGTTTCTTGTAACTCTTTCTAGTGCAGAGAGCACAGTCAGCAGAAATGGTGTGCAACCAGCACACCCTTACACTTGCTCTCAGCTTCAAAGTTGAACGACCTCTAAACTGCATTAGTCAATTGTGCCTTATGATTTTTTTTTTTAATTTTTACTATTAGTTCTGATCATTGCCAGCAATCTGGTCTGTAGGATGTGCCTGATCAGAGCTTGGAAATGTTGCAGGCTTCCGTTTTGAGGTAGCTTGGAGAATATGCTTTTGCACATGCATTGGGGTCAACGCTGCTGTCTAACAAAATATCTCTGCAGAGATGTTTTCAAGTCATTTGAAGTCAAAAGGTCCAATAACAGGACATCCCATAAAGCAGAGCCAAGTAATGTACTGAAAGCTGTTCCAGTTGCTCCTGATATTACTTTTATTGCTGTACAGCCTACCTCTCCCTGAAGGACTCGGCATTTTTCTATGCAAAACTCCTTCTTTCACACCCACCATATGTACTCTTCAGGGACACACGTCTGTTCTCTTGTAAGACACGTTCTTCTCCTGTAGGTTGCTGACCCACCAAGCTAGAAACTAAAAGTGGTCCTTTCACAGAAGAATATGTATGAGCTAATATGTTTTTGAGCATGAATGGGAACTTTTATTTCTGGGTAAAATTAAAAAAGAGCTCCCTCAAGAAGCGTTGTACTAAAATAGGAAGAGCAGGTTCTTCTACTCTAATCCCTTAGATGCTTTTGAAGTTAGTCTTCATTCACTACCAGATTTCCCTGCAGAAGGTGTCCTGTCTTGCCTTCATTTTAAGATACAATAGGAGGTTTAGCAGCTATTTCCTGTTTCCTCAGATATGCCTTTGGTATTCAAGGCTTCATTCTCAATTTGAGTCCAAATCGCTGAACAAGGTTTGAAGCTCATAGAATGTTATTTTGTTTAACTAGTCTTGTACTTCTTAGTGACACCAGCTGCTATGAGTAGATGGACAGCACTGGGAGAGTAAAGAGTTTCTGCTGTGCCAGACTGTGTTTCAAAGAGCTTGCATTTGTACTAAAACATTGTATAAAACAGGCATGAACCCAGTGGGGTAGCTATGGGTGTAATGGTACCTTTTTGACTGACCCTGGGGATTCAAAGCCGCACATGGACATGGCATGTCCACCGTGCAGTGGGAGCCTGCTGTTAAAACCTTAAACAAGCAGAGAAATCTGAGGTCTCTGTTGAGAGAATAAAAAGAATAGTGGGAAAATGCCAAGAGATTATTAGCTTAGCCAAAGATTACACATTTGCACTAGCAATTAAAATATTTTGCATTGGATGCAGGCTTTGGCAAGTACCACTGACAAAAGATTTCACACATGCATGTGTGCGTGCAAGAACACAAGATCTTTCTCTCTCCCTCTCTCTCTCACACACACAGAGGCAAACAGAAAGAATGAAATAAGCCATTAAGAAATATTTCCGCATAATGCAATTATTACAGCTGTATAATTGAATGGGGAAACCATTGATCTGTAGTAGAAAGGAAATTGCTCTTTTCATTGTGTTCTTATGAATATGTGAACATTAATCTCAATCTATAATCAACGTTCATTTCAAATCTGATTGCGTGCCACTAAACACCCGTAGCTATGCTAACATTATGTTAATACGGTTCAACATCATAGCTCCCAGCTTCACAGCACAAATATTTTTCTTTGGCAATCAATAGTAATTTCAGCTGAGTGGATGGAAGTCACGTTTTAATGGCAATCTTTCCTCCAAGCCTCCAAGTGGAAACTCGACTGGTACCTTAACACGGCTGCAGCGCATTGCATGTAATCAGATAAATTAACCTAAAAGAGAGAGAGAAAACACAGATCAGAAATAAAAGCGACGCCAAGAAGCTCTACGTTTTCCTGATAGATTAAAGTGCTCATTACCATGAGAGTGAGTGGATTTCAAGAGGGGGATCTGAATTCCCTTGGCTTTGAGCCGTGGCTGTAGAGGCAGCAGGACACGGCACGCATGGGGCTCGGCGCAGCCGGGGGATGCCTGCGAGGAGGGGGGAGCAAGGCAATTCAGTGCAGGCTGACCTGGACCTTGCTTCAGAGAGCCCAGCTGGCCTCAGAGCACCAGTGTTTGTCCAAGAATAAGGAGTCTCAGTTTTAATGCTGTGGTGCACTGCAGGCTTCCTGCAGGACCCTGGGTAAATCGCTCATTCTACTCGTGCTTCACTTCCCTGGTTTTGTAAAAAAGGGCATAATAGTGATTCTGTGTCCCCTGGGGGTGCTGTGAAGATTTGGGAGTGATCAGTTCCTGGGAATTGGAGCTACAGAGCTATGTTGTGTTAGTTAGATCTCTTTTGACTTTGCTGTCTCATAGAGGTAAAACACGGGAGTTTTTATGCTGCTACAATATACTAGATCAAACTGCTTTATTTCCTTAATTTCATCTATTTTAGGTATTTCCAAAGGCTTTTTTGTTTTGGTTTAGTTTGTTTTTTTTTTTGCTGGAGGGGACAAACTGCTGGGCTGAGTTCCTCGAAATCTTCCTTCTTTCAAGAGTAGAAAGAAACGGTGGTCATTGTAAAATCTAGACAAAAGTACTAGGTACAGACTAGTGTCATCTACACACTTACCAGGAGATACGATAATTATCACCTCCACAAAGGTATTCAGACATAAGAATGTGAGGATAGGAAAACATCTCCACTGGTTCAGACCTTAGCCAGATATCCAGTCCTTTAAAATGTCTGGATAGCAGGAGTCTAGAGGAGAACAAGTAAACAAATCAGACTTATAGAGATACTTCTGCCACAGCACTCTTCCAGGATCTGATGGCTCAAGTGCTTCTTGAGCTATAAATGTTATCTCTACCTGCAATAGTTTTGTTTGTTTGCATGGGGTTTTTAAAATTAATTTTTCTTTTATTCTTTTGGTTTGTTTTTTCTGTTTTGAATTGGTGAACACGCGTTTCTAAGAAGCCCCAAGGGGTGTTTTTTTGTCCAAGAGGTTTTCTGACCCCTTTCTGAACACTTTCAAGTCTTTTGTGCTTACAGCTTCTCCTAGGAAGATCTTCCCCAGCTCTGCCATGCGCAGGAGTGTATTGCTTTGAATTTCACTGATCTTAAACAAGATTTTTCAATAGCAAATATGGACTGGTACTGCCTGGGAAGTACTTATTCTGTTTCACATGCTTTTTATTCCCTGTCTTGAGGCAGATTTAAAGCACATGATCTGTAATCTGTTATCTGTAAACCTACTTCTTCTTTGAAGCCTTGTCCCTCATAGGCTCTTAACAGATGTGTACATGTGTAGCCAAAGTACACATGGGGCCAAACAGGGAGTCACTGAAAAAATCTTACCTATGTTCTTTTGCTTAGATCTGGATAAACTCCCAGTGTTCCATTAAGCCATGGTTGCCTACAAAGGTGTTCTCCACAGAGGGGCAATCTTCTCAGTTATTATTCCAGGGTCCCAGCCAGGGCCTAGCAGAGGTCTTTGGGACTTTACTCCAATCCAGAAAATCTCCCTGCTTTAGTGGACATGTTTCAGGGGAACAAGGTCCTCCTAAACAGCTGCCATGTCTAATTTTGCAGGTCTTCATAAGAATTTTTCCTCTTTCCTAGTTCTACCAAAAGTATTGGCTTCCAGCAACTTGCTCAGATTTACCAGTGAGGAAACCAGAAGCAGAAAGACAAGCTCAGAACTGTGTACAGGTTTCACAGGGACAGGCTGCTTTCATGAGAGTACGAATTTGCTCTGTTTAGGGTAAAATCAGAAATCCCTCAAACTATTTCATCTTTGCAATTTTACCATTTTGACTTTTCACTGTCTATAAAACCAGAAATTCTGAGTAGTGTCAACTTCACTGTCACTATTGATTCAAAGTTTTCTTAATTCTGTTTCATGTCCATTCTTGGATCCCTCCTTTTACACCCTTTGATTTTCCACATAAGAAATGTTTAACCACTTGGTAGACTTGTGTTACTAAAGGCATCCAGCCAGACTATGTTTGGATCAATAGTGGTTTTCCAGTGTCTGGATGGGAAATGTTTCAGAATATAGTATTTAAATCCATCTTGGCTGACTTGGATATATCTGAAAACAATGAAATTTTTCCTTAAAAATAATGTTATTTCAAAATGAACAGAAGATAATGGTGCAGAAAAAAATGGTACCTTCCCTCCTCTAAGATGAGCTAGAATTTCAATTGGCCTCTGGCTTTCCCCAAGATCAGAAAGCTGAAAATGTGACTAAACACCATCTCCCTTCTCCTATCCGATTTCTGTGCCCAAGGATACGACCTCAGGACCTCCTGGTTCTAAAAATGGATATTGTACTGCCCAAGTTGTTTCAGTAAAGTGCAAAATTGGATATGCAGTGTTTGTGGTTGTAATGATTTGCAGAACAGGTGGATCTTTGGACAGAGGGAAAATTGGCTTCTGCCACCTCAGTGGCTTTCCTACATGGTCCAAATAAAATGAGAGCCAATATCTCCTACCTGCTGCAGATTTTTCAAGTCTTCTAGCTAATGGGCTAAATTCCCATTGGTGTAAACTGGATTAGCACCACTGAAGTCAATGGAGCTGAGCTGTTTCTCATGCTGGTTTAGGATTTCTTCCGTTATCTTTGAGCATGGGTAGAATAAAAATTGTAGTGTCACAATTACAAAGTCCCTCATATACCATGGATGATAATCTATGCCATTCCTTGCCCCTTTGGAGCCAAGTAACGTTGTCTCAAGATTATGAGCCCTAGATGTTTAGAGCAATTTTGACTGAATCAGAGGTTATAGCCTCTGCTTTTTAACATTCTGCTTTTATTTGCAGGCTATGAAGTGTAATAGTTCACCATTTTGGTTTAAGTATCACAATAAAAGTCAGTGAGATGGAACAGGCAATAAGCAGCCGTTTTACATCAGTGCTGCTGAGATGGAGTGCTTAAGTCTTCATTAACCTACAGAGGAAGGAGTTTCAGAAAAGACACTTGAAATAAAATACCAGGAATGAGACTCAGATCTCTTCTGGATCTGCAAAGACAGGCACCTCGGAAGGCTGGTCTCCAGTGTGAATGTCTCTTCGTGTCTGTGTTGTCATGCAAAAGGTGGGAGGGTGAGGACATCCTGCACTGGGGTGGCAGGGGCAGGGGTGGCCAACTGTCTCTCCACTGATGGAGATCAGGAGCTGAACTGACTGTGCCAGACATGTGGTATTGCAGGGGTTTAATAACTCGGGGATGGCATTTCTGTAGGATGCATTTGCAGCCTCTCTTTGTCCTTCAGTAGGCTGTTATTACAATTATGAGACTGCTGGTTCTCCTTCTGATGCATGGTGTTTTGTTAGTGGTCTGTATGTTTCTACATATAGCACAGACAAAAGAGGGGAACACATTGCTAGGTGGACAAATTTCAGATTTCTAGTTACCAAAACAGCACAAAAGTATGGCAATGACAATTAGCTCAAGGCATGCTGCTAATACTTCTGAAATAAGTATTAATTCACTACTTTCCAAGTATTTAGAGCTTTCATAACACATATGCAGTAAACTTACAAAATCCTGCTTTAACATTTCACAGAAAATGATGCTTATTAAGAAGAAAACAACTGAGGAACTGAACATGAATTTGTAGAATTTATTGGAAATTCAGATGAAATTGTCTCATATTCAGCAAGAGCACAGCTCATCACTCTTGGAAACATGGCCATGTTTTGACTGCCCTTGATGGTAGAAGAGGTGGGTCAGCTGTGAAACAGTAATAAAAAACAACCAACAAAACAAATAAATAAATAACCCCCCCCCCATTCCCCTGGGCAAGTTCCACCACCAAGAACAGAGTGCAATGCTCCCGACACCCGGCGGCAATCTAGACTGAAATCCATTTCTCTTCCTTCAGACTGAACCTGTGTCCCAGTTTTCCAGGCTAGTGTGTGGAAAACAGGCACAGAAAGCTACTGCAGGGCTGTGGCCGTTCAGCACGTAGGGCTGTTGGCTGGCACGTGTCCAAGTGTGTCCCTGGAGGAGCCCTGCTGCCCTCTCGCTTGGCTCGGTGGGTTGTGCCTCTACTGCTAGTGCTAACTGGTGATGGAGAGAGGAGTGACTGGTGTGTCATCCTGCAGTTCAGTCAACTGCAGCAAGTATGGGGGAGCCAAAGGCAAAATGCTCTTGAGAGACTGCATTTTGAAGCCAAAGAGGACCAACGTCACAGGGGAGGAAACAGGCACCACCATGCCCTGGGCTTGACAATAAATACAGTTTTATACCCATGGAATTGTAGAATGGTTTGGGTTGGAAGGAATATTTGAGGTCATATAGTCCAACTCCCCTGCAGCCAGCAGGAACACCTTCAACTAGATCAGCCCCATCCAACTTGAGCTTGACTGTTCCCAAGGATGGGGCATTTACCACCTCTCTGGGCAACTTGTTCCAGTGTTTATGACCTTCATCATAAAAAAAATTTCTTCCTTCTATCTAGTCTGAATCCATCCTCCTTTAGTTTAAAACCATTACCCCTTGTCCTGTCGTTACAAATCCTTAGTGAAAAGTCTGTCCCCACCTTTCTTGCAAGCACCCCTTTAAGCACTGAAGGGCTGCTATAAGGTAGCCCTGAAGCAATCTCTTCTTCAGAATAGACAACCCCAGCTCCCTCATCCTTTCCTCATAGGACAGGTAGTTCCACCCTTCTGATCATCTTCATGACCCTCCTTTGGTCCTGCTTTAACAGGTCCATGTCTTTCTTGTACTTTACCTGCTCCCCAGCCATAGTTGCTGGTATCCTACGTTAGACTTCAGACTCACTTTCTGAAGGAAAAATCACACTTTCCTTACATCCCAGAATCAGGAAAGCCCAGCTTAGTTGGAGATATTGCTGCTTTTCCTCCCCATGAACCAAGCCTTCTCCCTAGTCCCAAAAGTGCAGCATCCCAGTTGTAACATGTTTTGTACTGTTTCTTTAAAAGGTCTCCTTGAGGTTTCCTGTAGTTACTTTTCAGTATAATGACAAAGGAGAAACACAAAGTAGAAACAGTGAAAATTTACTGTTCTGACTTATTTCTTAAAAGAGATTTTGCTTTTTGTGGGCAGCACTTACTGTGCCATGTACGTCTCCTCCTTGTCCTGGGTTTTGCAATGTGAAAGTACTTGCAGCAACTTTTGCAATGTCTGCAGGATCCCTCTGTCTGCTGGGCTTCTGTTTGAAACCCAGTACAACTATAACAAATTTTCCAAAAGACAGTTTCTGCCTGTGTTTGAGAGTCACTTTCCCCTCCATTCTCATCCGAAATTTGTGCTTTTTCCAGACAAGTTAAACACCTCCTCCTCAAAACTGAACAGAAATTATAATGTTGGGTTTGTTTCCTAAGATAAAAGTGGGGAGAAACAATACACAAGGGAAATATATTTCTTAAAATAAACGGATATTCCTGTCTATTTCATTTATTTTACTGCAAAAAACCCACAAAAAGAATAAAAAGTATAGGATGAAAGACAAGGTTCAGAGTCTGTTCCATTTTCAGCTTTGTTATTGGCTTCTTAAGTCAGTTATACAGAGAAATTCAAAGATATCTCCTTGTTTTTTGTGACATGACACAGAAAATGGCTGGTTACAAGTAATTCAGCTTTGAATGGAAATTAGATCTAGTAGTCTTCTGGAGTACATCTGCTTTGTCAATCACGTGATACACAGCTAGGTGTAAACGAAGTGGAAGCAATATATTCACATTAGTTTATATAAGCCTGATCTACTTATCTATACAGGCTGGCAATGCCCTATGGATATTCCAATCATGGCTTCAAGTCCCTTATCTTATGCAAGGGCAGAAAAGTACTTTATCTGCATGAAAAAAGCAGTATATTAATAATAAGGAAAGTATGGGATAAATAAAGACTATGAAACATTTTGATGCTAGGCAGTGAATATAAGTAACTAAGATAAATGCATGGTTAGGAATAAGCAATAAAGTAAACAAAAGTAGATAATTAAGTGCTTCATAAAGGTCTGCTGTTTCCTCAGAGAACAACAAGATTTCCTGGTGTCCTAACACTAGTAAATTTTGTGTGATTTTTAATAGCTACCAAAATTCGTATGAGAAACAGAACAAATCACAAAGATCTTCCCTAATTTTGTATTTGTATTTTTAAGCCTCTGAATTCCTGTGTATGTCCTTGCCCTGAGAGGCAAGGACGTGTTAAAGCTATGCTGGAGTCTGCATGGTTTTGAGCACAGACTAAATGCAGCCCTTTCATCTACCCAGCCGGTGACTCAGTGTAAATCTTATACACTACTTGGAGATAGCATCTAAAATAAAAGTCCTCTTTTTTTTCTTTCCTCTCTTTTTTTCCATGGCTGCTGTTCTCCTATGAAAAAAAAAAAAAGTCTCTCTGTGTATTTAAACGTTGATGAACTCTTAAGTAAAGAATCAAAACAAAAGGGAAAAAAATAGTCCCCAGGAGTGTGTGAACAGCGAGGGCTTCTCTGCCTTTGCCCTGATTTTTTTCCCCGTCAAACAGCTGTAAATCTTCATGATCTCTTTCCTTGTCCACAGACAATGGTAGAAGAAAGTGAGCAGGAACATGCACAAATATTCAATCACAGAGAGAGAGAAAAATGTTGAAATAATCCCTATCTGCACTCCACCCCCCATTGACTCTCTCCCCTCCCGGTGCAGCCAAGCCAGTGCCAAGACGTGCCAGCGCACGCAGGGTTTTATCTGATGCCTTTTTAGATCCTTGCTATTTGCTTGCAGGACTTCAGCAAGTGAGAATTTTATAACGGGCTGATCAAGGATGAATATAAACCTCTCATCATTCCCATCACAGTTTTCTAAATAGCAGCATCTATTTCTATCCATCAGGCTTTGGAAAGAGGGCACTGCGTCTCAGAATCCTTTTTCTCACCCCCTATTTTTTCTCCAACTAAGACAACTGATAAAATTTATAAGAAGTGTGTGATGACACCGAGTTGGCACCATTCAATTTGTACTCAGGGGTCCTTTTGTGGAGATGGTGGCATAGCATTCACTGAGAGTCTGGGTAGCATCACTGGGATGTCCATTTAGCCCTCCCAGAGACATGATTGAAATCTCCCTGTGTTCCTCTCTGCTCTCAGGGGCATTTGCTGTACAAATCTGAGACAGACATAGCACAGGAATGACGTTTCTGGGGCAGACCACATCTGTAACTACAAGAATTATCATTTAAATAAAACCGAACAGGAAATGAATGAACTTTTAAAATTTTAAAGAACTGAGGCTCTAGAGGACTGGATATATATTACTTGGTTGTTTGTTTTTGTGAAAGGTTCCTCTCTCTCCCTATGTCAAAGGGATTTCATTCATTGCCTTTTAAAGAAGCATAAGTTCAAACAATATTAGGATGTTCTTATCTTTAGCCCTATTTGATTTTTCTCTATGAAGTACAATGAGAGGCAGTATGTCATAAAGAGACTTAAAAGGCCTTAAGAATTGGTGGTATTCCATGATACTAAATATTTACAGGTCATCAAAAACTCACCTAAATATGTATTTAGCTAGAAATTCTAAAACTGCTTCAATTTTTGACATTTAGCACTGGGGACCTGGTGGCTGATTCTCAGATGCAGCAGAACTGATCCTATGTATAGTCTCTAATGTAGTGATATAGAGAAGAAAAAACCCTTACAACTTTCTGAGTACATTGTGTACATTTTATTCACCAGTTAGATGGCCTGTGCAGTGAGCACAGCCAGAATATCCTTATTATTCCTCTATGAGAGAGCTCCTGTGCCTTTAACCGTGCGTGACAGTTCCTTAGCCACTGTGCCCCTCACCAGAGGTTCATTTTCTTCCCCTGGGACATCACTCAGAGTAATTGTCCCCACTAATAATCAATAAATCCGAATTATCTTGAATAAAGCCAGATTTACTTAACACAGTGTAACAAATAGAAAACCAGAAAGAAAATCCATGTAAATGCAATTTAAAGAGAACAGACTTGTCTGAGACTATAGACTACGTAGTAAGCTCTCCTGCTAGCCAAGAAATTTTACAACAGTGTGTAAACACCAGCTCATGGATTCTTTATATTTAAGAAAGCTGATTTCTGACTTGGGAAGACTGCAAGCTGCACAGGTCCTTATTTTCTAAAAGACCCTATCTTGCAAACAAATACTTCATGGTCTGCTTATTAACCTGCTCAGTAAATAAGAAGTACTAAAGATTGCATTTCTTTAACTGGAAAATCTTTTTGAGTAACACTACAGTGGAACTTCTCATGGAAATGACTTCAAGTTTTTTTTCTTTTTCCTCCCTTGGCTAGGAGGCCAACAGAATATTCTTTGAAACCATCTACTGGCTTTGGGCTTCAACGACACCAGGATCAAACCGACACAGAACCATTTTTTACATCTGATTTCCTTCTCATAGTTTTGAAAATAAAATGCTATTGTTGGTTTTCTGTCAGCTGTTTTGTATTTCCCCTGTTCCTAGAAGACAGGTTCTCAGAGGCTGTGATTTCAAAATGCCATTTTCCTGGGACCACTGGCTTCCAGTACTTCTTCTCTATTTCTGTGGTGACAGAAGTTTCTCCTAGAGCAACACTGACGAGGCTCTGTTTCTCCATAACAGTGAAAGTGGGATTGCTTTACCTCTTCAGTTGCTTTTCGACCTCAATGTCCTTTTATTTATCTTTATTTGATTATTCTCTATTAAGTGCAGTGAGAGGCTGCATCATTCAGCATCTTAAAAGGGATTTCAGTGGGAGGTTTTGTTGCATTTATACTTCCTTTCATTCTTTCATGGACTGGGTTTTTAAAAGCTAATTTTCAAACATTTCTGTGTAAGATAATGCTGTGATGCCATCCTCCAAGTAAACTCTGTTAGAGTCCCAGAGATCAATTGCTGTATAGAGGGCTTTGAAATTTTGATGGCTACTTAGTTATAAGGGAGGCTTCCGAGTTTGGTGGCTTAAATGTGAATTGTTTTGTTGCAGCTTACTGTGGTGTTCAAGTAAGTAATTTATGAACTTTGGTAAACTGATTTTTTTATGTGCTTGTGCCCTCCAGTTGAGGTCCCTTGTGGATTCTGCACTAAGGTATCAGAGCACACTGCAGCCTTTCCCTTTCCTCTGAAAACTTGTAGGATCTTAATAACTTTGAGAATCAAACCTCTGCCAAATACAGTTCATATTACCCAACTGTTCCAAAGTTTAGTGTGCTTATGCACATGCCCAGAACATGAGTGTGTAAATCTTACTCCCTCAGAGAACAGTGTTAAAAGGAAATTGGCCACTATAATTGGAATTGATAAAAGTATTCAACATTTTTTTAACAGAACAAATCAAGACTTTTCTTATCATGTTCTTACTTTTCTTACAAAAAATTGTAGTCACCCACATCTTTATATTTGTTTATATCACTGAATGCAAGATCATAATAACTGACACAGTATGCAGTGATGAAGTATACCCCAAAATAACTGTGGATGCAGATAATTCCCCCACTGAAAACCTTGTTTGACCAGATTATTGTGCAGTTCTCAGTGTGTGTATTTAGAATTTGTGGCTGGCTTTTAATATGCACACAATTCTCTACAGACGCATTCCTTCTCACGCCTGACCTCCGTTTTACATGATTTTAAGCTGTTTTCCTCTTAACGTGAAGCTATTCCCAGTGCATTTCAGCAACATATTTAACATGCCATTAATTTTTTTTCCTTCAAATCTCATTCCATCTGATAGCCTGGCAGCTCTGACTATAACCAGTTCCCTTCTCATTACCAGTCCTTTAAAAGAGAGGAAGAAGTCATCTTCAGGATTTCGTTATCTTTCATCTTTTCCATTGTGAATATCCTACTTTGTCAAAAAAGCACAGAGATTGTTGTTCACAGTACACATTCCACAGACAGAGAGAAATAATAAAACCATAATGCTCAAATTGAATCAAATGCTGTCATTGTAGTGCAGATAATTGAGCATATTTTTAGAGTCCTCCTCTGCAGAGTTATTTTGTTTTTCTGTTGAGTCATTCTCTGGGCAGATGTTTTTCTTTGGGGGTGGAGGAGAGCTGGGGGAGCAGCAGGCCCAGAGCAAATGACTGGACCCAAACACATGCAGAACATGACCAATTTTCTCAAAAAGAATTGTTCTTCCCTCACTGTTTGCATAAGTGCAGCAGCTTCAGCAGAAAAACAGTTGAGTGTATGGTTCTAAGACCTTAGCATCTCAGAGGTGGGGTCCCAGCAAGTGCTTTACTTCCAAGACTGTGTGGTTCTGCACCATGAATGTACACAAAGCTCTGCTGAGCAGGACTGGCCTTAAGATCAGGCCTCAGATTTTCACAATTGACAATATTTCTGCACTTTCTTTTCAGTCTGTGCATCTCCCACACTTCAGCCTTGTACATTCAGTTCCCTGATGTCCTGTAAGAGCTCAGTTTCCAAAACATCCAGTACACCAATATTACCAGAAGTCTAACACAGTCTTCTCAGCTATTATTAGGATTTACCTCATACCTTTGTTGCAAGGAAAGTCTGCTCCTGTCTCTACCCCCATATTCTGGTCAATGAGAAGAGTAAGAGTGTTCAATAATCAATTTTGTTACTTGTTTTCCTTTCCCAAGAAGTGGTGCGGTTTGGCTTGTTGGCTCCCTTCCCATCTTTTAACAGAGAAGACCTTGGAAGTGGAATCAGAAATGAAGTCTCATCATAATAGCACAGATGAGACGTTTTCAGTTATATATCTTCCATAGGAAATTTTGCTTTATTGAAATGAAACTTAGGTCTGAGTGAAAGAGTGAGTTTCAGTTTAAATTTTTCATATTTAAATGTCAGAAGGATCTACTTTAATTGCCAAAACCTCCCTTCTGTCTTATTTTCAAATGAAGAGATTCTGACTTTTGTTCCAGAGTGATTCTTTATATTTTCTAAATTGCCTTTCATTTTCAGAAGATTTACATATTCGTTGGCCAGAACTTTCATTAGAGGAAACTTCCGTTTGTGAAAGCACTTGAAGAGAGTTGTTTTTATATTGTCGTCCTAGTTTTGGATAGGAAAATATTTCAAAGCTCAAAATCTGATGGCATGGAAAACATTTTCCTTCCACTTCACTTTTTGAATAACTGCCTCTGTTGAAAAACTATTCTGCTTCTTTTTCTTTTTCCTAGTACCCATCAATAATTCATTACATTATTAGGAAATGGATAAAGTGGGGATAAATCATTTAATACAGCGTTTTCCAAACTCATATCAATGTGAGCTTGAGTGTGTGGGATATGGAAGGTAATTACCGTTTTCATCAAGTAAAAGAAGAAGAATGGTACAAAATACTCAGTAACTGATTTATCCTCGGAAATGCAGCTTTCTGGCTCCCTGGATATGGCACAATCCAGATTACTAAAAGCCATAAACATAGAGACCCAAAGACTGTTCAGTGCAGCTGTGTGTGATTGGGCTGTGAATTGCTAAAGGATTTAAACATTGTCAAGGAGTGATAGCTGCCTTTTTCCTGAAATATGAAGTGCAGCTTCTGACACTGCACATCATCATCTAAAGCAAGCTGGTTGCTGCCCCTCACACCTTTCAGCTTGCGAATATGGAACAGGTTTTTTCACAGAGCTCCTGGCTGGATCCCCAGTGTGGAACTGCACTTGTTAAAGTCCCACAGTCAGCAATGTTAATCAGCTTAGTAAAAATTGTGCACGTGCTGAAATGCTTTGCTGACGGGGAAATGCAGGCTTAAACAGTTTACTACCTGTGGAGACCAAAACTGGGACCTGAACAAGAAAATCTCTGTAATACCCCCTCTCCTGGTTAATTTCCCCACCTTTTTGTCTTCATGAAGGAAGACTGGAAAATCTCCCAAATGTGCAGATTCTGCCCAGAAAGCTGGTCAGACCACAGCCAGCACTCAGGGGCATCACCAGGGTGGAGAGCAGCAGAGGTGCAGAGAGCGCTAAGCTGGCTACTTAACTTGAGGTCAAGCTTGATTTCTCTAAGGTATAGCTACAGGAAGGAGGGTTTTAGTTAACTTCACTATTGGAGTTATCAGAAAAGCAGCCACAGACTCAACTTATTTAAAACTGCCTTAGGAACACGGGGTCTATTGGGCAGACATGCCCGTTTTAAAATACTCTCACCATGTAAGTTCATTCCTGTTTTATTTATAGGAATGTGGAACAGGTAACTGTGTGACAAACCAAAATGTATTCCTTCCATGCTCTTTCCCCAGCTCATACACTGTGCTAATGGTATTAATTAGGATTAATGTAGACTTGAAAGAATTAGGAAGACATCCTGAATGTCAGCCCTTCAGCAAAGCCATGTCTTACCTTTATCAGGTTCACAAACCTTCCTCATCAAAGAAAAATAAACACAAAACCGCCTCCTGCAAGCTCACAGCTGGTGGTGAAATAGTTCTAAAGTTGAAGGGAGATGCAGGACCCTGAAGACAAGCAGAGAAGAAAGGGACAGCTGAGCCCTGCTCCAGGGGCTAACGCTGTTGGAGTGGAGGAACTGGCAGGGCTGGCTCAGCCCCGGTGCCAACGTTGTGCTCTGACGCGTGATCCAGCTGGCTACAGGAGCTGCAGAAACACTGCCTTCTCACTCAGCAGATCTGCTCCTAATTGCCTGCCTGTAAATCAGGATTCATTTCATAAGTGGGACTGGACAGCATGTAGGCTAGAGTACCTTCAAGCTGAATTTCTCCTCTGTACACGCATGGTTCTGCTGCTATTGCAACCACCTTTTCTCACAAATTCTACATTTGCTCCACAATCCAGAACTAAAATAGTCTTAAGATAATAAGTTGGCTTCAAATATGATTCATACCACAAACAAGAGGATTTCAGCTCTAGCAGCAGGGAAAGACACCAACTCCCACCTGCAGCATGGGGCCAGGTATTGCTCTGCAGGCCCCAGTGCTGAGGTACCAAAATGAACTGGAATGCAGTGGTGTGGTAACCTGTGTATATGAGAAATACCAATGAGAACAGGTTTTATGAATAGAGGAAAAAATAAACCCCAAACCTGATAAACACACATGCACACGTGTTGAAAGGCCCTCAACAAGGTTGAGCTCTAGATGTTAAAAGTCCCTGGCAAAACTGGCTTTAATGAGACAAGTCAGAGTTGCTGATTCTAGGTGAGAATTCAAGAGCTGAATACTTTGGGTACCTTATGTTCTCTTTAATATTTTTTTCAGGGTTGTAGAATGGTGTATTTTATTTCAGAAGAGTTGAATGTGAGGGCCTTATTCCCCACCTTTAGGAATGTGTTCAGGTCAGAAAATTACTTTCTTCTCAGAAAATTAGTTTCTTTCCCATTACTTTCTTAACCCTCTCCAGAGTTTACCCAACTTTAGACTTCTGTATCCGTCCAGCAGCCACCCTTTGGCTTCCATAAGGGATGAGTGACTGGCTGTCTATCACAAAAAAAAGATCCTCTTTAGTCACTGTCTTCATTTCTGATTTACATCCACTGGCATCTTCAACCATATTCCTAATTTTTCATTCCTAAGATGGAAGCTTTCCATACATTTATCTGTAAAGCAGAATGAGCCAGTCCATGAGACACAGGAGAGATCAGGGTAGGAAGGAGCAAGGTCTAAGTCCACACCTTTGGGTTCTCATTTCAGTTCAGTGGTGTTAAAAAAGATCATCGTCTGTGAAAGAAGGTCAATGCAACAGTAGCAGCCTGGCTGCAGAGCACTCTCATATGCCCAGCTATTAATCATCCCATTTCTCAAGTTGTACCAACCAGCTTAACTCTGGAAATACCATTAAGTAGTAGCTAAGTGTTAAATTGCCAGGAATTTCCAGAATAAGGAGGGAAAGGGAAGAAGAATGAAAAAGCAACCTTATTTTTTTAAAAAAGGTCTTTTTTTTTTGTACTCCAGCCATAAGGAATTAGGGCAATCATTCACTTGCAAATACTCTGGAGATTAATGAGGTCCAGAGGTAGAGCAATGAGAAAACAGAAATGTGAAAAGTGAAGCTTCCAGAAATAATACCACCACGATACCAGAGGGATGGATCAGTTTGATAGTTTCATCTCATAGCCTAACTGGGCAGGCTGCCTCATGTTCTTAGCTTATTAAAACCCAGAACCTGTTCTTTTCACCATCCTAGGCCAACCCTGTGCAAACACAGCTCGTGCTCACAGACCTGCATGTCTCTACCCAAAGAGTCACAGTTCCTAACTCTGCCAAATGTTTAAGAATACACTTAAACTCATATAAATGTTTTAGTCTGTTATATTTGCATTTCTTTGCTAAGCTCCTTTTGAAATCACTTGTATAGCACTGACAAACTGTTTTCTCAGTGTTGTGAGAGAGGAAGGGAGCACTGGGTGGCTGCAGTGATTAAACTAGGGACTCAATGCAGATCTGTGCTTCCTGACTTGGAGCACTTAACTGAGGTGTGCTCTGATCCCAGCAGAATATCCACAGACCCTTAACTCACCTTACTGTGAGCACAGGCTCTTTGGTTAGGTGCTTACAAGCGATTGGCATGTCTGAAGCTTCAAAGGGTGAAGTCCTTATCTTCATAAAATCATGGAAACTTTGAGGTTGGAAAACTGTCAGCCGAACGCCACCACACTTCCTAAAACATGTCCTGAAGTACCACACCTACAGGCTTTTTTAACACCTCCAGGAATGGAGACTCTACCACCTCCCTGGGCAGCCAACCTTTTCCAAGGTCAAAATGAAATTTCCACTTGATTGTAACTCGCAAATGCCAACATTGAACCATGAATCTTTATTCCCGCCTGTGTTGGGAAGTGCAGAGAGTGTTCAGCTGCACATCACATCTCTGCTTCCCAAGACATGAGGAGAGAACAAAAAGCTGTCTTGCAAATGACTCGTGCCACACTCTTGCTTGTGCTTTCACAACAGCAGAGATGATGTGCAAAAGGAAACAGTGACTGATACACTTGCTTGTGTCACCTCTCTGGAAAGGCGTGAGAGATCTTTAACTTGCTCATACACACGATGGAGCCCTGACGTGAAATGTCAGGGGGAAATTGGTGCCCATTTGAAGTTCCCAGTTACTTAAGAGGCTGTTATGTCAAGCCTTTGGTACAAGAATATCTGCAAAGGAGTTACACAGGCTGTAGGCCCAGCTTTCTTACATAGCCCTGCTCAAAGCTGCTTCTTAGTCTTCAAGTCGTGTGTGGAGAAAAAGTGGGGAAAGGAACTAAAAAATAATATATTTATTTTTATGTCTTCTATCTTTTGGGTGTTGTTTTAAACAGTTTTTATTTTGATACTAAATCCAAGGCCAGTTTTATTAGAGAAGGAAATAGCTTTGCATTTAAAGCATTGCTTTAAACCATTAGATGTGGTCTGAACATTGCTGTGTTAACAAAGCATAGAGAGGGAAACTCATGAGGCAGCTACTGAAAAATTTCAATATTCAATGCATGGGACAGTTAAATTTAAAGCAGCTTAAATGACTCTTGTGTTTTACCTGCTGTTGCTGCCACACACAGATCTTGTCACTTTAAATCTTCATTTGGCAATTTTCTGTTCAGTAACTGTAGGGTATATACTCAGATCCACAGAAGTAGAATATTCTGACAGCTGTTTCCTTTGCTAGCGGTTTATTTAAGCACATTATTTGGTGCAATTTAGATCTCATTCAGAACTGCTTGAAAAACTTAAAAAGACTCATTTCTCTCCCTGTTTGTCTGTCTGTCTGATACCACTCCAGTCTTCAGGGCTTCCAGTTCGCAGTATCATTTCAGCCATAGTTAATCAAACTCAAAGAGGAAAGGCATATGCTTTCAGGCTAGATTTAACCTTTATGTGGGTGCCAGAAAATCTTTGGACACAGAAAGAAATAAGAAAAAAATGCTTCTGTTGAGGATAGCAGGAGTGCAGCACTTTCTTTCATAAGGCATGCTCCAGAACTTGGATTACATGAAGCAAATTAATTGATTTGAATGAAATATGATTTGGGTTTAAAACTATATGGGAAATTCTTTCTTTATTCACTAACCCCTGGAACTCAAACACGTGCTCTTGGAGCTGCAGATATCCTCAGGTACCAGATTCTTACTGAAGACAGTGGGAATTCAATTCCTCAGCACTGCAAGTAAAGAAAAGGTGGGGGGGTGTTGAGAGAAATTATTTTGCAGGAGCAGATGGCAAGAGAGGACCATTGCAGTTTTTTGTGTGATGGAAGAGGTGGCTGAGGTGTATTTTCTGCCCAATTACTGGGGGGCACCAAAGTGCCTGGTGCTGGCTTCTGAGATGATACAGCACCCAAAAGTGGGAAAGGCAAAGGTGACTTCAGGTAGGTATCACACATACATGTGCCATTTGATGGCTCTCACTAGATTAGGTCAAACAAAGATCCAACTCAGTCTGGACTCATGCCCAAAGTTTCCTGAGGCCAGAATAAGCATCATGTCTCCATTGCTGTTTGAGCCTCTCTGCTGTGGTCACAGTCTACAGGAGTTTCTGCACAGGGTGACAGACAGGGAATCACAGCAATGAAATCATTTTGCAAACTGTGCTGAAGGGGAGTCTTGTCACATTTCCAACCCCCCCATGCCAAAGCACTAAATGAGACAGAGAAATCCAGGTCTGTACCTTGAAATCAGAGTTTCCAGCCTGGTTCCTGCACCCTGACAAAAGGCAGAAGCATCTCATCACGAGTCCCTCCTGCACCCACTGACCCAGGGGCTGTGCTGCCTGCACCGGCCCTGCCCAAACCTGCAAGTGCCGCAGGAGAGGCTGACATCAGTCTTACAAATGTGGCTCAGCAGCCAGAGATATCAATCTCCTAGAAGTAATTATATTAACCAGATTTACGTAGGCTTTCACCACATACTTTGGATTTTCCAGAGGGCTGCCAAGACTTGGGGCTGAGCTGCATGGCAGGAGGGAAAGCAAGGGGGACAAGAGGCTGGAGGTGGCCATCCAGAGCAGAGCACAGAGAAGAAAGTCTCCCCACTGCCTCAGAGCTATCTCTTCCTCTTCCTAGCAGTTGGCAAAGGATTGTAGCCCTGCCCTTCTGCAAATCTCTAGACAATCTTTGACTGGTGAACAGGTCTTTCCAGGTTAGGGCTGCTCCTACCCTCCCCATGCTATCAGGGTGCATCTGATGTGGGAATTCTTCCTGAGTTATAAACTAATTTGTAGTGGGCAGCAGAGCGTTTGGTGGTTAGAGGAGGGAGGGCAGGAAGGCATCCTTGCATCTACCAGCTGATCCAGATGTTTCAGCGAGCCATCACAGCTCATTCTGGCAGACCAAACCAGCTGATCCGCTGCTAATATCTGAAAGAGCTCATTTTAATGCTACTTTAAGTAGATCTAATCTACAGTTCAGTCACAATGCACCATGTGCACTCAGTCATTTATTTAGTACCACATTTTCTAATCATAATTTCACCAGACCTGCTCACCATAAGGAAACTAATTGCCTGGATGAGGTGTGTGAGATTTAGCCGATGCTTCAAATACCTGGGCAAGTCATTTTAAAAGCCTGATGACTCAGTTTATCCATCTGTGTAATGGGACATTCCCTTTGTCTCAGTGCTGTTGAAAGGCATAATGAGATCTAGCAGAGATGTTGGGCTGCAGGTATTTAGCGTCTCTCAGGGCTTGGTCATTAGGTCTTGATGAAGCCAACCTTGCTCATGAAAGGAGAGGCAGAGGCTTTCAAGAGTCCAGCAGGACTGCTCAGATGAGGAAGTGTTTTCTGCTGGAGGATTTACTTCGTGAAGGCCTTTGATGCTCTTTGCAGAGAAGCAGCTATAACAAGAAAATTCTTGCCCTTGCCTATTTTAATGGAATATGACCAAGTTTGTTTTAGTGTGTTTTACTTCCAAAATGTCCTTTTGAGTCTGAAGAAAACAAAGTGGCTTTGTCAGCTTTGCTTGTGAGATAACAAAAGTATTACATTTGAAACGGAGCTGCAAAGGAACAGTCTTATAGTTTAGTGGCATTCAATGCGATTCGACATGTTTCACCACACTAGCAACAGCTAATGTTTGTCCCAGAGCTAAATTTTGGTGCAGATTTCTCCAACCTTGGAGAAAAGATACACTGGAAAGTGAAGCTCATGACAGTCAAGGCCACAAGATCTCTTTACATGACTTTGCTGTCATGATGGTACAAAGGCAAAACAAGTAGGTGGTGGATGCTTGCCCTGGAGATGTGAGTTACTGCTCTCAGTTCTCCCACAAACATGGACAACTCAGGTCTAACCTATGTATATGTTTCTTCAGCCTGTTTTTAATTTGTCTGATTATATGACAAACACTTCAGACAATGTTTGCTTTGTCTTACTTATTATACTCAGTTTTCCATAATGCCTGGCCCAGTTATCCCTGGCCTTTTTTAGAAATGCTTGCCCTATTGCAGCACTGATTTTCACCATTGTGTTGGAAGACCAGATGGTTTCAAATGGCTGGAGGGTGCTGTCAAGCAAGTGGACAGGATCTTTGTCCCTCAGCCAGAATTTTTTGAATGACTGACCACCTTTTCTTTTAGTGCCCTTATGGGATAACATTTCTACCCTTATAATTGCCAAGTATGAGACAAGGGCAGTTTTCACAGGGGAAAAAAATGCAACATTAGCCTGGCACAGCTACTGAAAAACACAGCTTAGTAAAGGACAAAGAGAACCCACCTTCCTGGCATCTTTGTCCATTCACCCTGTTCCCCAGCTAGCAGTAGATGTATTCAGTTTGCAAAAGTACTAGCACTTTGCCCTTTGCTGTCTACTGCATTTTATCCAGCGACAGTCACTGTAGACTAAAGTTTCGAAGTCCTGAGGACCAGTTCCAATCTCCCATGAGATGCTACCTAGCCTTTCCTGAACTTTTGAATTCAGTTCTGCATCTTGAACAATTCAGTACACATTGGCTTGCAAAATCTCAGGATTTATACTAGTAAGGGGGTGAAAACCTGTAGCATTTTACATCATTCACACTCACCTACTAACTGTGATGAAAAAGATCATTCTTCCAGCATCTGAAAGAGTATAATATAGCCTGGCCCCACGTGTTGAATCGTCTATTTCTTTATTGCATGTCCATATATTGTGAAAGCAAGTAAGAATGCATGTCCAGCTTGCTTTTCCCTTTAGCCTCTTCATATTTTATGGTCTTCCAGTCTCTTCAGTTCAGGTGTACCAGCAAGTCAGCATGCAGTGACTTAATGAAAAATGAGCCCCCTTCTTCACCTAAACTGTCTCCTTATCCCTGTGCTCCTGCAGCTGCCAGAACACAGTTCAGGATCCGTTGCAAACTCCTTTATTTTATACTGCTCTATCAGGCACAATTTTGTATGGCCAGGATAAATTTGCTGCCCAGGCAGAGCACTGGAGAGGAAGACAAATACTCAGCTTCTGAATAGAAAGGTGAGTGGGAGAGAGATTGTGCGAGTTCACCGAGCGTTACTGTTACGAAATGTCTGTGCTGTTTTGTGGTATTGTGCAGATAACCAGAAAGAAATAATTCTCCCAGAGTGATGGGAGAGAACATACAAGATACTTATATGTCTCTGAGACTCAGGGTGTTGTATCTCAACCACTGATACATCTTTGGTGATTTCCCTTTCTGACCATAATATCAAAGTTAAAAATAGATCAGAAAAATGCCTTTTAAAATGAGATTTATTTTATGGGTTGAAAGAAAAACCATTGAAACTTCCCAGATCATTCTGCCAAGCCTATGAATTACAAATAACAGACATGCTGGCTCAAGAAAATCCTTATTTGCCAAATGCTAACCGTTATCTTCTTTGCAATGTTTCTTGCAGGTGTCAAGCTGCGGTGAGCTTAGCAGACATCAATGATTTTCTTGGACAGACTAATACCTTTCCTGAGAGACATCTTTACTTAAGACACAGCTGGAAACATGTGTCCTGTGTCTTCTCTGTCATAATTCATCTTTCCAGAAAGGCTCATGGAAGGACCCTGTGCTATGACTCTTTTTCTGTTTAAGGCAGGAGTAAGCAGCATCCAGTGCTAAGGTCTTTTAGTTTCTCCAGGACATTCTTCATCTTGAATGTAGAGTCTCTCCTTCTCTCAGGCTTCCTGTTGGATGTGCCCTGATGCTAAAGGGGTCTTGTTCCTTATTTCAGAAGGAGCACAGTTAGACCTCTGCCTGTCAGACTCTGTTTACCCATGTTAGATTGAGAAGGATGGTTATGGGCAGTTGGGGTTCTCCTGGTAAAGACCAGCTTTCAGCAGTACCTGTTTTTACATTGTACCTGAGTATCTTTCAAGATACCTGGAGGTGTTTAAAAGGTGGGTAGACAAGGTGCTCAAGGACGTGGTTTAGTAGTGGACAGGTATGGTTGGACTCAATGATCTCAAGGGTCTTTTCCAAACAAGTGATTCAATGATTCTATGATTCTGTGTTCTCCTGCAGAGACTGCTGAGCCAAGCAATTTTAGAGCAGGACCCTCTAGAGAAGAACTCTTGCACCTAAAAATCCCCTGTTAACAACATTCAAAATATGATCCGTTAATCAAAAGCATATTGCTAAAAATACTCCCAGTGCTTCCTGTGTTAATTCCAATAAAGAAGAAACTTTCATGGCAATCTGTAAGTCGAGAGAGTTTTCAGTAAAAATATGCACAAAGAAAAGAAAATCTATAACTTTCAAGTAATTCAATCGAAAGGATACATTTACAACTTGCCAAGTATATTTTGGGAATGTTGTTAAACTAATGAATTCTGAGGAATGACACCATTTAGATTCAACATGATAATAAGCACAGAGACATCCCTTGTTGATCTCAATTTCTTCCCACTGGGAGCCTTATTAAGCCTGGTAGTGAGTCTTAGAATGTTTTTGCTAGGAACGGGCTGTTAAGACCAAAGGAACACTGTGCCATTAGAGGTGGAAACACGCAAAATATTGGTGATAAGCAGGAACAATCCGAGTAAGTTGGGAAATCTTGAAAAGACAAAGTTCCTTTTGAAGGATAAATCAGAGGAATTCTTAGCATTAAAATAGTCTTTGTTTCATGCTTTGTTCAGCCAGTCTAATAAATAGAGGAATCATATAACTTTAGTGACCAATCACACGGTTCAGTGGAGAGCTCTTGAGCAGAGTCCTGCTGTGATCATGACACATCCAACTGTGCATAATTCATTTGTAAACATTTCCATGCTGGAGAAATACTCAATAAAGAAGAAATCATTAAAAAAAAAAGGTCATGATATGTTCATGCAAAATCTGTGAGTAAGGAAAAAAAAGAAGATGCATTCCTCCATAAGAAAAAGTCCATAATGAATAATTCAACCTGCTATACTAGTTACTGCAAGTCCTGCCCTAGTTAGCCAGGCTGCAGAATGCTGAGTTAATGAAGGCTACTGCTCTGACAGAGCAGGAGAATGAGTGTGGTTTCAGTAGATTTACAAATACATTCTCTATCTACATTTCAAACTTCATTAAGTGCAGTTAATAAAAGTGAAAAAGGACATCCTTAGTGTGCACTACATGAGTGCTCCCATTAATTCAACTGTTGTTTCTTATGCTTCGAGTTAAGCAAATGCTTTTAATGATTTGCTAAATCCAGTCTTTGCTCCTTGGACTGGAAGTTCCCTTTGCATAGATAGGTATGGCTCAATCAGCCAAGAAATGATAAAGGAAAAACCCCTGAAATTAGTAAGAGCTTGACCTGAGTGTCTGCATAATAATCATAATAATAACCTTTTCGTCATCAAAGAGATTCTCACTGAAGCCTGGGAGGGTGTAATTTTCTCAGGGGCCATTGTGTATGTGATCCACAACGCTGCCTCATCAAATAATCAAGTGTTATGCTGCCACTGGGATGTGTCAAGTTACACAAAGAATATTATGCTTTTTGTGTGTCCATAAAATGAGAGCTGGGGAGGGAGGGGTGCCATGGAAAGCATTAAAAAAAAAGAAGAAGAAATATTTTCCATCCCCAAATGCACAGCTAAAGAAGAAAAAAACCCTCTTCCTTTCTCCTGAAATAACAATGATCACAAGCAGAAGGAGTCAGCAGTGAATAAAAAAAGCAGAAACAAGAACTTAAATGCACAACTCCAAAACAGACAAAGGGTAATTACAAGTTAGACATGACATAGGTGAAATGGCTTCTGCTTTTAAGGAAAACAAGACTGAGGAACGCTGTATGGTTATTTCTTTCACCCACCCAATCTTGTTGCAACTCCAAGCAAGGAGTGGCACAGAGGCATCACGGTTTGGCACTGTGACCCCAGCTGAGCAAACTGCCAGAACGTGTGCTTGTCCCATTAGAGTGGCATGATAAATGTTCAATATGAGCTTTGGGTGCTTTGATGAACTTGAGGATTTTGACTACTTTAAGCAGTGTTTGTTTGGAGCTGGATTTTATTTAAACAGTATTAGTTCTTTGCAGTTAGAAAGAGATTTGCATCAGTAAAACTTGGTCATAGCTGTATGCATGCTAACCTTGTCCTTACTGCAGTCACTCTCAATTTATTCTGCTTTTTACTTTGATATGAACAATATTTCATTTGTTGCTTTTATCTTCAGTTACACTTTCAGCTCTGGGGTTAAGGAACTTGGGTGTCATATCTGTAGTTATTTGTGTAAGTACTTAGGTGGAATTCAAGAATCGTTCAGCTCCAGACTAGCCCTGCTCTGCTGGTGTCAATGGGAGTTTTACCACTGGTAGGGTGGCTGGGAGAAGTGAGGTAGAGCTTGGTGCTTCAGAAAATCTCCTCTACCTGTGCAAATAACTCAGCAACTCACTTTGGCAAAAGCCAAGTATGTTTTGCTTTTGTCCTTGTTAAGTTAATGGGAGTTTTGCTGTGGACTGAATCAAGGATTAAATGTTTGTATTTTTAGAGATCTCAGGTTTAGCTCTTCTTCTCAGTGCACAGGGGGAGTCTCTACTGCAAAATCCATAACTTCAGTGTGTGTCAGATCATCTCAATCTGCTGAGAAACAGCGTTTGCTGCAGCCTGTGGCTTGAGAACCTGTCTCTAGGGTCAAATCAGAGGTCACTTTTCCATCTGCTAGTTGAAAAATCACTACAGCTGGGCAAATATTGCAAAAAACATTTATCTAAGAGAGGCCACGTGTTTGCTTCAGTGATACTTGCTTTCTGCAAACATTCATGTAAGCAACCTTTTGTTTGCACAGTAAAACAAAGTATTGCAGTGACTGTGCATTAAACACATTCACTTGGCTGTTTTGAAAGGCCCTGCAAAGGCCTGGACTGTGAAGCTTACATATGGACTAACAGAATAAAAGTATTTGATTAGCGTGAAACTTCCTTGGTCATCAGAAATGGAAATGAAAATCTCAAAGCTTTGCAGGACTTGTGGTAAAATATGGCAGCTGACCATTAGATTTAATATCTTTCTGATTTTTGATCTTTGTAAAATGAAGATAATACTTCCTTAATGCAAAAGGGCTTTCCCTCCCATTTACATTTTGAATCATTCTTACATTTTCTGAAATTTGCATTGTGCAGGGATGAGTCTCTGTTCATCTGCCTATTTTTAACTCTGTCTCCACACATGTGGTCTCCTTCTCCTCTTACAGTTTTTTGTCCTCTGATAACATGCACACTTCACTTCCCACCCCTCTCGTGTGGGTCACTGGTGCATGAACAAGCCCCCACCTCTGCTCCCTGTGGTACTCCACTTCTCACCTCTCACCGTTACCCCATCTGTATCCATTTATCACCACTTTCCAACTTGTCTAAGCTCAGTTACTGAGCCATTCTTTTTTGTAGCCAATTGAGAATTTCACTATCAATGCCAGACTTATTAACCCTAAGTCTTTTATGCAGTATTGTATGGGAGAGAAAAAAAAAAGCCTTGTGGAAGTCCAAGTCAATTATGACTGCTGCTTCAGCCCTGTCAGCTCTCATTGTCACCTCCACTCCAAGGAGTTAATCATATTTGCTGAGGATGACCTACTCTTCGTAAATGGATTCCGCTGACCGCCCTTGCTTAGCTTGCCATTGCAAGAGCCTGTGTGGCATCTATAATCTTTCCCAATACTAGGAGATATAGTATAATATTTCTCCAATTCTGTCATTCCTCCAGCCAATTGCCCCCTTATACCATTACTTTTGTCACCAACAGGAACTTGAGAGTGATTTTTCCCCTGAAGGCCTCTACCAAAATGACAGTCTATATAATAGGCACAAATGCACAGAGCGAGGCGACAGCTGATGAGCTGCTTAACTCCAGAGAGGAAGAGGGGAGAGAATCTGAAGGCACCCAGGGTGAGTAAGAAGATGCTCAGCCATGTGCCTGCTGCAGGTCAGGAGTAGAGCTGGGAACAGGGCTGGGTTTTCTGATGTCTTTGGGCTTTGTTATGGCTCTGACTATTTTTATGTGGGAAAAAGCCCCAGCAGTTTCCTTGCAATGGTGTCCTCCAATACACAAGCAAAAGGTACACAGCTACATGTGTATCATTTGGGTATCTCTGTTAACAAAGGCTAATCAAGCAGCAGCTTGGAAAAGCAGAACTGACACATGTGATGAATGTACGATGGGGCAGAGGGTGATCGTATGTAATGAAATATGTCAATTCAACTCATAATAAAAACAAAGAGCTGAAGACCTGACAGGGAGGGTGGAATCCATCTCAGCTGGCGCGAGCTGTCTGTGCTGGTGCCCACAGGCTGGGCTGCGCCTGGCGTCAGGGGAAGGAGACATGTGTCCCCAGAGAATGACCCACCACCCGCTGCAGGCACGGAGCGTAAGGTGACCTGTCCTCCAAAGGTGACTTTCTCTTCTGCTGAAGAAAAAGCTTTGGTGACTGATTTTTAGATTTCAAATGTTAGGAGATCATAGAATCATGGAATCATAGAAATACCTGAGCTGGAAGGGACCGGAAAGGACCATCGAGTCCAACTCCTGTCCCTACACAGGACACTCCCAACATTCACACCTCGTGACTGAGGGCATTGTCCAAGTGCTTCTGGAATGCTGGCAGCCTCAGTGCCATGAGGCTTTTCTAACTATGGGGCTCGATGTAGTTCAATGCGCATTTGGCTTTCTGAGAATAGCTAAATTAGTCCTTGTCTTCTCTACGCCGTAGTGTCATGCAGGACATGATCTGATACCCAAAGTTCCTCAAGGTTCTATGATTGCATGAATCTATGTAGAGAAGAAGACAGTGCTTCCTATGGACCGCGATTGTAGCATCAGGGAAGCTTCTATTGTATTCTTAAGCCAAGGTTACCCACAGTCCCAGACTGAGGACAGAGGACAAGGCCTTGGGGAGCAGGGAATCCCTGCACCTACTCACCTACAGCATCCAGTAAACACCATAATCATCCTGCACCACAGCTCTTACAATTCAGCATAACTGAATACCTACATTTTGGAGTGTTGTCGAGAGGACCTGAGGTCAATTGCCGTATAAATAGGCACCATGCAAAGTTTATTTTTTTTAGACTACAGTCTAAATGGTGAAGGATTTTGTTTTTTTATCCATGGTTATTTTTTAGAACTATGGTCAAACCTAGGTTACAGCACAAACAGCAGCAATTTGAAGTCCTGTACGTTAAGGGAAACAGAGTTTAACCCCCACAAAAAAATATCAGTCCTAAATACAGTCCCTGCAGAGGAGGTTTGCACATCTTTGTCTTCAATGGAAAGCACTTTTGTATCAAAACAGTCATTGTGTCAAAAAAGGACTGTTAAGTGTCACTTCTCGCTAGTTAGCCATGAATATGTGCAGATATTTCAAGCACCACATAAATGTCACTGCATTAGCACAACTTCTCTTGTATATCTGGACCTGAATCTAATTGTAGTATTATGTGAGCAGCAGCATAATAATTAGATTTTCATTGTAAAATGAGGAAAGGTTCATTGCAACGCATGGGATCAAATCCAAACAAGAAGTATTATAATTTCATTGATAATGGCATGGATCCACTTATTCCACACTAAACAAGAACCTGAGAGCCCACCAAATCTTCACAGGGTGTGTGAAATTTGGGCTTCGCAGCTTCTCTATATCAATATACAAATTGGGAGGTTTTGTGTGAAAAAAAGTTTGTGTTGGTTTTGGTATATACTTAAATAAAACTCCCCTTCCCCACACCTGGTAACTGATTTCTAAGGAAAACTTTTATCTTTTCTTCTTTTCCCCCTCATTTCTCCAGCTGTGTGTAGTGAAACCTTGAAGCCATATGAAGTGTGTGTTGCCTTCCTCATAGCAGACTGTTATTGTAAGGGAAGGTTCCATGAAGAGCCAGAGACCACGCACTGCATTAGCATCTGAGCAGGCAGTGTAAAAAATCAGATCTGATTCTGCCTGTGGAAGATAAATGAGCCAGAGCCCCCAATGCCCAAGATTTGGTCATCTCTTTATGAGTTCTGAAGTACCTATTAGCAGCTTTGATGAGTGCTAGGGGAGATGAAGTCTACCTTGAACAATGTTAGAAAGCTGAATCAAATCATTCGAAATCTCCCAGAGGGAGAAAGAGCTGAACTGGTTATAGACACTGTATCCTTTTCCTCTGTTGCCTGTAAGGTTTATATGAACACTCTGATAGTGGGGGAGAAAATAAGCATTTTTTTTCAGCAAAATCTCCCAAGAATTTACTCATATCAGTAACAGCTACTTCTCCAGCAATTTTATGTGTGTAGTCAGTTTTGCTGAAGCTCTTATCCCCACTCTGTCTTTTCATTCACAAAGGGATGCCACCTGCTAAGATGAAGCAGGTGAAAAAGAGCTTTCCATTGCACATGCTCCTTGGCTCTGCCAAGGCCTGTTCAAGGTGCCCCTGAGGAAATACATTGGGACAGCAGTCTGTATTTTCAAAGCACTACACGATCAAGGAATGTGTATCCTGGGCTAGCATATGAGTTGCCAGACACAGAAGAGTATGGCCATGCAGTTAAAACTGAATTAATGTGATTCAGGAACTCACCAAGTGTCATGGAGCCACAATAACCTCTTCTGGATTTTTTTTTTTTTCAGCAAAGCAGGATTACTTAAAATATCTTCAGGCTTTTAGCTGGGTGTCTGCTAATTCCTAGTTAGAAATCAGCTTGTCTTCATTGATAACGGACCCTAGAAACCACTTGCATAACTGTGCCCCAAATTTCTCTGTGCTAGAGACTTTAGAATAGAGGTCCAGCACTCTTGAAGTTTGTTGGGGTTTTGTATCCGTGTTTGGGATCAGAAACTGATGCAAGAGCTCCCAGACATTTTTCCAGTGGGGGCTGTGACAAGGAAGTGACAACAGGGAAGCAGGAACAGTCCCAAACTGTGCCTTAGGTTGCATATGGCCTTGGTAGGGCTGACACCTCTCTGGTATCTGGTGCTCAGGAACCCTTGCTTAGACTGCTCATCTCTTCATTGCAGTGCTGAGAGACTGTAGGGGGTACCAAGGTCCCCTGGGCTAAAGCCCAGAGACTATGTGGGAGAGAGGAACTGCTGCATCCTTTCTGGGGGAGGAAATAGAGCCACGGTGGTCCTACAACCCGACTGCTGTCACAGCACAACCCTACGGTGCAGCCAGTATTTTGCAAGCGGGAGCAGAGGAAAGGGATTCCTTCCTTCTGCAAGTGTTTGTCCCCGTGGCTGACCCCATGTTTAGTTGGACAGAAAGGCCCAAATGAATGCACTGGGAAGAGGCTGATGTGTTTACTCTTGCACATGCCCTAACTCTGTTTGTATCAGGGTGCTCCAAATCCTTCCCCTTTGCTGCCAGACAATAACCCTCTCATCCCCCAGGATTACAACTTGCATAGTCACTTGAGGACTTTCTTTAAAACCTTGGTCGGGGAGGACGAACTGAGATCCAGTTGAATGCAGTTCATTTTCTTTTTAATGCATTCAGTGGATGCTCTGAAGCAGATTTTGATGCCAGACATCTGTGCTTCTTGCACGCACCCAGGAAAGGCTTGTTATGCCATGGCAGAGCTTACAGCAGGATTATTCGTGCCTGATATTGATGGTTGGTAGCAAGTCCTGAAGCCTTGAATATTGCATAGCATCAGAGACTGTCACTGTCAGTGCTTTCCTCACTGCAGGGGGCAATGTAAGTAACTTTCAGCCTCATTTAGAAGAAAAATGAGTTGGATTTGAAGCAAGAGTAACTTTTCTACAGTAGATGGTGAAGTGGTGCTCCAGGCAGCAGTGAGAAGATCCCATTTGGGGCTGTGTGTGGTGACTGTGGGGCTTGGGACAAAAATTGTTCTACCTAATGGGCAGTCACAGAGTCAGCGAGGGCAATGGTGTGCAACAGATCACTTGCCAGCAGATCAGACCCTGCTTTATGCCTCTGTAGTCAGGACTCTGCATGTGGGGAGATTTTATTGGTTTGGTTTGTTTGTTTGGGTTTTTTGCAGGTGCAGGTTAGTCCTTATTCTCTGTCACACTAAATCCCTTAGAGTGTCTTTGGGCTCTCCATGGCTCAATGTCTTCATGACAGGTGCTTGCTTTTGCCTCTCCCTCTGGGCCAGAGTGGGATGTGTGACAAGTAAGTGCTGACACTGTAATACTGAGTCTATTTTGATCTGAAGCAAAAGAATCAGCCAATGCAAAGAGATTTCAGCGTCAGAAGATACCAGCTTTGCCCTCTGTCCTTTTTCTGTAATTGTGTGGAGCAAATGGCCAGTGCTGAGCTGAACTTTAAGTCTGGATCAAGAATCGCAGGGATATAAAAATTATTTGATTTGAAAGCTTGGGATCCTTCTAACTCCGCTTCCACTGTGGGAACAAAAGAACTTCAGAAGCACAAGGGGAAGCCAGAAAAGCTTAGTTAAGCCCTAATGATTGCTGAAGGAAACTAGTAAAACTAAAAGAGGAAACAAGTCCCGGTATAAACCTACCCACCCACTCCCACCTGATAAGGTTACTTCGTGGGCTGTGATTTTGAATGTCTTTGCAAAGACCCCCCTGCCCCCTGCCCCAAGGGAGACACGGTGGCAGAGGGTTTGCTGTCTTTTGCAGGGCAGAGGGACTGCTCAGCAGGAAATGAATTTTCCCACTAGGCATTAGCCCAGGAGAAAAAGTGATCACGGAGTTTCCCACACTAGGGAAGTACAAAACAAATAAGGGAAACATCCAAAAACATTCAAAATCCTGGTCCTTTCGTGGCACCTGCTGACTGCACGGGATGTCGTTCTGAACTGATGCCTCAGCTCTTTACTGCCATGATAGGAATTTTGAGGTTGTATCAGATAGCTGCTGGTGCAACTCAGGGCCAGAATGTAGCAGTGGAGAGGAGAAGTGACTCTGGCACCGTGAAAAGAAACAGACTGATGGGAGTCAGCCACACAAGTAGAAGGTAGTAGGTCCTATCTAGTTGGAGCAGATCCTATCTCGTTGCAGAAGTGACCCCTTTTCTGAAGTGTATTGCTAATTAGCAGCTATAGCGACCAAGGACTATTGTACTCACCCCAGGACCAAATCCCCTATCATGATACAAACAAATCTGAAGGTGTTTAATTGTGCACTGTGTTACCTGTCCCTGATGCTGTCCCATCCACCACTGAGTACACACCACAGGCTGGAATCTCACTGGCCCTGGAGGGCTGAGTGGTAGTTTGTTACAGAGTTCTTTTTTTTCTTTCAATGTCTGCATATGACCCAAAAGTGATGAAGGCAAGAGAGTCCTGTAGAGACCAGTCTAAAGATGTATTACATAGGACAGCGACACAGGTAAAAGGTTTATGGCCTGCAGTGGCAGATATTTAATCCTCTACAGCGTTTTTCCATAGAAGAGCCACATGGGCTCCCTGAACTTTTGATCTACCTCAAGCAGCTTTTATTAGACCTCCTTTGCCTGTTCGGTTCATGTGTATTCCAGATGTTGGTGGCTTGAAGTACAGAGGGAAGTTCCTCCAAGCCTGATGTTGTGGAGTCCCACCATCCACAGCTTATGCAAATTTTACTGTTGCCTTGGGTTTCTCAGCACTACTGCTGGGATTTTCATTAAACTGTGCTCTACATTTCTCTCCCCTAAAGAGGCTCCTTTTTCGAACAGGAAATTGTTTAGAAGACATCTTCTGTACCTTCTTCATGGAAGGACATAGCATTTGCCTGTCATTTCCGTCCTGTGGCTGTCACAGCATTCAGGCTCCCTGCAGGACACAGCAGTGATAAGCAGCTGTTGCTCAACATCCAGCAGAAAAACTTCTGAAGAGCATGGTATAATAATGAGCTCAGGTAAATCCCATCCTGTGTTATTGCACCTCTTCATGCTCTTATCCAGTCTTTTGTTATCAGTAAGATAATGCTGCAGATTTTGCAGATAGATGATGCCTTAGGCATGATGCCAGCAGCAAGAGGATTTTCGAAAAGTAAAGAAATAAGGAACAAACACCATTATCAACTGCTCTAAACAAGAGCTCCAATACTTTGGGCTTCTGAGACACAGGCTGCTGAATGCCCCATCAGGATTTTACACCTGGGTCTCCCAAATAAAGAAGAATTAGTGGAACAAATATAAGTTATCTGACATATGGAGAGGGAGCATGAGGGAAATTATTTCTCTGCTACGTTATTAAGCGTGCAAGTGCTTGTAGTTGAAGCTTACTCATATTAACAAAAGCCCTGAAAACCAGGATTTTTATTGCATTAAAAAATTTACGTCCCTTTCCCCTCTCACCCCTTCCACCTCTCACTTTCTCCCTTCTCTTTTTCCTTCTTTGTCTTTTATTTTGATCCGCTCTCTCTCATTTAAGTTGATAAACAGAAAAAGCAACAGCAATAGAACAGTCAGTGCATTGTCAAGGGGCCTGCCTTGATCCCCTGAAGTCCCTGAGGAATAGTAAGGCTGTGTTAAGTGGGCTTCAAAGGCAGAAGGTGGAATGAGGTGTGATAGGAAACCAGCTCTTACTAACTGGTTCACTTCAGGCTAGCTTTAAATAAATTGCAGCTCTGAGCTGCTTGGACGTTGACAAGAAGGCTGTGATATTTGTGGCTGCACTACAGAGAATTTCTGCCTTTTAAAGCAGGAATGGGGAGAACCTGAAAGGCCTTAAAGCTCCAAAACTGTAAAGTAAAAACAAAACAAGCCTCTCAGTGTGGAGGCTCCCTGGGCTTGTTCCTGGATTGCTTCTCTCATAGACAAACTTTACCTGGCTCTTAAGAAAACACATTCTGCATTCCTTGTTAGCTCAGCTTGGTTTGGGGAGTGGCTGTGCTCCCTGGCAGCAGCTTTGAAAGTGCCATAGGTGGATTTTTCGGAAGAACTCAGGATAATGAGAACTGAGTTCTGGAAAAAAAAGTGCTGTTTAGCACAAATTCTGAACCCCACATTAGGTGCTGTGAAGTGAAATCTAAGTCCTGAAGTGCAAATGTGGTACTGCCAAAGCAGTACGCAGACCGGTTAAGGGTTCCTTTAGGTCTCCTCATCACCTATCAGTACCACCATAGATGTTTATGGGTATGAAACTGCACCCACTTTACCTGAACTGCTTATTGTGGGAGACCAGTGCAGAGACCTAATGACAGTTGTGGCCTGATTTTTTTGTCTGTTCAGAATAAGTCAAATTGTAAGTGCAGCTTATTCCCAGCAGATTCCTAACTGCATTGATCTGGCTTCTACTTTTCAGGTTTTTAGTCACAGCTTGAGTATTATATTCTCTTTTGCTCCCAGCTGTTTTTCCACCCTTAATCACCACCAATAGAGATGCAGATCACTATTGATGTTGTATAATAGCTGGTCCACTGATATAAATCAACTCAGAGAAAAATGGGATAATGCAGATTTATATCAGATGAGGCTATAGTATGCTTTCAAAGGCAAAGTCTTGAAAAGCTAAGGTGACTGTTCAGAGTCTTAGTTCATCAACAGCCAGTACACATGAGGAGGCTGAGAATGAACAGCATGGTTAAACAATGTTTATATTTACAGGTCTGGCAGCTGGAATACCTTCATTTTTAATAAATTTGCCTTAAAGAAATGTTGGTGGAGGTGAAGAATTGTCCTTCACTTAAGTGGAGATGACTGGCTTGCTATTCAGCTGGTGAGAAGTGTCCTACATTGTATTTTCCTGGTTCTGCTTGGAGGAATATGGATGGTGGGGGATCCTTGAGAGCATCTATGCCTTCATCTGCTACAACAAGATCAGCAGGAGCAGATCTCTTCACACCTTTCATACAAATGTAATCCGACTCTTAGTCTCCATTAGCATTTCTTCAGGAAGAAGCAATATAAACCCCCAAAGGATTGGAATTGTAGTGGCAGCAACCTAAATTGCTACCACAGATTGGAAGGAAGAATATGATTTTAGCTCTAAGTTTGCTTTTCATTGCTCTGATAGCATAAAGAGGCCTGAAAATGTATACAGGCATAGCTTATGCCTGCTCAAAGACCATATTGTGTAAATAAACTGGTTTGGATGATTGACAATCCAGTTTCTACATAGTGGAGAGCACTATGTCATTTGTATACACTCATTTCTCCAACCACAACCACTCTTCAATTTAGCTGTCCCTTTAGAGAGAAAAGAAGCCACTCAAAGCCAGTGATGGTCAAAATAAACCCTAATAAACACAGAGCCTGGGTATGAGAGGAAGGCCAAGGAGTAGGCAGGGAACTAAATAAACACCAAGGAAAAAATGCAGACCTCACCACGGGCATTCCCACTGGATTTTCACTAGAAGTGGTGCTGCATACAGTACATCCTCTGCACTTCCCATCAGGGCTTGCCTCTCTCACACACAGGCCTTTGTTAACAAGGCCATGACTCAAAGGGAGGTAAAGCCACAAGAGGGTTCACTCAGAGACCAGCAGGAGTTAGCAAAAACAGGGGGAACCAGCAAACCGAGCACCAGCAGGCAGAGTAGAGCGTGCCTTCTGCATGGTCAGACACCATGGAAAGCTCAGGAGTCTTGGACAAGTCTCCATTCTTCTGCAAGACCAGCCTTTTCACACGGCCACTCTTCACACATCCCTGCTTTACCACCCGGCTGTGCTGTGGAAGGTCGCTGGGAAGTGTGAATACAGCTTGCTCAGCAGCACCCATCTTCCCATTCCTGAGCAAGACAGGGCAGGCAGGCACCTGGCAGGCAGAGCTGGCTGAAGGGACAAAGCCAAGTTCAGTCATGTGCCACGTGTGGTACCTCACAGGCTCATGAGCTTCAGGGAGCGCAGGCAGCAGCAGCCAGCTCCTGGCCACCACCCTTTCCATGAGGCCCTCTCCTAAGGAAGGGGCAGGTCGCCAGGGAAGTCAACACAATCGGTTTGGCATGCCCAGGAGGAGCTGCACAGACCAGGATGCAGTCAGTGATCCGCTGAACCAGACCATGAGAGATGTGCAGAAAAGCCACGCTGGTGGGGAAGTAAGGACCTTGTCTTCTAACCCTGGCTTTGCAATCAAAGTAAGCACCACCACAGGGAATTAGGAACACAGGAAGTTCCAACTGAATGTGCGGAAAACTTCTTTACCATGAGGGTGACAGAGCACTGGAACAGGCTGCCCAGAGCAGCTGTGGAGTCTCCTCTGGAGATATTCAAATCCACATGGACAAGTTCCTGCACTGCAGGTGAACCTGCTTTAACAGAGGGGTGGACTGGATGAGCTCCAGTCATCACTTCCAGCCCCCACAATTCTGTGATGCTGTTTGTGCTGCCAGTGCCCAGAAGATCTCTTGTACACACTGACTGATGTCTGTCAGGGCCCTCAGTAGTGTTCAGAGAGAGCACTCAGGTGACAGTTATCACTCCCTACTCGTTGTTAGGAACACTTCATGGCTCAGCTCCATCTCTTCTGATTTTAGCTTAATTTATGGGGAAAAAAAGTCGTTCCACCTTTAAGCATTTTTGATAGAAAAACAAAAAAAACCATAACAGATTATCTTCCAAGACCAGGAAACACCCCTCAAAATATCCTAAACAAAAGGTAACTTTGAATGGCAAAGAAAAGTTCTGGCTTTAATTCTGCTTTATCAGAAGAGAAGATAGGAATATATCTCTAAGTCTATCACTATATAGCTCCATAGATAAATAGATAAATATAGATCAGTACATACAGAGATAAATGTATAGATACATTTTGTGAATGTGGCAAAGATTCAACTAAACAACTGTGGCTGAACCTGCAGCTTAAAGAGGTGTAGGCTGCAGTAATATTGCCCAGTTCAGACCAATTGCACTGCCCTGCTGGGATGAGAAAACAAAAGGTCAGAGCTACAGGAAAATGCTGGCAGGGAAGCTGGGAGGGTAAGGGATAGTCCGTGGTCCTGCAAGTCACAATCCATGTGCTGCTCTGTTCTTCAGGAAATGCAGTTTCATGTCATCCCACCCAGGTGGATTGCAAGATATAATCAGTTCTGAAGACCATGCACGTCTCCAGGCTGTACTCTGCTCACTGTCTGCCTTGAAAATGCTACGAAAGTGCTGCTGCCACGAGAGGGTGAATGTTAATGCCAAAGAAAAGCAAAGTCACAGAGCTGTTAGACCCCACCATGTTATCAATGCAGATGTATTTTCTTCATACTTGCATGCTGCCAGGTGTCCTCCCTGCCAGCTGGCAGAGCTCCATTCACCAGGGATGGCCTTGCAATTATGCAATAGGTATATCTGCTTGCTGGCCCAGCTAAAAGCTCTGAAGACAGCAGTTCACCAAGACAGGAATAGCAAAAATGTGTCTCTCAGGTAGACCCCTGGGTGAAATTCCCATTTATTTTGTGCTAACTATTCCAAGTTTTCAATATCTTACAAAAAAATGAAACAAGAAATGATTCTTAGGATGGATGTATGGAAATCCAATATACCAAATACCCTGTTGACATTTAAAATGGTACATAATCTAACCCAAACATTCATACTTAGGGCTGGAAAAGGTGACAAAGGCACATACGACAATAACTGCAACACAGGGGACAGTGACCAACGCTGTATCCATGACACTGGAAGTCTAAAATGTACCCAGAGCAATTCCAGTTCAGGCCAATTGCAAGTGAATGGTAGAGTTTTCTATTTAGAGCCCTTTCTAAGACTGCTTGTCTCCTTGAAAAACACATTTCTGAAAACCATAGAAGTATTTACCCCCTTGAGAATGCAACTTGAAATTTGTCTTTGGACATAGGCTGACCCAGTTCACTGCGGTAACTGCCGAGCTTCCTCCACTGGGAGAGCAGGCTGCTTGGCTCTCTTTGCCTTGACCACCTAGAGTTGTGGAGGGTGTGATACCTAAGAAGATACCTTTCAAGGTCAGGTTAGGTGGGGCTCTAGCAATCAGATCCAGTTGAAGGTGTCCCTGCTTACTGCAACAGGCTTGGACTAAATGACCTTTCAAGGTCCGTTCCAACCCAAACCGTTCCATTACTCTGTGGTTCTAAGATCCATGCTTTGGTCCTTCCAGCTTACACTGGTAGTGCAGGGTGAATAACACCCAACTGTGGGTTAATGATCAAGCCTTCCTGCCTGCAGACAACTGTTTGGTGCTTGATCTTAGGCAAGTTGTTGATGTCCATCTATAGTTCACACTCGGCAGGCCCCCAGGTAGCATTAGTTGCTTCCAAACAGAGAACTTCTTGGAGGTTAATGGTGAGGCACACTGTGGTCAGAGAAGAAGACCTTGCTATGATTTATCTGTTAACCAATTATTCCATTTCATTGGTCAAGGTGTTAATCTTGTACTGAGAGGCTGATCCTTCTGCTATTGAAGTCAATGACAGTTTAGTCATGGTCTTGAATGAAACCAAAGCAAGGACCAGAATTAAGTTTAAATCAAGGTTCAGAAAATTTTATAAGAGATAAAGAACATGATCAGCAAAGAGAAAAAATGGTGTGTTGGCTGGACATTTCCTGAACAGGTTTGTTTCATGCTTTTGAAATTGCACAATTTTTACTTTTTGTAAACCACAAGTTGTTTCATATTTGGATGTATAAAATTTATTAGACAGGCCTTAAAAACAGATTCAAAATTGACCACAGAGGTCTTATTCCATTCATAATAAATCCATCTTTATTAAAAGTAAAGTAGTGGGGAAGGCAATCCTCCAGTTGTTCAGTTACTAGCCTGAGCAGTGACAACTAGAGACTTAAAGATTTATGACATAACAAAAATTAAACATATCCTTTTCTCAAAAGATTGTTCTGAAGAAGGTAATTACACAAATACAGTCTCAGCTTAGTATCTTTCCCTTTCTTTTTCTTGTGCTATCTCCCCTCCTTTTCCTTTTACACTACTACATTTCCTACATGTGTTCAGTGAAGCTGAAAATGATATTTTGATAATGGGCACACAATGAACGTTTAAGAGGGCTGGCTGACAGTGTGAGACTTTGTTAAGGAAAAGAGGATACAATGAATAGCTATAATGGGGCTCATTAATGAAAGGACTGGTTTTTTTTTTCTTTTTCTCCTGAGGAAGGCTACATCTTAATGCTTCTCAGGTTTCATTCTCTATTTATACAACACTGTGGAGGTCAAACCTAAAGTTAGGTCTTTCCTGGTAATGTGTAATGAAACTTAGATCACTAAAGAATTTGTTGAGCATTTCTTAGCTTACATATACTCTGTCCATAAGACATTCCAACTTCCTTTTTGTGGGTGTTGTTCTCCTCCTTTCTGCCTCCTAAAATGATTTGCCAATGAAAAATTAAATGAAATTATCAAAAATGTCTTCATATCCCTGGCTGATAACATTTATATTCCGATAATATCCAGGACTGTTGGTGTGGGACAGCACTATGCAAGGAGCTGTACAAATGCATAAGTACAGATAATTCCCAGCTGCAGAAGTTTACAATCTACTTTTTATAAAACTTTGTTAAATTTTAAAATGGCACTAAGGCTATTTATGCTCACGATGTCAAGGAAGAGAGTTTTCCTGTGAAAACTCACCTGAAAATCCAGAGTGCCATTTCAGTCAGAGAAAATCTAGTGGGTTTGATTTCAATAGTTTGTCACAGCTGGTTGCTCCCATTGGTTATAGATATGCTGTTTCCCCCTTTCTTATCATAGATGTTCCCAAGGGCAGGAGGAGATGCAAACCCAGCTTTTCATTGCTCCCTGTTCCCATCTCAACCTCTTTTATGACAGAGGCATCCTGGCATCAGCTTGGCTCAGGGACCTTCACTGTTGGGGTTGCAAAAATCCAGCTCCAGACATGATTCTGAGAAAACTTGAAACTGCTGGGAAGGTTAGTTGGTACCTAGACTTGCTTTACTTTCCTCTCTGTGTTTAGTCATTGTGTTAAACTATTGCCCAAGCTGTGCAGTGGGTGCACTGTTTATTTCTGTGTCTCTGATGAGGGAGCATGCCATGAAGTAAATAAGTATTAATTTTCCTGTTGAGTGCTGGTGGATCTTGAGCCTGATGAGCAGGTGCAAGGCAGGAAGGTGAAGAGAGGGAAAGTTTTCTCCTTTAGCAGCAACGTAGTGAACAGTAACATTTTGCCTTATTGCTGAATTGCTCTTCACTAGAATAGCATGCAAAGGAAACCCACGCTTCAATACCTCCATTTCCTTAATAACAGAGAAATCCTGAGATGGGCTGTTCAGTGTCCACATCCTTCCTGTTGTGTGCATCCTGTCCACAGCAAAGGAGGCTTCTTAATGAAATAAGTCTTTTTTCTTCTTGGTTTTATTCTCCTTTGCCCCCTCTTTCCCTGCACACTCCGTGTTGTAACTCACCTCTTCTGTCTGCCCAGAGAGGACAAGGAGGATGCACATCTTGCTCCACAGTCCATTAAAGCTCATAAATGCCATTCCTGAGGGCCAGCACCCTATGCCTTAGAGATTTAGCATCCGGATTGCCAGTATAGACCATTACAGATGAGTCTGATGTGTTTTTAAGGTCAGGGTCCATGAAAATGACCACAAGTTGCACCAGGGGATGTTCAGATTAGACATCAGGAATAATTTCTTCACTGAAAGCATGGTCAAACACTGGAACGTCTGCCCAGGGAGTTGAGTCCTCATCCCTGGAGGTGTTTAAAAGATGGGTAGATGAGTTTCTGAGGGACATGGTTTATTAAATGGACAGATAGGTTTGGACTCGATGATCTCAGAGGTCTTCTCCAACCATAGATGATTCTATAACTCTAAGATGACATTCTTTATTGCCATTGCTTTATGAGGAGAATGAAACAAATTCCAGCCTCAGTTTCCCTTGGGTAAGTCAGGACTCAAATCCTCTGACTCCAGAGAAGGTTTGCTGCTGCAGCAAAGAGCTGTTCTACCTGTTCTCTTCTAGTAGTCTGTTCCCCAGTTTCTCTTTCCATATTTAGTTAACATCATCTACATTGTGACAGGGTCCTTTTATGTGAAGTACTTAGTAAACAGCACAAGATGGCTGTTCCCACAGAAACACTATGGAAAGCCTCCTGGGTCAGCACTGGAGATGATGTTCGGTTCAGCCCCATTTCTTCTTTCCTTTTACCCATGGTTTCTGTCATGCTTTTCTGTCTTTTTCTTAATTTAAACACAGAACTAATGACCACAGTCCTTAGTCCTGCCACAATCAGAGCTGCGAAGAACAGATTCCAACTTATACTACTCCAGCTTTTTCCATCCAAGGCCCAGGAAAATCAATACTCCATGAAGTGTTCAGTTAATTTTGCCAGCTTAATGCTGCGAAATATTTTATTTATAGGAGTGATTGTCTATTGCCATTTTTATGGCAGAAACCATCCACATTGACACAACAGGATTAAGCCCAAAATGTACACTACAGGGAGGGAAAAAGGAAGTTTTTTTCTAAAGGTGCTAGATTTGGGATGGTTTCCACACTCACACATAAGGTCATGGTTATCTAAAGAAGCAGAGTGGTCAATCTCTTTTACTAAATCCATGCATTGCATCCAATTAAATAGCTTCTAAAGATGGGTACAGATATAAGACCCAATAACTTCATGAACAGAGAAAAGTTGCTGAAAAAAAAGTTGCTGATCTTCAATAAGCAGGCTTTTTTTATTTTCAATATAATGCTGTAATACCACATATGGTTACACATGGAACATTGGGGAGCTAGCACTTTTACTGGCTTTAATAACACCAGATGTCTATGTGGCAAGAGGGAGGAGAGGACTGCAATTGAACTGGGAATTGGACCCTGTGGACTAGTTGAGCCCCAGAGCTGTAGCAAAGTCTCTTTCCTTCATACAACACCACCTGTATTATTAACTTGCATCTAGAAACAGAAGATGCTCTGGGTTTTCAGATATCATAATTCCCTAGCCATCTGGATGATGTCAGGCTAACATCATGATACTGCTGCTTATGCCATGTTGACTGTTAAGCCATTACACAAATAATGGAACAAAACCACTCTGCTTTCTGTTGTTGGTTGTCTTTTTCTCTGAAATAGCCACACACAAGTATTTTGTTGTTCTATTTCAGCAAAAGACACCAGATGGGCTTGAGAGCCAGTGTGCAGGCTTATTCTCGTGATCTCACCAGACCAGGGGAGAAACCATGTTAATGTGGCTGTCTATCTGCAGGGACATTGTCACACAAGTCAGTGATGGGATGTAGGAGATTCCTGTAGTCAAAACTCATCCATTCGTCTTCATAATAGTACAATTTTATGTACTATTCCAAAGTGTAATTATATTGTGAATAAACCTGACTTCCTTCCTGCTGTGGGAGTTGGTGCTAATAATTACCATAGTCAGAAACAACATAACCTGTGAAAAATGATCACAAAATAGCTGTTGTAGCCTTATCACTCTCCTCATTCACTATGGCATTTCCAGGAGGGCTGGTAACATTCACATTAGGGACTTTCACTGCACTTAGGAGCTTTCCCTGGCCAAGTGTGGGTGCTGAGCTGTGGCCTTTTGCAGAGAAATGGCTTTCTGGGAGATTCACATATTGACAATGTTGCTGAGGTGGGTATCACAAAGAGAGGAAGAGGAGCGTGTTGGCCTGGGAGAGCTGCCACTGGAGAACCCTATTTCCATTGAAATTTGAGTAATCTTGTCGATTTAACAGCTTTTGATGTGGGAAAAAAAACTTTTAAAGACATCATGAAGCATTGTATCTTCTATTTTGTATGGCTGTTGGAGGGAATTAAAGACCAAACTCTTTCTAAATATATTCTAAAATCACAGTCTCTGTATTCACCAGTAGGTACTAAACCCAAGCATTTACAAATTAACCCACTGTTACAGCTTTCATAGGTCAGAAACAAAACTCTAGACAGCACTAACAGGGCTCTGGCCGTGTAAAGGCAATGGTACCTCAAGCAATTTTAACTGCACTGTAAAGCCATGGCAAGGAGGGATCCCTGCTATACCCATGAGGCAGCTGAGCTGGAATCCTAGCAGTGGGAAATGACTCGGAGCATCTCATCCCTGCATTGTCCCAGTAAGAGCCAATGTGTGGAGTTAAATGTAAATCTCTGAGCACCTACTCCCTTCCCAAGCAGCACCTGACCAGTGGTGGGTGTCTGACAGCAGGACAAAGTGCCTTCCAGACACGGAGTGCTGAGGAGAAGCTCAGTTCTGTCAGATCTAATCCCTATCCTGCAAGATGCTAGTACTGATCAAACACTAGTTGATTTTAGTGCCAAAAGACTGTGAAAGTGATTGAATTTCTTTTAAGCTTTCCTTCACTTTCTATGGAAGATTGCATTCCCAACAGCCTGGTGCCCATGAGAGGAGAAAATATGGATGGCCACAGCTGTGGTCAGGGTGGTGGTACAGGGTGTGAGTGCACCATGTAATGCACCACAGCAAAGGGACCTCTCCTGCTAAACTCCATCTGCATAAGATGGCATGGTTTCCATGTACCCTGATACTTTAATCTCTCTCTCTTTGGAGGAGGATCTGGCCTAAAACCCTTTGGTACACACCACGTGTGAAAGGATGTGCACCAGTGCTGCTGTGTGAGTCACACGACAAAACGTTGCCACCAGCAGCGGACCACAGACACTGCACTGTTCAGCTGTGGTCCATCAGAGGGGGAAAGGCAACCACCAAAAACCCTTACGTGCACTCACTGCCATTGAACTGGTTTGTATGTGCCTTCCAGAGGGCTGGCTCAGGCTCCCAGGTCTCCCAGCTATTTATCACACATCCTCTCCCTCTGGCACTGCCAACATCCAGGATCATCACCTAACCCGTTAGTGGGTTTGGTTTGCTTTTTCAGGAAGGTTTTAAGGTCTGCAGAGCAAAGAATGACTGACAAACACTAAAATGGAAAGTGGTTTCTCAAATTTTTAAAAATCTGTAAACATAATCTTTCCAATTCAAATATTTTGTAGCTGCTCACACTGTCAGGGACTTTTTGACTGAAAGACAAAACACAACATTGGAGCTGCTCTGGGGTGTGGATGGAAATAGGCTGGTGCAAGCCACATGTCAAGTACATGCACAAAACTTTCTTATGGGGACAGGCAGGACTGAGTTATAAAAGAATTAAAATATATGAAAACAATGTCAGACACAGGCTGCTTCCTTCACTTCTTTGTGGGTTGCTTCCTGCTCCCAGAACCACACTGTTCATTCCTTGTTCCTAAACTTAAATTGCAAGGAGAATAGATAAAGCAGAACTGTAGAAGCATAGGGGTAGAACAGGGGAACACCCTCATCCCTGTCATATATCCATCATACGTCTTTTGGAGCAGCCAAACATCCATCCATCCAAGATATTAATTTTTCCTCTTGTGCTCTGCTTTGCTGTAAAGGTCTAAAAAGCAGATGCCTTGGGGAGCCACTATTGGGAGGGGCAGCTCAAGGAGGAAAAAGGAAGAAGATGACCCTTCTGTACTTTTTCAGATTGTACACTTTTTATCCCCTGGCACAGTTTGTAAATGACAGGCTATAAAATAGAGAAGAGCAAGCCTCGCATGTAACAAATAGAATATGGATTCAGTCCAGCATTTTAAGAAAAGATATTCCCACTTACTGCAATGGAACACAACGATGCCAGGATGAGATACAAATAGCTGTAGGTTTGAGGACTTTAGCTGATAATAACCATAGATTAGACTTTGGAAAACTTGGTGGTTTTAGCCACAGAAAACAATTCCGCAGCAGCAAGTGGACCTGAAGGGAGATCACACAGCCAGGGTGTTGTTTAGAAACTGACTGTCAGATCTGAGTCTACATCCTCTTACACATACCACCTGCAATCACATCTTTTCCAGTCTATCTCTGTGCTCTGTGTTTAAGGAAGCAACTGTAAAGAAATATTCTGATTTATCCCTGTTGTGTGAGAGGCCACATCTGTCATTTTATCTTGTTCATTTTGATCCTTTCTGCTTATCACTGTCTGGGGATGAAGACTCATCCTCAGCTGTGTATTTCTTAGAGCTGATGCTCAGCTTGGCATCTAAAGGAGGAGGCAGACCTTTGATTCTCCAGTGCTTTGCAGCTGGTTTAGTCATTTCCACCAGTGCAAAACGAACATGAACTGCCACTCAGGCAGAGCGGTGAATGGTTATACAAGGTGCATTGGCAGTGGACAACAATGAGCTGGGAGTATTGATTTAGCAGACCATGAGTGAATTTTCGTTGTTTCTTTTAGAAATGTTCACAAAGTTTGGTGCCAAGAGCAAAGATAAACAAATTTATCATCCAGTGATGGAAGGAAAAAAGAAAATCACGATTCTGGAAATCCAGTTCTACAAGTTTTTGTAATACTAAACATAAAGGGATAAGGGAAGCAATATTCATTTTATTCCTTGCTATAGCGGTGGACATATATTAGCTTCTGGAAGCCTCAAAGCACTACTTAAGGGATTACAAAGTCTGTACATGCAGCTCAGCAGTCACTAAACTATTGCCACCTCTTGGCTGCAGTAAGGCAGTCATTAACATAGCCTTGAATGCTGATCGGGATTTTCTGGCAATTATTTTAAACTGAAAAATGCCAGTTGATGGAAATCACAGGTGGTGATCTGAACGTCTTGCTTGGAGTGTGTGTGTGTGAGGGTGAATTAAAGAGGTGTATTTTTGCTTTCAAATTTACTGAGATTTATGTTAAAAAAAGGAAATATTTTGAAATTAAAAGAAAATATTTTAAAATATTAAAAAAGAGAAAAATTCAGAAATATTATTTGGCTGATGTGATCTGAATCTTTTTAAGTTTCAGCTTTCTACCTTGACTCACTATTAGTATGGGAAAACTCTAAACTGAGAATTGCTTGTGGATTGGAAAAATTGTTTCCTGCCCACCTCTCTTGGCAAACCACTATGTTTCTGGTTTGCTGCTGAAACTTCAAAAAGCCACAGGCAATGGCTGGATCAGAGTTGACCTTCCAGCGAATGAGAAATCCTCCCAGGATATACATTTGTTCTGTAGTACGTTCATGGCCATGGGAATGTTTTGAAAGGTGAGGTTTCTGTAATAACTCCTGTGGCTTCTTCACCGTGGGAAGGTAAGCAAGCGATAAACTTGCCCTCTTAGTCCTTTTCCACACGTGTTTGCTCTTCTGCAGGAGGAAAACATTTGTCTGACTGATCTTCAAATGGGAAATGGCCATTCTGTTGCTCCGTGCAATGTGGCTGTGGGGACTTGCGGCACACTGTGGCTTTGGGTGCTCTCTACTTTCCGTAACATCTTATGTCTATCTTTACATTCTTCCCCTATGAGGAAGGAGAACACCTCAGAAAATGCAAATCCAAAACCCTACCGAAAACACCTTTTGAGACAAAGTCAAGAGAACCCGTGTTCTGAGGAGGGAACCTCAAATTAGAACTGTCTCCACTATCTGCAGGAGAAAGGTGAACTCAGATGTTGGGATTGGTGTTGAGAAGACCTCAACAAAGTTATTATTTCTAACCCCAGAGCACCTTTGGAACCAAACTCAAACATCTCTGTTCCCTTCTCCAAAAGGGCTGAATGAGGACCATCTTTGCACTTACCTACTCATCTTACTATGATGGACAAGGCCCTCACCAGTACAGTATTAATATACTTCACAGCTCCCATTAGGAAAAGATGAGCAAAGCATTGGTATTTGCCTTGAGTTTTGATGCAGCATCTACCATTGCAGAAAGCAAAGGCAACAGCCACAGTCATCTTAGGAAAGTTAAAAAATACATAAGCATATCAAAAATGGTAACATATTTCTTCTTGGAGTGGAAGAAATTATAAGAGGGGCAACTTAACATAGCCTTTTGGGACCTCTAGTCCCTCTAAAGAGACTGAGAGACAAGACTTGCTCTTCTGGTCTGGGAAGATGTCTTCTCCTTTACGAGATGACCTACCTAATGGAAAACACTCCCAGAACCCGATTTCTAGAGTGCTGATTCTAGGTTTGATCCTCAGATTTTAGGTAATTTCCCCAAGACACAGTCCCAATCTGTTTATTTGTAGACCAGGACTGGAAATGCACATTCTATCTGGCAGAGATGTTGTAAGTTAGCTTGTGTTTACAAGACAGCTGGGAGAGGAGGACCTGCACAACACAGAGAAACCCAGTTCAGGAAGGGCTTTCTTCCTCAAATGGAGCAAGACACTACCATACTGCCCTGGCTGGCTCAAAAATCAGGGCTGTTTAACCAGTTCACTCATCTGATAGCTGATCATATCAGCAGAGAGCTGTACTAGGAGATGAAAGCAAACAGTGCTTTATCAGGTGGTTTAATTTCTCGTTACCCACAACCAGTTCATGCGTGTGTCTTTGTTCTCCCTCTGCCCCTGCAAGTGTGGAAAGGACCAACCCCAGAAATATTTAGAATTAAGAAGGGACTTATTTTTTCTCTCTCGCCATCCCAGGCTTTCAGACCAGGAGGGAAAGGAAGGAGAGATGCACGGTGTCAACAACAATAAGCAGGAGGCAAAAAGATGCCTGGCACTCAGAGAGTTCAGGCTGGGACAGTTTGATCTCTCCCAGAGCACTCTCAGTGCTTGAAGATCACTGCTTTTGACACGTTTCTCCGGCTGCTGAATGAGAGGATTTACTTGGGTGAAATTTAGGCCCGAGGGGGACATGAAAATCATATTCATAATTTGAAGTGACATGTGATTCAGGATTAAAAAGCTGGCTGGCAGAGAAAAGAGCTGAGGTTATCCTTTTGAGCTGTGCTAATGGAGAAAACTGTGTTTTTAATCCTGTTTTAAAAAGGCCTAGAAGGTTTCCAGCTGGGGCAGTTAGAATATAAAGGAGCGATAAAGATGAGGAATCCCTTTTTCAAAAGGAGGGGAAAAAAACCCAAAACAACAACAAAAGATCAGGTTCTGCTTTTGTTTTTCTCTGATAGCAAGCGATTGAAAGCCAATATAGGAGGTTTTTTTAGCTACCCTTCCTTTGTCTGACTCCTTGAAACACTACGGGCAGCAAGAACGGTCAGTGGGACAAGGCAGAGGTGACTGCTAAAGGAGACACCGATGCTAAGGTGAGGGCTCACAGGAGCTAGGATTGCAGATTTCCTCAATTTATGCATTTCTCAGGGGTGTCAGTATTCCTGCAATAGCTTCGTCCTTTCCCCACTGCTTGTCCCTTGTACCGAGCAGAGCAGAAAGGTGCAGAGATCTCTGCTCTGCTCCTTTTCATGTCACTTTTCCCCAGAGGTTCTTAATTATAGCAAGAAAGCACATTGACATGTTTATTGTGCTTATTCCACTAGATCCAAGGTTTTAGTTGATCTTCCTCTAGATCTTTATTTTTAATTTTTGTCTGCCATTTTAGATCTCTTTCTTTTCTGACAATATCTTTTGACTTTTTTTTGTTAGAGTAATTTTCAGTAATATGAGGCAAGAACTCTCTTTTCCATATAGCTACTTAAAACATAGTAAATGATGGTTCAAAGTGCAAAGAGCAGCTTAAAACATGACATACTGGAATTTAGTAAAATACACCTCAAAGTAGTGTGCAGAATGATCAGCAAATCTTACAATCATCAATTAACATGTTAAAAATATAGTTTTCCAGATTTACCTAGACAGTTCCTTAAAGACCTAGGTTATTTCCTCTATAATTTTGCAAAATTGCATTTCACAAAGGAAACTTTAGAGTTAGTTTATACATTCTGTTTTGATCTACCTTGATGTGGGTGAGATTTTTATGGCCTTTCTATCTTTTACTACTTCACATAAAGTCCATTTTGAGACACAGGTTTGATTGATGTGAAAAAGTGAAGTCAACGTGCTTTGAAAAATGTCACAAGATTTTCCTGTTTTTCAAAGTGGTCTTTCAATCATTCCTCTCTTCCAAAAAGCTCTTTTTAATTGAAATAGGATTTTCTAATAAAAATCAGAACAGAAAAAAATAAAGCAAACTTCTGCCCAGCTCTGTTCGAAGTCTGTCACTGGAAAAAATCACTTAAGATAAAGGTTTCAACTTCCCTATCCCTCAAGATACAATTATTTCCTACTGTTCCTTTCGCCCCTCTGGGAAACTCCTCAGCTAAGACAAAAAGAAATGATCCAAAGCTAGAGGAAGTCAATGAGAGCTCTTCTGTGTATTGACTTTGAGTTTGGAGAAAGCTCTGGATCAATAGGGTGCTATTATTAATCTAATAGCTTATATACGGAATTTAAGTGTGCCATCATATGAGGTTTTGAAATCAACATATAGAATTCAGTAGAAGTTTATTCCATTCCATTTTCATGACTAAAAATGAATACTTACTATTTTTGTCTCTTGCTCACCCTGTTGCAATATGGCTAAGGCAGACACACAGCCTCTCTTTCCAGTATCATTACTGGATGCTGAATTCCCATCATGTAGACTTGTTCAATTCCTTCTGATAAATATGAAACTGGAGGAGAAACAAAAACATTAGGAACTGCAGAATCCTAACCTGAGGATATGATCTGGCCTATAAAACCTTTACCAAAAGCAACACCACATGAAAGAGCAAGTTTTGATGGATGCTTCTGTTGTCATTTCTAGCTCACAGGATTCGCAGACAGAGTAGAGTGAAACCCCACCAAAACCAAAATCTCTGTCCCAGTAATGTTTTCAGTTGTAGGCTGTACATGTCTGATACTGGGTCATTAAGAGAAAATAAACATGAAACCCAGTGATGCTATTTTTTTTACTGAGACACTTTTCAGGGTAGAAGAACACTTCCAGTGTGACAGATCTGGCTGTAGGCCAGCGGACAACACAATCCTCCGGGCAGTTTCGTTCCCATTACTGGATACACTAAGAGTACGTGGTGCATATTATATGTAATCAGGCAAGCAACTTCTCCCTTGGGTTCTTAATAGAGTTTCCTGCCTATAACAGCTTCATGGGTAATTTTTGTCTGTTTTCTTGCTTCAAGTGGCACGTAAGAAGCTAGAAGCATTTGCCAATCATCATCTTCACCACTGTGTCCAAAAGACACTGCTCTGGGGGTCTGAAGGGAAATGACTGATGAGATTGCATAGTCTAATTCTGTGCTGGAGAAGAGCAGAGTGTAGTGCACAATGCTGCATTGACTGAGATCTTACTGCAGGTGCTCAGCCAGCAAGGTATAGCTGAAAATGCTGTTTGGAACGCAGTAGAGGAAGTGCTGTCTTCCAGTCTGAATGTCTAATTGATCGTTTGCAAGTACGGTTGCCACAGCTGTGGTCAAAATTACAGTAATTATATGAACAAATGAAACATGCAATCACATGTGCCCAGTTCGAAAAATCTGGGCACAGGTAATTGCCAAAGACCACAGGGAGACTCCGCTCAGAAAAGGAGATGTGGCACTGTCCCCAGGCTGGGTTGGAGGATGTGCTCACCTCATGCCTGGTGCCTCATGTTTTCCATCTCCTCATTATCTCTCCTGGAAGAAAGTAGGCTGAATCCTGTCCTGAGCACCTCCTCTTGGACTTGAGTACCCAGCCTAAGTTTCTGAGTTGCTTTTGAAATCCAAAACAAAGATGAGGTCAACCTCTTTGGATATCATTGTATAGATCTGCACAGGGAAGACACTATAAATAGTATCGTCACACTTTATTAATTGCATTCTCTGAGAAACACAAAACCAACTGAGATCATCTATATTCATAGCAAAAAGTCCTAGGCATATTTGCAGAGCATTTCTCTAGGTTACTCTCGTCAGTATTACTTAAGAGTTGACATTTCACTGTGTGTACAAGAACTGACTTTTTATCTGACAGCTTCAAAAATGAGATCGGAAAGTTAATTCTAAGATACAAGAAGTATCTAAAATTATCTCAATATAGAATAAACCTAGAAGCTTCATAAAGTTAGACATAAGACTTTTTAAGAATAAAATTTTGTGAAATTCAATCAGAGTGTCGTTGTTAAAAAATAAATGTAATATTATCTTCTTTTATCATTAACATCATCTGAGTTTATAAATATTGCATTAAATGTGATTTAAAAACCATTCTAATATTGCGTTGCCATTTCAGATCAGAGTGTAATCATGCAATCATTGCAAAACAATTTCATACACACAGATACACACAAAATTACAGACGTATTTGAAAACAACCATGAATCTCTTTTCCGTATATTATTTCAAGTGCCCATGGTGATCAGAGTGCAATAAAGCACAATTAAAGACCACTGAAAAATGATGAAATAAAAAAACGTTCTGCTTTTATAAATAGAGTGTTATGAGAAAAACAGACCTTTTTCCCTGAATATGTAATTTTTATTCTCTTTAATTTACATGTATAATTAAAAGAGGTTCAAGCAATCCTACGTTCCTATGTTTTTTCAGCATTAGAAGAAAATGTATTTAAGAAAAGGCTAAGGAATGAAATGCTGCAAATCATAATAGGAAGTCTGATTTGGGAGAAATTACTACCCTGATTTTCAAATAAATATTGAAAGAAGTACCTGAATGTCAATTTATTTTTCATCCCAAACTTTTAATTATATGAACATCTAACTTAAATCTGCAGCAAGGCAAAAATACATCAAGGATAAATGTCCTACAAATTCAGATTTAAATCCTAATAATTGAGCTCAGCTTTCAGAGCCAATAATGGTTTCAAAGGGAATGTTTTTAAATAAAATCAGATATTTGCTGTGCGCTTCATTAAGTATCTTGAACAGATATTTACAAATGTAACAATATCTGTTATGTGCATCCATATATAATTTAATTAGACTAATGACTTGATATTTCATGTGACCATGAGCCATCAGGTACTCTAAAGGAGATTTCCAGGAAAGTATGTTTCCCCATACCTCTCGTTTCTCCATTCATCCATGTCCATCTGGCCAGCAGCACAGGGAAACACTTTGTATCCCCCTCTGGGCTTGAGGAATAGCTATGGACAGCTTTTAAAGAAGGGGGATAATGTAAAATAAACTGGAAAGCAGCTCTTTCGTAGGGCACTTGAGAATTGTCAGAAGTTCCACCTCGCTTGCCTACCATTGGACAGATTGGGCTCTATCTCTTCAGGGTCTGAAGTGTACCAGCATGGGTGCCTCCATCTCAACTTTTTTAATGATCCTTCTTCTAGCTTTCAGAAGTCTGTACTTTCTCTAGAGAAGCATTGTTCAACATAGATTCTTCCCATCTCTTTCAGGACAGGATGAATCATGCTTCGGAAATGTCCATCTTTTGACTTTACATAGGTGAATAACTTGGGCTAACTTGGATTAACCTGTAGACAATGAAGTTGGGGGAGGTGAGTCCCAGCCCAGGGACAATCCTGTCCTTCTCCTTGCCACCTGTTGAAGCAGCAGTCAGATTCCCCAGCCAAAACCAGGCAAGGGGCCATACCCACCCCTAACCCTCCAGTGCTGTCTACAAAGGAAAAGCACAGTACAGAGACTGAAGTAAGGCACTTTGTTTGATATTAGAACCTGCCCTGGTTTTCTGGCACACGACTCTCCATCCAGCCAGAGCTATGAGTCACAAGCCTAGCCCTGAAGTTACTAACACAGCTCCACGTACAATCAAGTTGCATATTTTGCAGCATATTATCCTTTTAGGGTTTGGCAAAGCAAAGCGTCTCCGTAACATGGCAGAGTAGGAATCATGATGAGCTTTTCCCAGCTGGACTTCTTGTAATCATTAGAGGGATAAAGAGTTCCTCGAGACTCCAGATCTTTCCCTGTCAGGGTCTAAGCCTGTCTCGAGCTCTTTTGAGGTTGTCAGGGTTTTTATTTACCAGATTCAGCTAAAAATCTGTCCTGTCAGACTAAGCCAGGCTGTTTCTGCTTTTTCCTTAATCTCCAGGCTGCCTCCTTCCACATGTTAAGGGACACTTAGTTTGTTTAAGGCCTGAGGCAGGCGTAATTACAAAATTTAGGCAGAATCCTGAAGTGACCCCAAAGGTCTTCCTACTCAGACAGAAATCATTTGTCATAATGAGCCTACTTGTAACCTGCTGACCCTTGGAGCTCAATTAATTTCACGCAAAAAAAGTGTTCACAGCCTGCGGACCCTGCTGCAGCAGGGATTTGCACGGCAGCGTCCCCTGCCCACATGAGCTCATATGGGTAAACAGCCTTGGGAATTTCTCCAGAGAGAATAACAAAGGGTGATAGGGTATTGTTTTTAAAACAGGGTGGTAAAACGAGGTATTTCTGTGTTCTGCTGCAGAGCAAATATATGTTCTTAAAAAAACTTATTAAATATGCAGAAAGGTATATAACAGCTTGTGGGCACATGTTTCAATTTTGCATCCCTTAAAACTGTTTAAAAGACAGTTATCTCTATCAAAGAGAGGAGTGATGCATAGAAAGGCCCTGCTTTGCCAGCCTGCTTCAGCAATGCTGTGCCAGAGCACGCTGCCCTGACAGCTCTGCCAGGGTACATCGCTGGGACAGGGAATGGGAGCTCCCCTAAGGGCATGAGAGACAATATGAATGATCTACAGTGGAAATAACTAGCTTGGGCAAAAAGCTGCAGCAAAACAGCCAGGTTGCTTCCCACAGACAGAGCTGGGGCTTTTCTGCATCACACTGCATTGAGTCAAGCAAATGCAGAACATATTTTGGAGTCAAATATTTCTAGCTGAAGATGAACTCCCTGAATTTGAGCTCGTGTTCTTTCTCAGCTACTGGCATAACCCCTGGATTTTTGTATTGTTTTGCCTAAGTAACAGACAAAATACAGCAAGTGTAGAGTTTTAATCTGAATATTTTTGTGCAAGTTTTCTGGTCTTTTTCAGTTCAAATACTTCAAAGGAATGTCTATGCTGTTCAGCAAATGACATTAAGATCTACCCAAACTACCTAAAATTATCTGTCTTGTGCAAGCTGTGTGTGTGGATGACAGGGAACAAGTGAAAAGGGACTTCAGGGCACTTGGATCCTTGGATATACAGTCAGATCCCATAGCATGGTTATGTGAGGGCCGTGCCCTGGATATACTCATGTTGGAATAGTGTTTACTAGCCAGAATAATAAAAATCTGGCCTGTTCTATCTCTTGGCATGGTCCAGTCAGCCTATTTAATTAAGAAGAAAAGCATAGTCAAGAAGATAATTCAGGAGACATCAGTCATCTTAAACAATATCAGGCAGTGATTTTTTTTTGTATCAAAATGTTGAACCTGCTCATGCACTTGCGGGAATGCTTGTGGCTGGACTGGATAATCCAAGAGCATCTTTCCAACAGTCATAACTATTTGCACTTACATAGCACCTTTTGGCCACAGATTCCAACGTCTATAAATCTGTAGGCTTACAGGTGAGAGCTCAGTAATGAATTTGAGAGCCATGTGATAAATTGTGTTTATTATGCATTTTCCTTATACAATGCTCACAATAGATTTTCACTAGAAACAGTTCCTGGACTGGGCAAGCTCAGTTGGAGCTCAGTTGCTTTCATCTGAAGCAGCCAGAAAGCTGTCTTGGGGAAATCCCCAGATGGCACAAAATTGGCATTCCCCCTTCTTTACCACACAGCTTTTTGGCTTAGGAGATAGTAAGGGGGTGAAGCACAGTGCACAGTGATTAAGCCATGGCAATCACCAGCTGCAATCACTTTCTTTTGGAAATTCAGTCAAATTTCTCTAAGTTTGGCAAGAATGAACTTTGAATGCTGCTGGGCTCAAACCTTCTGTAGAGCAGGAAGGTGGCAGTGAATTGCCTCACCCTCCTCTTCTTCCCGTATCACACAAAGCATAGGCTCACCATTTAGGACAAAGACTTTAGAGTTATACACAGCATATTAAGTAGTGCAAGTGCATGACAGCTTCAACACAGACCACTTTTCCTGAATTGATATATGCCTCTTGTTTAGGTTGTTTTTCTGATGATACAGTTTTTCCCCTGGTTTATGCACAGTCTGACAGCATTCAGAGACTGCTTTCCCCCTAAACTGTTATCTCAAGTGCTTTGACTCCTGAAGATCATAGAAGATAAAAATAATGCATGTTGAGTGTGTGTAAGTGTGTATATATATGATACACAGTTGCTGAGCATTTATGACATTAATCTCCCCTCACAAAGACAGAAGAGATAACTCATAAGTTATCCCTCTGCTCAACCATGAATATAAATGTCATCCCCTAATGGAGATGTTGTCTAATGAAATATCGTGAATTATTGAATTTCCTGAGCCATGTGCAAATTTCATTGCTTTTTCCCTTTTGGGTTTAGGCTGGGTATTTTTGAGGTGATGCTATCAGCACTGTGAAGAGCGGATGGGAAGATTCTCAATGTAGCATTAAGGATCTGATCTCCACAGTGTCAGATGCCGGGGGGGATGCTCGCTGCCCGCTCCCGTGTCATCCATAATTACATGAATTCCAAATTTACATTAAAACCAAATATTTTGGAGATCCCTTCCCTCATGAGCCCAATTCAGAGGTGATGCTAGGGAAGTCTAAGACTGTAAGAAGCAACAACATGGTCTATAAATTGCAGCGGTGTAATTAAATCAAAGTAAAGTGGATCGAGTTACTTTGACGCCAATTCTACACACTCAAAATTGTTTAAGCCTTGTTTAAACAGATTTAACTTCATTTAGTAAATTAGTATAGGCAAGCCAAAAGATTCTTTGTAATTTACCATTGCTTCTGGCTTCATCAGCTTGTCTGTCATGCTGGCTTATATCACTTTGGAGATATACTTACCAATGCACTATTTCTATCCTTATTCTTCTTTTTTGCTTTGACCTGCAAGATGGGGGGAACTCACAAGCAGAACAGTTTGCCTACAGAGAGAAAGCTCATTCAGAAGCAGTGCTGTAGTTAAGGGCAGATGTGCACCCTGGCAACTTTGGTGGAAGTTCCAAATTTCTTCCTAGAAACTTCCAGCTCAGACAACAGTTGTCACCATCAATAGCCTGGTCTGCTCACTGACCTGCTTGTGTTTTACTCCAAGGCCTATTTCAGTCTAAATTGCACTTGTTCATGCTATCAAGATCAGAGATTTTTACTAACTCAATCCATTTGAACTGAAAGAAGTCCATGCCTTCTCACAACCAGCTCTGCTGGTGGGTCTAGAATAGAATCATGGAATCATTAAGATTGGAGAAGACTTCTAAGATCATCAGGTACAACCATCAGCCCAACACCACTGTGTCTACGAAACCATTTCCCAAAGTGCTACCCTTCACATTTTCTGAACACCTCCAGTGATGTTGGCTCCACCACTCCCCTGGACAGTCAGTTTTTTCAGTAAATAAATTTTTCCTATTATCCTATCTAAGCCTCTCCTGATGTAGCTTGAGGCCATTTCCTCTTGTCCTGTCACCTGTTACTTGGGAGAAGAGACTGGCACCCAGCTTACTACAACCTCCTTTCAGGTAGTTGTAGAGAGCAATAAGGTGTCCCCTCAGCTTCCTCCTTTCCAGACTGAACGGTCCCAGTTCCCTCAGCCGCTCCTCATAACACTTGTCCTTCAGACACTTCAACAGCTTCGTTGCCCTTCTCTGGACGTGCTCCAGCAACTCGGTGTCTTTCTGGTAGTGAAGGCCCAAAACTGAACACAGGATTTGAGGTGTGGCCTCACCAGTGCTGAGTGCAGGAGCACTATCACCTCCATACTCCTGTCAGCCACACCATTTCTGATACAAGTCAGGATGCTGTTGACCTTCTTGGCCACCTGGGCACACTGCTGGCTCATGTTCAGTTGGCTGTCAAGGAGCACCTCTAATACCCACCATCCAAGGTGGCAGAAACATCATCAGAAATGGTGGATGCTGCTAGACAAAGTTTCTTCACTCACTTTAGGCTATCCCTCTTTATTTGTCTACTTGAGAAGTACATCATTTAATTTTGCTGAAGCCCATCATCTCCTGCAGGGCTATCATCTCTTACTTTCAGTGGAGAATTATAACCGGCTGCAATCCTACCACTGTGCAGAATGTCTCAGTGTGTAAAACCCATGAGAGATAATGCTGAAGTTTCAGCTTATTCTTTACAAGGTACAAACAACCAGAGAGATGATCACTCAGAGGGCTGTGCCACTCATAGGGAGTGCTCAGGGACAGTAATCCCTCAAGCCCACCAACACATTATGTAAGACCGATACCATCATGCTTATCCTCACATTTGCCTGTGATGTAGAGATGTGTTATTATCCCCACTTACAGCTGCAGCACAAAGGATGAGGGTAGAATAAATGACTTGCCAGAAGGCAGATGGGGAGTCTATGGCACAGAAGATTATAGGAGTCAGGTGACCTGTGTCTTGGTTTGGCTCAATGCCCAGAAAATCTCCTTTTCCTCCTGTAGTTATTGCGTCTTCCTTCTGCAAAATGGAAACCTCTGTTGAAATCTCTACCCCTTCAAGGCTACAACAAAAAAAAATTTCTCATTTCTGGGTTTAAAAAAACACAAAGGAGCCCTTACTTGCCCTGTAGGTCTAGGCATACTGCATGATTGTACTATATTTAAGAAATGACCCAGCATGAGTAATGCCTGTATTGTGATGTGGTGCAATTTTGGCCAGAACTTTACCACTGGCCTCTTTTTTCCATTGGCATGAGTCAGCTCAGCGTTGTACATCCAGGACACTGATGGTATTAGTGGTCTTGATCCTGATTATGTGGAGAAACCCGATAGATGAGGCACACCATTTGTGTATCAGATTGCCAGTGTGGCATGGTTGCCCTGCTGCTCCCTGCAGCAAAGATGTTTAATGACAGAGCTCTGCAATAGTGAGGGTGAGCTCCATCACATCATCATCATCCACTGACACAGGGTCTGCACTGGGTTGTTAAATTCCTTAAGTATTTATTGAAGCCAGTACTGCCTCAGGCTCCATCCCCCTCTTGCACATACCTAGCTGAAAATTACTGCCAGCCTTTGCCACTGACCCTTACAGGAAGCATTGAACCGATTCCCCCTGACAAACACAGAGCAATGGCTCAGCCTTGCTGAATGACCCTCAGTGAGGTTGGTTTGACACTGTAGGCAAGGATTGATTGCAGGTAGCAGGTGAGACCCTTTCACTTGACTGCCTCTGGGACTTGGCCAAATGCCCTGTGCTTCAGGCAAGATGCAACGTGCACAGGGATAGAAGCCCAGCTACTTTTATTAGGGCCGTCTGGCCACTGATTAGCTTTTTAGGCTTATTATTGCAGGGTGCATCGATGATTTTCCTTCAGCACAGTTATTGGGGAGTAGTGTTTCATGCTTCCCTGGGCGAAAATGGAAATGAACACAATCACACAATCTCTTCGCTTCTCATCCTCCTCCTCCCTGACTGCCTCTACTGTGGCCCCATTGATCTGCAGTGAAGATACTCCCCATTTACACCACTGTCCAGAAAGAGAGAATTTGATTTGAGGTAATTGTTGTCCAATGCAGGCGATTGGGCTGCTATCCAGCACTTTATGGGAGCAATACTACAGCGGTAGTGATTTTGCTGTTGCAGTGGATCACATCAATATACACTGGAACTGATGTGTTAGTATCAGGAAAGTGACATTTACAGCAGTAAAGGGAGTACGTATTTGGCCCCAAATTTAGCTGGGAGTCAAGAGACATAATTCTATCTTCAGCTGGAATCATTTATCCCAGCTCTGAGTCTTGCCAAGATAAATAAGCGCTTCTTCATGCTCACATGTTAGTACTGTTGTGATGAGCCAAGGGTTCATTGTTTTTTAATCACTGTTCAAATTAAACAGCTAAAATCAGGGAGAAACCTAAAGTTTAAGGACCTAGGTATGCCTGATACAGTTATTTATCTGCTCTATGTAAGCTAATATTGGGGGGGATCTTGAGGGGGAGGGGTGCATTTCTTCCTAATTTATATTAAAATTAGATGGAGGACAAAGAAAAAGAGAAAAAGAAAATGCGTGGTCTAAATCTGGTCGAGGTACTGAATCTCAAATCAAAGGAGCAAGGCATCCTCTGCAATAAATGTTTTATGAAGAGCACACACAGCATGGTAATGCCCACAGAAATCTGTCAGTTTTATCTGCTTTCCCTCTCTCTGCTCTACTTTCCCATCTGTGCCTCAGGTCATACAATTGAGCCTTGTTGCTCCTGTCCTTGCCTGTGGTCCCTGATTCATCACTTTTCAGACATCACTTCGCTCTGTCTGGAAGAAGCAAGCAGAAGAGACACAACTTTCCCTGAATTTCCTTGTCTCTGTTTATACTTCTGCTTTCAATTTACTCGCTGCTCTTTTTTACTTCTTTTACCCTGTCTTTCCCATTGTTTCTTTTCTCGCTACTGTTTCATTGTTAAGTGTCACTTGGGTGGAAAATGATCCCACAGTGCCTTGGGGAGGAGTCCTCGTGCTGCTGAAGCAGCCAACCCTGCCCTTGGCCTCCCTGGGCAACCTCTGTATGCGTCTGCAAACCTGTGCTTTTGTGAAGGTCTGTGCCTTTCTCTCTGGTAATGGAAGTTGTAGGTTTAAGGTGCCTTGAGATACCCATAAGAGTCCAAATGCCTCTGAAAGCAGGGCCTAGAGCAATCCCCTATGCGCTTGTTATTGTGAGACTTTGGAGAGGGAACACCTCAATGCTTCTGTGGACCTCTGGTGTGCTACTATCCAGCAATTTCCTCACTTTGTTTAGGCATCTTGGGCAAGGCATAGCTTTGCTGCCTTTTAATATGTCTGCTAAGGCCCAAGGTGCTGAGATGTTTTTTTAAAAAATCACACTCTTTTATTTCTTGTTTTCAGTGAAAAGGACAGCTAGAGAAGGAGGATCTCCCCATCCCTTGGTAGATGGGTCCTGTGATGCATTGTCATTCCTGTTGGAAATGCCCTCCTGTTTTCCTATTGGGGTAGGCCTAGTCACAGTCATTATTTTTAAATTTGATTCAGCTTTGTAGGAGTCCTTTCATCACAACTAATTTAAAAAGAAGAGGGCTCTCTTCCAAGCTTTTTCCCTCAGCCACTTACCACAGAGTGTAGAATGACAGAGCAGAGAGAGCATTCTCCATTGCAGTTCTGCTCTTTCTTGAGTTTTGCTTTAATCCCCTTCATTTTCTGCATCAGAGAAAGATTCAGATTGCACAGACCAAGTTGTATATAAACTCCCTTGCAATGGACCTGCTTCTACCATCAAGCCAGGAAAAGAATTCCAAGTTGCAAAGACATCTTCAGCATGGTAGGGTCCTGTGTCGCAGCGTGACTTCAGCTCCTTCCCTGGACAAGATGACATTTTCACCCAGCCCCCAGCCAGATTCACGTTGGTGCAACAGTCAGACAACACATCCTTCTGGACATACTTTTGCAAAGAAATAAAAATTCAGTATATTTACTGCAAATGACAAATGAGAGTATAAAGCTGAACAGAGAAACTACCCAGGAAATAAAACTATCCCCTGAGGAACCAGATCAGATTTGAGACTGTAACTGGATCGGACAAGCTACAGCCAGTGAAACTATGGAAATTCATTGTGCACTGAAGAGCTGCAAAATACAGACCTGTGGCTGTTCTATCCAGCCTCTCCTGTGTACTCTCTCCTTGGCCTCTGAAATATGCATTGTGCTCTCCTTGGATTTGGAGTTAGACCAATTTAAAGAAGAGGCAGCGTGAGTATGCTTGTCCTGAACATTGCTCTGCTAGAAATAGCATGTTATTATGAAAGCATGTTTTCAACTCATGGGCAAGGTCTAGGGCAGCCTGTCTAAACAATTTATTGACAGATCAACATTTCCACAGCTGGCAAGGCAGCGTGGAGAATTCTCTGGCTATTTAATATTTTATATCCATTTGATAAACTAGATTTTGCATGAATTATACCAAAAGGATCACCTAAACAGTCAGTTCTCAGGTGCTTTTGAGATCTGCTCTCTGAGACATTTCAACTCTCAGGCTCTCAACTCTGTTTTTCAAAGGTGAGGCATTGATTTTTCCTTTGTACTTTGTCTTACCTGCTCATATTGGTCTGGACTTCTACAGAGTTTCATAAGAGTATCAGAAGAATGATATCCCATATTCCATTTCAACCTCTGAAAAACCCACAACAAAACTACAATAACTACAGGAGGGAAGTTTTTACCATATTAGAGGGCTGCTTTAGCTTTTTCCTTGTGTTATTCATTATTCTGCATAGGGAAATGGTGCCTTATCTAAAAGAAAAGTTACAAAGATTTTTACACATAGTTTTGTTGTAATTAATAAAAACTCTGCTGTTTTTATGAGTGGTGTTCTTCAGAGATCTGGTCATGCTATTGCAGCATGAGCTCATGGGGCCATAGGCTGAAGAAGCCTATGAGCTGGGCTATGAGGATGGAGGGAATCTGAAAATCAGAAACATGGAAGGAAAACAGTGATGACTGAAGCTGGAAGAACAATTTTTGTCCATTCTTTGTACAAAGGTCCATGCTGACCCTGGCTATTTACTCACAGGTCAGACAGGTTTAGTGGTTTGTTAGCAGAAAGATGAGAAGGTCCTTGCAACCATAATGGACAGCAAATCCCAAAATAGGGTTTAGATTGAACACTCAAAGCACACACATGAGCCATAAGGTAACAGTCACAGAGGGTTCACTGGAAGAACTGTTTTTTAAAGTCGTAGTCTGTGAGAGAGACAAGTGAGCACTATGGAAGGTGAAGTGCAGGATATGAGTGAGATACGAGGTATTCAGGAGTGGGAATGGAGGAGATGGGGTCACTCATGGACTGCAGATATCAGGAGTGAACTCCTAATTGACACAAAACACCAAAAGGAAACAAATGAGAAGAATCACAGAGAAGCTGGACACGAACTTAATAAACAGTGTAGAAAAGGTTTGAGGGGTTTTGACTAAAATGGAAAGGGATAAGTAAGAAACCTGAAGAGAAACAGGAATGATACTAATTCTTCTCTCTGCTTTTGGGCTTGTACGATAGGCTGACTGCAGATGGGTTCCTACAACATGTGGGTATTTATGAGATTTTCGACTTACTGTCAGAGCACGAATTCACTGTGCTTTTTATATTTTTTTTTTATTTTTTACTTTTTCTCAGAGCTGAATGGGTGCATGAAGGGCACATAAAGGTTTATTGAGTAAAAGCCCTAAATGCTTGCAAACTTTTACTATTCTTCCAGGGCCTATAAATATTTTTCTCAATCCTTCTTTTCAAGGCAATAAAAAATTAGTTTAGAGGTTAGCTGTGGGACACTTGACATGAGTCTGGCTCTAATCTTATTTTGAGGTTAAGAAAAGAAGTAGAACTGAAACAGCCCAGACAGCCAAAGTATTGAAATAGATATTAACATGCTCCTGCCTATAGACTGTACATATCTGCAGTATAGCAAGTTGTATGCATGGTGAAGAGACCAAGTACATGTGCTTGAGATAGGTGCTGCCCTCTCTCATGGGCATTGCTGTGGTTTGAATTTTCAGTGGAGTGGCCTCCTTTTTAAAGGGCATAATTTGTACCCCAAATCATGGCCACACTCTGAACAAATCTCATGGGTGTAAGTCTCAACAGGGCAAGATTCTGGGTGTCTGGGATGCAGCTGAGGATGCCAGAGCTTCAGATTCTTAGTTTTGGAAGCTGTTTTTTTTTCTGAGTGCAAAAATACACAAAAATATAATTTTATTTTACAAAAAAAAAAAACAAAAAACCCCCAAAATTTCCTTATACTGATTCTATTGGCAAACCAGTTCTTGCTACTGCAATAATTGAGAGTTTAAGAAGGCACCTTCAAACCAAGACTTCTTTACAACAAGACTCTCTTAGTCACATTGCTTACAACAACCTGATTCCAAGATTTCCACCTCTGTCTGGCCTCTGCGTATTTGTACATAGATACAATACAGATTGTTGTGAGCCTTTGGTTAGGATTTTGCATCCTTGGGACAAATGTAGGAGATATTAGGAAGGCAGCTAAGAAAAGCCAGTCTGTGGCCTAAAGGTTCATATCCATTGCGCAAGGCCCTTCACTTCCATATGAGAGATTTATGTGATGGATATCAATGTGGCATCTTGTAACCACTCCGCATGTAGCTGTGCTAATTCCCTGTCAGGACAAAGCAAATGAAGTAATGCATGTTGACTTATGACTATTTAAAAGATGTTCCTGGTCCAATGGTAGACACCTTTGTCTTCCTTCCCTTCCCCCTCGCTTCCGGGCCTACCTCTTCCTGGTTTGCAGCCCTAACCTGGAAGAACAGGAATCGTCCCTTCTGGCTGGCAGGTGACCAGTGATATTAGAGATCTGGCAAGTGTAACAGTGCCTGCCACCACTCACGGGGTCGGGAGGCTTCATTCAGGTGCCTCCAAAAGAGAAGGCTGCACTCGGGATGGCGATCAGCCGGTTGGAAGGGAGCTCAGTTTTCCCCTGATGTGTCAGTCAGCAAGTACAACACCCACGCAGGAAGCAGAGCTCTTCAGCAGAGCAGCCGTGTGAAACTCAGCAGTTTTGGTTTGCGAGGGTACATATGAAAATATTTTTGGTGTCAATTTTCCTGGATGATTCCAGCTTGTGAAAATCGAAGGCAAGCACTAACTTTCCTGTTCCGGAGCAGTTGTTACTAGAACGTCTGAAGCTTCTCATTTCATTAGCGTTGCACAAAAATCCCCAGAAAGCAGGAGAATTTCATGGGAATGCTCCTTAGGCCCCTCAGCCTGGAGGTGGTAGGAGGCTTGCAATAACACAGTCACTTCATTTAAAAGATTGCTTTGGAGGTAAATCCGTTTCCTGTGTAGATGTTTACACTAAGACAAGAAGAGGAGAAATGTGTCTACCTCATAGGGGCTTTTTAAATATAAAAAGCCCAATTTTTAGTGAGTTAGCTTTGACTACCAAGCATTTCTCTAGCAAAGCTGATGTAAACATACATAGCTGTTAAATATTTAATGAGATCCCACCATTTATCTAATGAGATCACATAGGTTCTCTTCTCAGCACCTCCTCCTGTGCTGTACCTTCTCCAATCTAAGTAGGCCCCCAGATTAATATTGCCTTGACATAATTGTTCATTCAACACAACTGCTAATTTGTCAGCAGAGCTATACCAGGGTCTTGCTCCAACAGATATGAAAACAATAACCTTGTGACCAAGAGACAGGCCTAATGTTTTCACTACTGAACTGTTGAAAGGGTGTTTTGTGTGAAGGAGAAGAGAATGAGTCATCAAGTGAAGGGGTACAGGGTTAGTATAATACTTCTGAAAAGAAAGAGAGACAAGAAAATGCAAGTTATGTTTTCCTAATACAAATCAGAAAATTGATAGGGGAGAAAAAAGTAAATATATACAAAGCATGTCAGAGGAAGGCATCAGTCTGCAAATCACACAAATTCTAGGCTTCATTATTAAAAGTTTGTGCATTCACAAATACACCTATCTGCATGCTTTGTTTTGCATACAAGTTTGCATTACTAAAGCACTGATGTGCAGCTTCCAGGTAATTGCCTTCTAATAATAAAAATGTACCCCATTCCAGTAGTGACAACTGCAGCGCTGTCAAAAACAACTGCAGTTAAAAAGCAAAAAACATATTTCACAGAAACACTGGAGATTAGCCTGTGGTTTTCACTAAACTGTGTCTCTCTGATTCCTGCTGGGTGACACAATGGGCTGGCTTAACATAGCCTGGCCTCTGAACTCAACCGTACAAGCCTTGGTTGAAACAGCACCCTCACTGTCTATTAGAGTTTCAAAGCTGCACATATTCTGGTCAATACAAAATATCCTCTTCTTTGTCTGTCCCATTTATCTGCAGTACATTTGTATGCCCCATCTCCCTACTTATTATAAAGCTCCTCAGAGCCTTTTATGCTGGTACTCTTTTCAACATCTGCAAAAAGAATCATTTCTCTTAGAAATAGTGTAAGGGTCGGGGAATATACACAATAGCTGGAAATACTGTTTAAGGTCCAGAGGGAAGAAGTCTTTTTCTGCTGTGAAAGTGTGTTGTTGCAATGCAATGGAATCTTCAAACTCAACCCCTTTCCCTCCCACCACCCTAAGAAAAAAATTGCACAAGGTGGAACAGGCTCATCAAAGGCAAAACATATTTGAGAGAACAGATGTGGCAAAACAAAACCCATAGCTTTCCATGAAGAGCTGCCAAAAATAACATTGGCTCGGCAGGCATGTGATCTTCAGAGGAGTTTGCTACTTGAATGAGTCAGAATGGTGATTCCATTTTTACCTCTTCAGTGAACAGGAAACACATTCTCCTTGAGCACCAAATTCTCCTGCAGTGGCCCACTTACACTGGATTATATCAGTAGGCTTTGCAGGTGTTGAGACAATGTGGAAAGTGAGCAATGGTTTCCTCTAGTTTGAGAAGCTGTTCTCAACTGAGAAAAAAAACAAAAGGTCATCCAGAAGTATATGTAAAAGCAGATACCTATGTATACGTACATGAAATGAGGAGTTAGAAGAGGAAAGGGTGAATAATCCAAATATTTAATTCTACAATGCAGGGCTTGCAAATTTTGTGAAAAGAAGTCTATGATTTGGCAAAACTGTGGAAATACTTTGGGATGTCAAGGGCCTTGGAAAGTTTCATGTTTTGGTATGAAACTGTTGGAGATTGGAACTCTCTGAAGAGTAGAACGTTTGAACATCTATGTCCTAGTTGCTGAAGGAGGAAGCAGAATATTATATTTTGAATTCCATGTCTCACAGGAGTCTGCAGAACTTTTGTTTGAGTAAACAAAACTTTGTCCTGTAAAATCAGAAAATGTGGAGCTGGAGTTGATAAGAAGGATAAATTAGATTATACAACTGAGTCTTTGCAGTCTCTTTTTATTTAGGAACTGCATTTAAAAGAAAAAAAAAGAGAAAGTTCCTTGAAAACTTGTTACTTTCTCAAGTGTCTTCCATATCTCTAGGAAGTATCACTTTCATTTTGCAATAACTGAGCATATGATATCCCAGCTCCCCTGAGGGAACGGTCGTGATCTTATTTGCCCGTTCTACAAGAACCACAATGATCTTATTTGCATCTTCCCATTCAAGTATTGTCAAGTTTCATGTGACATATTTGGAAGACAGTTCCTGATGTTCCTACAAAATTTTGTCCAAATTGACCAGTGCAGAATAACAAAAAGACTAGAAGGACGTCCAGTTGTAGATCTGGTTGATTGTAGGCCTAGCAGATACTTCTCCAAGACCAAAAATATAGTGGGGAACAATTGGTCAGTTGAGTCCTGGGAAAATTATTTCTCATTATCCAAAAAAAATAGTATTGAAATATCTTGGATGCATGTACTGAAAACAGCAAAAGCAATGAATCGTATGCCAACTGCAGACAAATGCAGCCAATCAGACATGTGAAGTCATGCTGTTCCCGTTCGGAGACTTCAGTAAATTGAGTTGAAGTCCTTTGCCAAGACTTTCAAAACCAAGTATTGGGGAGAGGAGTTCAGAGGCTTTAGCAGAGCCTGACTTTCCCAGAGTCTGGGTATTCAACAGTTTCTAAAATCAGGCCAAGAGTTTTCAAATTGAGAAAACACTTCTGACAATTCACGACTGGAAAATGTGGTCAATATAGTACTGTAGGTGCTCATGTCTTCAGAAAACCAACCCAAGGTTCCCTCAAGTTAGAAACCTGAAGTTTTCCAGAATGAGAAGTCTCTTTGGAAAATGTTAGCCTCAAACTCTGTTTTAACTTTTCTAGCTATTAGCATGGGAAGAAAAATATTGTATAATGACTAAACATGATTATTATTATTATGTAGTGGCTCATGGAGCTGAGAAAAAAAGAATAATGTGTGGGAAATAATAGTGTCACTCTCTGTGACAAGAAAGTGACAAAGCTGTCTACCACTGGTTTTCTAATTTAAGGCAGTCTCTTGATGCAAGAAATAGTAGCTGTTCTGTGACACTGTGACTTTGCATCTCCATATTGTAAGATTTGTGGATTTGTGTTACTCTTTAATTATTTAAATACAAAGCCAATCTTTCAGTACTCAGAGGAGATAAAAGAAATCAGAAAGCACGAAGGATTTTTCAAACTGGTTGGTCCTTCTTGTTCACAAAATTCTGCTTGAACTTAATTTATTCTTATTTTCTGTTTTAAATTTAAGAACTTACTTCAGTTAAAGGAAAAAAAGGCAGACCATTTACGTCAAAATCTAAGGGATAAGTATCTTTACTGTAAGATTTCACATCTAAATAACACAAATGAAACTTCACTTTGATATAGTGCCTGGAAATGAAGTACAGTCTTACTGAGCAACTCACATGCCACAAAGCACTAATCTTTCCATTTTCTCAGTCTTGTTTTTAAGTATTGGTGCACCTTTCCCTTTCCATCCAGTGCTGTCCAGACTGTCTCCATGTTCCATCACTATGCTGAAGGAAGCAATCTTCCCTGGACGTTTTGATGGACCTTAATTTCCAAGAAGACAGAGGAAGGAGCCAGATGGATGATCATTCTGCTTTGGGGACTTCACGCCATGGTTTCTGGGCTTCCTTCTCAGAAAATTTGTGGCCCAGTATCTTCCTTCTGATCATGGTCAGTGGGAGAAAATACAATCAATCAGGACACCTATACACATATGGTTTTGTAGCAGGGTTATTCATTATATCTCTGATTTCCTCGTTTTTGGTTTAACTTTAAAACAAACCTGCAAGGTGCTCTGTCTCCCAGCTTTTCAAACACAACTGGGTGTTGTAATTAATTCCTGTGCATTACGCGGCTGCTGAGATATTTTTATACAACATTAAAATTATTACGAAATGTTCTGACACATAATGACTTATTCTTCACTGGTGCCTAAGTACATCGCTGAACACTTGGGTGGCATCAGCTGATTGCTGATACACTCAAACTCTTAATTACTTTTTTTTTAAGGTGGATCCTTTTGGTTTATGCCAAGTCTTTGGTTCTCCTCTCTATTAGAGGCAACCCGTGTTTTTTTATAGGTTGATTCTGATTTTTCTGTCCCTGTATCTTATTCACAGAATGTTACATTTTCAGAAAGTATCACTATAAGTTTGCTGTATCTGAAGAGATCAGGTACTCAAGCATACTGTTCCTACATTATCAAGGTGTTGAAGAAACGTGTTTTCTCCCCTGTTCTCCTAATTGCATGCTCAGTTGCAGCCCAGAGAGCAGCTGGATGGTAGATGAACTCTGGGTAACCAGAAGCTGCATTCCTGGAAAATGATGAAACCAAGGACTCATTTTCCATTCCCACTGCCCTCATTAGCAGATAGCAGTCACTTTTATCACTCCGAATATATTAATCAGAAGGTTCTCACTGCATCAGGCCTTCACAGTGCTGGATGCTTGGATGCTATACAAAGATTCAATGTGTGCATTCCTTTCATGCAAAGGACAAGAAAATCATTACACGCTTGCCCTAGGCACCTCCCCTTTCCTAAGCCACCCTCTCCACTCCCTGTGTGCATCTCCTGTTAATCATGCCATAGATCTCAGTGACTGGTGGAGGTTCAATAAACACAGGTCTGATGCATGTTGATAAGGGAGTCTCACAAACCAAAACAAACAGAGAGAAGAAAACTCTCTTCCTTTTTAACCCTCCCCAGCTCCCCTCAAAGGAAGTCTCATAGGCTTGATGATGCAATTGCTTTTCAAGCCCCAACAAGAAATTTTTCTGCCCCACTGTGAAAAGACCCCTGCACTTTTAGCTCCATAAATTTAACCAGCATGATCAAGCTCCAGAAAAGCAAGAGATGCAGTACTATTGATAAAAACAAGAACATGAGTTGTTTTAGTATTTTCTTTCAATGTTTTGGTGCTAAAGTGGTATTAGGAGCTCAACTGTGGGGCTGGAAAATTGAGGGGGAGGATTGCCTTTTTACAGGAAAGCTGAAGTTCCTTTATAGTTAATTAACTATAATTCTGGGAGTCAGAGTTAAACCTGATCTTCAGATTAATGCAAGGAATATCTCAAGCTGAGGGGGCTGCAACACGGAGGTTCTCATGAAAGCAAAGTCTACTGCCTGCTCATAGAAAATTTGCCTTTTTTTTAACCCCAGAAGTTCTCATTTGCACCATATTTCCAGCTAAAAATCAGCCATCTACTGCAGTTGCCCTTTTATATCCCTTCTCTGGGAGGAGACAGACTCAGACATGTTCTGGGAGGAACAGGCTGCTGGTCTATCTCTGACACCTCCCTGAAATATAGTGCTTCAATAAGCATTTATGCCGCAGGGCATGGCTGGTTTTCCCAATTCAGCCAGCACGTTCTAGGAACGCCACACCCCACCCATGGGCTCAGCCTCTCCCAGCACCCACTGCTGCCACCCAGGTAATTGCCATCTCAGAGACAGGCTCCTCACACAGTTTACAGGGCAGAGCGATGCCTATTCCATGGCTTATCCATACTGAGAAAGGAGTGTGTGTGTTTTGTCAGTCTCTCATTTTTTAAAACATGTATTTACTTGTATTGATATTTCCAGAGGGGAAGGACAATAGTGTGGGAGCTGAGAAAGCCAAGGTTCAGTTCGCTCTTCTAAGAAATGTCTCTTGGGTGACCCTGAAGTGATATAATATTTCTGTACCCCAATTTCCTATCTCTAAAATGAGAATAGTAGCTGCCTTGACTGAGAGGTGTGCTGGAAGGACACAGAATAACATTTATGAAGTGTTTGAAAACCACTGTTGGGAAGGAAGGGGAGCATAGGAGCATATTTGATGACTGATTTGTGTTACCTTTACAGTTATATGTATGAGCTGTTCTTTGTACCATGCTTCATCTATCAATCCCAACATAAAAATTCAATGGGTGCATCTAAGGAAACAGATTATTTCTTAAAATGAGTGAGATGGCATGAAAATCCCTTAATAATCTGGTTCAGGGTGGTATTCATGCCTCCTGATAGAAAGGGGAAAAAAGCAAGCAGAATAAGTTTGGATGACACCAAGCTATGATATGAGTGATACTGGCGTGCGTGACAGTGTCATGAAATAAAATTCTACTTTCAGAAGCTTCACCTGGGGTGTTTATACCGTGGCAGGAAAAAATAAGAAATTAATTAAAGGTACCTAAACTTGCAACTTCTGCATCTCTTAGGAGCATCCAAGCTGCTGGGACATAGATGGACCAGAGTATGTGTCTTTTTTTCAAGCAGATGTTAAAAGGTCTCAATTTTATTTCAGCAAGAAACAAAAGGAAAAATAGCCGTGAAATTAAACCCTTGGAGTTTGCCACCAATCCACATTTTAGGGATATTGGGAAAAAATGATGTTCTCATAGGGAGGCCAGTAAGCAAAGATCAGCTCTAAGTGATAAAATCATATGTTACATGTATTAAATTATCCTTTGAAAAACAGAAACATCCCATTCCCTGTAGAACTTTGCCATAATGCATCCTGACAGAGGCCCAGAAGCATCCTCAGCGCAAGGCAAGGCAGCGCTCGGCAGAAGTGCACTTGGCCAGGAGGACAGAATAATTTCTCCCTGATTTCAGTGGGAGCTGCATCCCCTTGCAGCCCAGGAGATGTGGCTCAGAGCCACGCAGCCTGGGAATGCCTCTCTCACACACACCTAAGCACACAAACACAGACATTCACCCGCTGACTCACTGGTTTCCCAGCAATCGGTGCTCCCCTGTACTAGTTAAAACATGTACCTAATACTCCCTCAACCCCGTGGATTAACCCCTGTCTCCTTTATACACCATCACCTATCGCTCAGCAACAGAATACAGACTCTGCTCTGGGCCTGACGGGCACTCTTAGTGGTGATGCACAGAGACAGAGAGATCTTTTCATGAGCTCACTTCACCCTTCAGGGTAAGAAGTGGAGATACTTGTTGTATAGTAAATTGAGCAAACATGACATGGACAGTAAGAGAAGGATACAAGGAGAGAAGGCACAGATAACTGTGAGGGCTCTGCTTATTCCCACGTAGAAGGAGACTGGGACGGCACTAACAAATCTCTCTTGTTTCACTCAGAGCTGAGTTTATACCTGCAACACCAAACCAGAAATTTGGAAAAGGGCTGCAGATAATCTAAAATAAAACAAATCTTATTGGTTTGCTAGCATTCAGTTGGTAAAAATAGCAGGCTTTTAGCCCTCTGAATGGCAACAGGAAATGTTTTTATGCATTTCTCTTTTCTACTTGGGGTTGAGAGGAGCGGAAACCTGATTTTAGTGTTGTATCCCAGGTAAATATGATTGTAAGATCCCCCAAAAACCATTTTACTAGTGCAAAGGAACCTGCAAATTATGTTTGCAACACTTGGTTCGGAAATAGCACAACAGTCTGCTCTTACTGCACAAAAGCAAAAGCATATCACTGAAATGGGTGACAGATACAAGATTAGAACATTTAAAATCCCTTGAGTTGTAACCCAGTCAAACTTTATACCTTGTTTTACAGATATAATGTTATATGATGCTACTTCAGTCTACACTGAACCTTGCCATTGCTTATAAGGTAGATGTCTCAGCTCATGAATTCACAGCAGAAAGAAGTATCCAGAGCTCTTCAGTTTGCAGAAACAGCGTCTGGACATGTTCTCAGTACAGACTCCGCTGTCCTCTCTTTCTTCAGGCCTACAGATCATGTAGAATTTTGTCCTGATAAAATAAGCTTGAAAATATAGGTGGAACTGATTTGAAGCTGCTATATCCTAATCTCCCATTACCACGCAGTTGCTCCATCTTCAACTTTTCCTGTTTAATAACTGGTTTAACACGAAGGGATGATGGTGCCATCTGGGTCTATAGCCTGTCGCAAGTCTGTGGCACTTTAGACATCAGGATGAGAGCTGCCCAAAGTTTTATTAGTAACCTTGATGGTTTTACAGGGGAGAAAAACAGCTGCCTGGGAAATGTCTCAGTGAATGCAGGGTTTGTGTCTAGGATCACCTTGCTTCAACATAGAGGGGAGACCTGCGTTTTCCGAGACAGCCGGCACTGGATTTTCCCCCTGCATACTTCATTTGGGCTGACACTCTTCACTAAGCAGCAGATCTTCTTGCTCTTTGTGCAGCACTGGGTGTTTATACCTCTGGGAGATGCATTCAGCAGATAAAGGTTGCAATCCCACATTGTGCAACAAGGTAGAGCTTGGCCTGACAAGCAGGTAACAGGTTTGCTGATACAGACGGCTTGATCAAAGCATTTCTGTCCTCACCTGAAACTTCCCTCCATCACTATCACTACAACCACACATCCATCCCTGCCCTATTGCTCTAGCAACTTAAACTGAGACTGCCAATTAATCTAAACCAGTGGCTATTATGAGATAATCCACTCGACCTGGAAGGTTAAGTCTACTTTAAAGGGAATGGTTTGTCCAGACATGTAGACACAGCTTCTGCTATGAATTTTCTACTATTGTTTATGACAGTTTCCCAGAAGAAATATATTTTATTAGGAAAAGCATTTTTGGAGGACTTTCTGACACTATATTTGCATTTAGCTAGGACTGCTTTGGCATGAAAACACCACTGAAGAAGCACAGTTCTAACTACCCTGGTTGTATTATCAATAGATTGTGCCCTAAAAGGGAATTATCAGGCTTGCCAAGGCTTAAACATATTTTTTAACCCAAATCTGCAAAAGGAGAAAAGTTAGTGATTTAATCCAGCAGCACCACAACAGCCAGACAGATGAAAGGCCTGAAAAGAGCAGCACAAAGTAATCTGGCTGTTTCATCCCTATTGAACGCCCCTTTCCAACAGCCAGAGACAAAAGACATGGAAAAATATCCTAATGTAAACTGGCACATGGGCCAGAGCACAAGCAGTTAACATTAATTATGTATTACCCGAGCACTACAGATAGCACCAAATGGGAAGGAAAAAACTCATAAAGCTATTAATAATGAACAGAAAATTAGTAAAATCTCTACGAGGAATAATTTGCATAGCAATATAAACATGATCTCTAATGCTGAAAAGCTGGAAACAGTGTTCTGGTAAAACAAAAAACATTATTTTATATGTTTAAAACTATAGTTCTCTTTACTTATTTATAAGCACGTACTATGGTCTCTAATTCACAGGTTCCTGGCTGTGGAACATAACCACTTTGCTGCTGCAGACATTCCCATTTTCTGGGCACACACAATAACAAATCTGAAGCTTTTGCTTGGCAATGGTATCAAATGAACATTGATTACTCATGTTGTTTCAAAACACAGATGGGTCAAAATTGCCATGATCCTGAATACCCGTTTTTTTTACTCTGTCCTCATGTTTTAATTTGTCCTATGAGAAGTCATTGCATTGGGCTGGATCTTAACAAAAGAGTCAGATCTCTGTCAGAGTCAGCTTTAGGGTCTCAATGAAATAAGATAATGCTAGTAGTGATTTTCACCTACCTTGTCTTCTTGAAGAGCTCACGTGGTGGGCTCTGGTGGTATGTCACCCTCAAACTTGCTGGAATCATTCTAATCCAACACTTGGTTGGTGGGGAGAAAGATTCATTCATTATGTGTAGAGCTCACTTTGTATAATGTTTCAGGGCCACAGTATCAAAATATTGGGTATGGATTTAAAACATGTTATCGGTTACTAGGGTCTGGCAATGTCCTGCTGTAACTGTGTGGAAGGTCTTTACCATGACCAAGACACTGGTTCTCTCATTACCCTTATGGCTAACATCAGGCTGTTAAATTGTATCATGGAGAAAAAAAATGGCAACTTGCATTTATCTTAATCAGAACAGTTCCAAATATTCAAAATTACTTAACTCATGTGAAAACAAATGCTAAAGCTCAGCAGGCTTCTCTGAAACTGTTTAATTTGGGAGACTGCAGGAGTAATGCAAAGCATGGTGACATTTGTCATGCCTGGAAAACCACAGGGCCAATTTATGTCCAGTGACTTCAGCAGAGAAATCTTTTCCTTCTTTTCCACTGAGTCTGAGAAGCAGAGTGCTGGTAACCTGCACCTCAGGATACAATAGAACCTCCCCTATAATAGAGCAGGACAAAACAGCGAGCAAGTTAAGACCCAGAGCTGGGCTGGGATCATCTCCTTGTGTGAAACTGGCACACAGCAGCCTTGCTCTGCTTCCACACCTCACCAGAGAGCACAGCTCCGAGTCTCGGCTCTGCCTACTCGACTTGGCTGGGGAAGCTTCCCGCAGGCCAGGCGAAGTTCTTCACAGCTGGAGGTTGCTTTTACATACATCACAGACACCTCTTGGTGGGCTGTGATTTGATTTTCCAGAGAAGTCTCCTGGGAGCGTGCTTCAGGAACAGGGTATGGAGGAGGATGGGTAAGGATGTGGTCACACGCTTGATCAGAAAAGCAATAATGAAAAGTGGATAGAGAAAGGGAGAGAGCAGTGGGAGTTTTCTCATCAATCCTGGGCCTGTTGGGCCAGCAGCCCCTCTGGTATGTTTAGGGATGCTGTGTGCCTTAACAGCCTCCATTTACTAATGCAGTAATGACCTGCTGGAGGAGGATTTGGCTGCTGTGCTAATTGCATTCCTCCACTGCACAATAACTTAACACGTTATTAAGATTCCACAGAAGAGGGTCAGGGAATTCATCTCTCTCCAGTGCTCTCCTGACCCCAGCACCATCTCACACACACACATACATACACACACAAAGAGTCCCTTCCTCCTTTTCCCAAATCCTACTGGGTGCTTTTAAAAGCTGGAAAGGAATTGCTCCATCATTTGTAACACTGGTATAGATACATTTTTTCTTCATATTCAACATTTTACACCTAATTTTTAATAGCTGCAAGCTTCAGTTCTCCTGCTTTACACCACCCTTTCAGAACAAAAAGACTCAAGGATGGACTCCATGGAGTAAGATGGCCACAACTTTAGGTGGTGCAAGTCACATATGTTGGTGGGAAGACCTCCTTTCCCCAGCTCAGGTTTTTATAAGTCCACCCAGCTCTAAGGGATGGACCAAAGCACAGTAAAGAGAGGTTTTTCCTTGGAATTTTTGTTTTGTTTTGGTTTATGGTTGGTTATTGCAGAGTCTGACCCAATACTGTTCCTCCATTGGATGAAAGACGTCAGAAAAGAATGTAAGGAAGCAATGTTCACCCCAGGGTGTATATTTATAGCTGCTGGCTGGCCAAGACAACACAGGCTCAAAGTGGAGGGATAAAACTCTTTGGAAATCACAAAACCAACTGGCTGTGGGGGAGAGGAGGTGGAGGGAAGAAAAGGGTGGCTGAGTCATTTTGGATTACATAGCAAATAAGAGAGCGTGGTGGAGGTGAGTGCTGTCTGCAGAGTCTCAAGAAAAGCTCTCAGCCTGATTTATCAGTGCAAGGTGGGGACCTGAGCGACCTTCTCACTGCACTCCCCATATGCCACCACAGTGATGGCAAGCAAGTGGCTCATCTCACAACCCAGCATTATCAATGCTTTGGATTGCCCATCACCTGTTTCCTCCTTTTCCTGTTAATTTTTAGGTCCTCTCTCTTTTCCTATCTGCTGAAAGATTAGAGGCCAAATTACATCTTCTTCAGAGTTGATGTCTCTCTTGTGTGGCAGTTTTGATGAGTGAGCTGGATTGCCTGTGAATCCACTTCCTTGGCTCTGAGCAAGAGTCTGCGAGGCTGGAGCTTTGCCCTGGCTCTCCAGCAAGGCAAGAACCAGCTCTGCTTCTCCCAATGCCCATCCAAAGCCCTGCCCTCCCCTGTATCTTCTCTTCTGCTCTCTTCAGACTGTGTGCCTTTAGCCTGCAGCAGCTTTCCTTTTAATATATGTCAGCATCCTTCAGCGTCTTCCTTTGGAACTCTTCTTAAAGGTCTCCACTGCACTACACTGTGTTCAGGCTGTAATGATTTTATCAGCTTGTGCTAGGTCTAGTTAGTATCCTGCCACTTTTAGACTATTGGATTTAGAGGAGGAAGAGATTGTTTATTTCTTTGACTCTTGTCAGAAGAACATGTACACTCAGCTCACTAAATAAATTAATGGTAGTAATATTCATAAATAATAATTATAAACAAAAGTGTATGCAAGGTTAAAACTCACGTGATAGAAGCTTTCCTCTGGCTCTGACTGATTTTAACAACAATTTATTTTAAAATTTGGCCTCTTCTGCTTTACTTTATTTATATGTATCCTTAAATGTCTATGTAAAACTGCAGACAGAAGGCACCAGGTTAGGTTTATTCCTACTGCCAAAGTTCTGCAAAGCTTCACCTAGGACAAACTGAGAATAGTGAGTTAACTTGAAAGCCAAGATCACCCTCATGACCGTCCTCCAAAGGCCCCCCTTGCAGCAGGCTGCAGGGAGGCTGGAAGCCTGCACCAGTGCAGGTGCACTGATCCCAGCTCGCTTCCCAGCAAGGTCACAGCAGACACAGCACCTGAGTCATCCCATGGGATGGATCCAGCTTGGCCCAGAGCAGCTCCTAGAAAGGGTTACTGCTGTTGTAAATAAACTGTTGGTTCATCAAAGTGAAGTCAAACTTCTTTTTTTTTATTTATTATTTATTAAAAAATCCCTACATGTGTTGGGGTTTTTTTCTTTTCTCTGCTGCTAAGAACAGGTTGGTTTGAATGCCGTGAGTTCTCTGCTCTAATATGATCACCCTCAGGTGCAGAGCAAGTTGGTTTTGGACTTTCCCCAAATAAGCTCATTAATGTATTAGTCACAAACAGACCTCAAGGACACTTGACCTCAGTGTCTCTGCTTTCCTCTCTGATCATCTTCCAGCTTCTGCTTCAGCAACAGAAAACTACAAAGAAAAGAAATGGCAGAGTCAACAAAACGAGGGAAAGCCAAAGACTGGGGCTGTGTTTGGCTCAGCAGAGCTCAGCCTGTGTGCAGTGCTCCCCGTGACTATTTCCAGGTTACTCCCATGATGTGACCCCAGGTAGTTACATCAGAAAAGATTCTGACCCTTCAGTTGGATATGTTTTTACATCATGTCCCTTTGTGAAGGGTTTTTAAACGTTGAGTTTTAAAGCACATCATGGACATCTTAATCAGTACTTTGGTGAATAATAACACAACTGAGAAAAGTGTGAGGAGAGGAAAAAGTAAACAGCAAAGAGGGACGTATAGAAAGAAAAAATGAGCAGCAGACAATATAGGAGAAAACAGAGTGGCTTCTGAGCTGACATTTTTTAACAAAGAGCTTTTCTTCTGACTTCCCAGCTCTGCCATTCCCCAATTGCATTAAAGTGGTTGGCAAGATGAATAATATTTTTAGATGAAATATACTGGCAGAACAACAGGAACTGCAGCCCCTTTACTGCTCAGCTGGAAATTTCTGCTGCTGTTTCTGGTAAATATGGCTGGTGGCAGGACCTGGCTTGTAGCTTTAACCACATGTGGGAAGTTCATGGGGCAAAGATGCCAAGTCTAAAATTAACCCCCTTGAAAAAGAAAAAGATTTTATAAAAAGTGCCTGGGGCAGGGTGAGAGTGTTTAGGTCGTTATTTTTAGTCTTTCATTATATAGAGAGATTTGGATTAATTAAGGATAAAACAAAATATAAGATCTCAACGGTTTCTGGACTGAAATGAATAAAACTTTTTGTATGTAACTTTAAATCCTTAGACAAGAACCAAGCAAGAGGCAAGCACTGAGGCTGAAGGCTTTCTGAAGCTCCCAGTGTTGCTGTAAAGAATGGATCTAAGGCATTGCAAGGTTTTGCTATGAACAGCACATTCCTCTGAGCTTCTTACTGGGACACCACTGATTTTTGCAAAGACCCCAGAAAGAAATGAGTGTGCATCACCCCTGTGCTTGTGGAGGAGAATTCAAGAATGTAACAAGAAAGGATGAAAATCTGTAAAGCAGATAAAAGGTGCAGCATGGGAACGTGTTGGTGTTTCCTCATTTTTATGTATTTATTTTTGGTTATTTCCAAAATGGTTGAACACATCTCCTGATTCCAGGGACAATTTAACCCCTGAATTTTGAACTGAGGAGTATGATGTCACAGTTGATGCTAGACACACTGGTAAACATTTCTTAAATAACTTTATTAATATCAACTGTATCACCAGCAAACCAAGGCTAGTCTCAAAATAACCCCTGGTCCATCTTTCACTCCATGCAAAGTGGATTCATCTCTTCAGTGGAAATATGATGGTTTTATCTAGGTTTCATGTTTGATTGGGTTTTCTGTTCCTTCCTTGGGAGACAGTCCACTGTCAGCTCCTAAAAATTTTGTTGCTTTTCCTATTCTGTTCTTTGAGACCCAGACTTTATGGGGACAGCTGTTGCAGAGGTCTGTGCTAATAAAGGAATGGTATGGAGTTAGGTACATTGTATTGCAAGGAAATGTTAACATGGAACTAGTGAGAAGTCAGTGTTTATCAGTTCCTTCATGAATTCCCACCTTTAGAAATGATAAAAAATAGACAACTATGCATTTCTCCATATGTTCTTCCTTCATGTCTCAGCCCTCCATATTATTCACCTTGTGGTTTCTCAAGCTTTGCTCAGAATAACAATGTCAATTTGTATTTTTTCTTTTTTTAAATTAATAAGCCCCTGCTAAATCTTTTCTTCTCCCAGCGGATGTAGACACTACTATACAAAATACTATGTATAAATCTAACTAGAAACAACCCCTGCTCAAAAAAACCCTATATTTTATATATTTGTATAAATTTATATAATATTTTATAATAATAACAAAAGAATATAATTTTTTTTTGCCAGTTTACAGAGATGTCTGCTCAGGCACAAATCTTTCCCGGAAGCTCTCAAGAAACTTGGACAGCTCAGAATCTGAGTGCAGGTCTCTCAGACTCTTGCTCAGACCTCAGCCACTCTCTGTAAGTAGCAGGCTTGGGTAAGGAAGGATGAATAAAACCCACAAAAAAAAGTCTGTCTAGGACAGAAAATAAGGGAATCCTGTGTAGAAGACATTGTAGTTGAGGGACCTTTCTGGCATTGGGAATGTGAGAGAAATAAACCCCTTCCTGGGCTGGGGGTTCCTGTTGTCATTCAATAAGAAAAATCATCTCAGTAGAGTATTCCTGGAATAAGACAATGGTGATCAATAACAAATTCCCAGCTGTTGCTGGAAAAGGTTTCTGAGCTACTGCAGACAGGACAAAAGTGTCCTCAGTACCATCACTGAGAGCTAAAATGAAGCAAAGCAAGCATTCAATGAACTCCTCAAAGTGCTTGCAGTTCCCAGGTCAGGGCAGATGAAAAGATAAATATTGAACAAAGAGAGTTGTTCTGTATCTGAAGCATCTCAATGAATACAAAAAGTTATACAACATATTCGAGGAGTGCTTTTACCTCATATCAACTGTTTCTTTCCCCAAGCCAGTGATGAGATCATGGTCCCTCATGGGTGATCAGTTCTTAAGTGTGATATTGGATGATTTATTGCATGCCTGGAGGTAAGTTGGAGTTTCCCCTTGAACTCTGGAAAATCAACATCGCCACTGATATTAGAGGGAAAATTTCTAATTAGAAAATCTGCAGTTATCTGAGAAAAGAGAAAAAAATATCCATTGCAAGATGTTTTTATGACTTTTTTTACAGATTTGAGTAACATGAGCGAATTACACAAATCCTCTCAGTTGCTTTCCTCCTCCTGTCTGCTAAAGACTGGCAAACCCCTTTGTAACCACTGTGGGAAATGCAGAGGTCCTGCAAGTGTTAACTTTGCCATTACACTGGTCACAAGAGTATTCAGCAATGTTGCTGCTTGTTAATTGTCAGTATTAGCATCACCTGTGGTTCCATCTTGACTGCTTAGGCCAAAAAACCCAATAAACCAGACTGCTGAGAAAGTTGCAGTTGCTAAACAGAATGATCAAGATTTTCCATTCTGAATAAGACATCTGCAGCTTCTCCAAAGATTATTCGTTGTCTGTCTGTATCTGGCAGTGCAAAAAAACTGAAGAAGGGGGAGAGAGAATGGGAAGGGGGGAGGAATTTAAGCGCTTATAAATAATATTTAAGGCCACCTTCCTAAGGCCTCAGAGGGATTACTGTAAGCAGCCCCCGTTACTGTAGGTCCTGCAGGTTTAAGGAACCCCTTAGGTTTGGCTTTAGTAAATTTTTTGGGAAAAAATGGATTAACCATCTTCTGTTAGACGGATTAAATGATCAGGTTTGTAATTTATCCACAGTGTATTCTGATCTACTGTTACAAACACTTAAATATTGCATAATGGATTCATATCAGTTCAAATAGGAGAATGAGATTTTTGTGGATCTGAGCCAAAAACTCATTGACATCAACAGAGAAGCTTTCTGCTGATTTCAGTGAGCTGCAACCAAGACTCCGTAAAGACAGGAAAACATTTTTTATGGCTAGTCCTGCAAACCCCATGAAACTTAGAACAACTCTGGTTTGTGTCTCATGCATTATTATCACACTCATCAGCTAAATTGTGACTACCTCTAGCCAGAAATAGCAAGGCTCAACTTCGAGATCCCCAACTGTTTGATGGGTAGTCACAAAAACTTAAAAAACCTGATTTGAGCTCAAGATCTGCAGGAACAAAAGGACTATCAAACCCCGTAACTGTCTGAATAACTTTTTAAGCTTGCAGCCATTGTTTATTCCTTTCTAATGACCAAACACACAAACCCAATGTTTTTCCTTACTGTGCTCAAAGCTTCAAAAGACATTCAGAGCACAACTAATTCATGGCACAAAGATGCCACGAGCTGAAACCTTGAAGCTGCAGGAGTTTTGTTACTGACTTCATTGGGCTAGAATTTCACCCAAAGATGGTTAATTACCACAATATTCAATCTCCATAAATGCTATTTTGTGATGTTGAATTGTCTAAGCCAGCTCTTACAAATGAAGTAACTGGAATAAAAATTTGAGGAACTGGAAATAGAAGTAGTGCAAAAAAGACAACAGTAACACTTGCACAGTTATGTTTTTAGGGGCAACCCTTGAAGACCTGGTATTAGCATGAGTCTTCCTTGCAGAGAACATACAGTTTTACCAATAGTATTCAAACAAATCAGATTTTCTTCATTTCCTTTCTGCAGCAGTGTCCCAAGCACAGCTAAAACCGAGGTATGACACATTGACCACAACAGAAAGAATGACTCTGCACTTTCCTCTCACGTCCAGACCGTTCCTATTCTCTCTCAATGTAACAGTCTCATTTTGTAAGAATTGAAAATGAAATCTCACATTGCGTTCATAGTTAATTCCCTTTCATATGTATGTGCAAGACACTTCTCTGTGCATAGGTGGATGGAGAGGTAGAACAAGAAATGTCTTCTCTTCCTTTTACTTGTCTTTTTCTCTTTTTATTTTTTCTTTTGGTTTAATGGTTTGCATGTGAATCTTTCATTTTTGCTCCAATGAGTGAGAGTGAAAAAGAGAAATAGGGAAGGATGCCGAAATCACTTTTAAAATATCTCAAGATGAGCAACAAATAAAATATTCAGGAAAAGAAAAAGAAGAAAACAACACGAACCAACTCATAGCTTTATGGGTTGCATAGGCTGCAAACTGGATGTGCAGTGTTTACTGCTGGCTTCACTTTGCAATCTCACAATAGAAAGAGAATCTTATTTACAATGACAAATCCCAGGCTGGGGCTTAAGCTTAAACCAGTACTGTCAGGCTATCCAAATCCCATTAAAGTCAAGAGAAACCCTTTGTCCAAAGCAGAGTATTACCTCCTCTGGAACGCTCCCAGCAGCTTCACGTGAAATGAACAGTGTTGAACCTCAGAAGAGAGCAAGGACCAAAGTTCTATATCAGAGAGCACCTGCAAGGAGAGCACCCTGAAGAATACCTGAGGGCCTTATTGCAATTATTCTCGTTTAGATTCTGGTACGAGTCAGTCAGGAAGAGTGTTGACAAAATAACTCATCAGAAATGAGACAATCCTCAGTTGACTCGAGTGTCTACGTGATTAATTGTCAGGATCTAGAAATGCCACTAAAAGCTGCAAATGATGTGAAAATTTGAAGTGAATTTTAAACAAGTGTACATTTCCTGACTGAAAGGCACTTTAGCCCTGTACCCTGCAGCTTAGAGACATCTATCTGGCTTTTTTCCGTCAATCGATACCATTAAAGCTCTGAAAAAAATCTTTGCTCCATATAGTTATAAAATATCAATTACATACATTTTCATTAGCTGAATGCAGTGATCAGGGCTGATACATTGGTTGTTTGTTTCTCAGTGAGACACTGTTGGCACTCTCCCAGTCACAGCCTTATGCAGTGGGAGCATCCTCTGATCACACTGACGGGGACCTACGCTTGGCACCGTGCTTACCCACCACTCGTCTGCCTACGACCGTATCGCAGGCTGTCAGTCACAGAGCACAAAACGCAGGTGCTGGGCTTCAGTTTCTCCTGCCTGTCACCCCTACAGTGCATTAACCACCAGAGGATATTCTGCTGCAGGATTTAAAAGCTCCTAGCAGACATTAATGAGTTATGCTAAACTCACTGACACTCTTGTGGAAAGTACTTTCGCCTCTGTTTCTCTGATGTAGACGTTTAGATAGAGGAAAGATAAGTCACTTGCCTGAGGGCATGCACTGATTGAGTATCAGAGACCAAATTAAACTCTGACATTTCTTGGCCCTCAGCTCCATGTTGTGGAAGTTCTGTCTCCTGAAGAAACCGTTGAGAGAGAAAGGAAAACACATCGGCCCTACGTTAAATGTGCCACCTGCACCGTGCTCACCCATTTCCTTGCTTTTAAATTAAACTGCTCCAGCAACAGCACAGATATCTCCCTGTCTGTGACAGAGTGTCTCCCTCCTCCTTTTCAGCTCAGCTGTTTCACATGTCAACTAATGTGCATTGCCCTCCAGCTCACCTTTATGTGGGCTAACTCTGAACTGGACATCTTTTCCCAAAAAGGCAGGAGCTGAACATGTCTAGAAGCATAGAGATATTTTTAAACTAAGCAGAAACGTGCATAGCCACACTGAATGCAATTTTTGGAAAACACAGCTTTCTGTTTTCATTCAGCACTTCTTCTCAGAAATAACATAAAAAGGGAAGGTAGTAGAAGAAGGCTAAGTTTGTTCTTCAGAAGGAACATATTAAATGACGGCATTAATTATTACTGGTTTTTATCCTCGTGGGGAAAAAACCCACATAAACAAGCAAACAAACAAAAAGATGATACACCTCTCGCACAACCTGCTGGAATTTATGGCTCTGCATCTCAAATGTCCTCTGGAACATAAAGCATCAGCCATGTCCTGGATATTTTCTAACAAAAGAAAAAGAATATACATTCCTGAAAAACTTTAATGGGGCCAGGAAACATGAGGCTCTGTATAATTTCAATAGACTTTAAGTCATCCAGTCTCATTTTCTTGTCTCATTTTCTTGTCTCCTTTCCTGTCACTTCAGATTGGTAGGCTTGTGAGGTCAGTCTCCCCAGCTGATAGCTTTTGGCTTTGAAGGACTACCAGGTTCTCTCAGGTTATCAGAGCAAACAGACCAAGCACTTCTTGCCCTGCATTTCTTGGCCTCAGCCACCACCTCCACTCTGTGGCAGAGGACAGCAGATGCTGACACCAGTGTTGCAAAGCTAGGCATTACACAACAGCCTCACCTAGCAAACCTCCTCTGAGGCAGCTGTGCCTTATCCCCCATATAAAGGTGCCTTATGCAAACTTCTCAGGCTTGCACATGGTAGCACGCACAAGACAACCTCATTTCCAGTGACAACCCTCTCACTGGCCTGTTTGCTGGTAACCTAATTCAAAATTAGGAAATGAGTTCAAAATCAGGAATTGAAGCTGAAAACATAGTGGAAAGGGAGAGGAGTGTAAGCAAAACATCACAGAGGGAAATAGAAAGCCTGTATTTTACTGCTGTAGTGCTGGACACAGAAGGGGTCAAGAAAATATTCCTCAGCTCTAAAACTATTGAGTATGCACAAAAACTATAAAAATACTTTTTATTGCAAGAAGAAAAATCCATTGATTTTTATTTCCAGTTCTCAGCAAATGAAGAAATCATCCACTTGAATACTGCAGGAAATATCTGCATGACAGACTGCAGACTTACACTTTTTAGTTGTTGGAGAAACATTTCCCTTGTTGGCTACTGCAAACTGAACATTTTCGATTACCAAGGTCTTATTTCTTTGGAAGTAATTAAAAACCTGACATATTTCCTCAACGTTTCCTTCCATTTTAATGAGGGAAAAATATATCTAATAGTAAATTTCAACTAGCTCTTCTTCAGAGCTCTCTGTAGCTTGCCATGATCACCTGACCTACAGGAAAAACACATCTTAAAAAGACTCAATATCTGCTCCCCACGTGCTTATACATGAGGTTATACAAGGTTACACAGCTTGTGTCATTGAGAGAAAAGTGCTTGAGATTTGGAGATCTGACTTTGAGAGGACCAAAGTCTGACATAAAATGGACCATTTCACTGGTATCCAGGGCTAAATTGGGGCACAGCTGCCCAGCAGTGCTGGGAAATGATGCACAATGTTCATGGCTCTTCCATACTGCCTGCATGGTCAGTTGAGGCCTTTCCCCAGCAAATCCATCACTTCCAGTAGTTAGGTCAGAGGACAGCATATGGCTTTATGCCTGCTAAAATCAGATCTGTCCTCACCTCTGTTCAAGCATCATTAAATCTGTACTTCAGTTCTGCTTAACTATTCCAGGAGAGAGTGTGGTTTAAATCTGCTCTGTCTCTTGGCTTCTACTCTGCATCTGCCAGGAACTGCACATGCTGGGGTTACATCCACACAGGGATATGCATTTATAGGCAAGCCCACTGCCTAGAGCCAGCCATAAAGGAACTGAGTCAGCCTGGTCCACTGGATCTGGCCCTCCAAGGCTTACAAGTTCTTCCAAGCCCACTGGAATGTTTTTGGCCATATGGGAAGAAGTGAGATGTTTAGCGGTAAAAAAGACACCACTTTTGATTAAGGGAAACGGTAAAGTTTGTCTCAAGGGCAAAAAAATTGTAAATTCCCATGAATATATATCTTCCCAGGGAGAAACTCCTAACTAAAAGGAAAGAGAGTTTTACAGGGCTTTTGTTTGCCAAGAAGCTGTGCAGATGTGACTCATTTGCTCTCCCCATGCCAAATGCTGGTTGGTGTCTAGAAAGAGGCTTAAGCTTCCTTACAGACACACTGAGACCCTCCACCAGAAGCAGCACCAGGGGAGGGTCCCAGATGAGACAAACCTCCTTCGAAGCATCCTTGGGCTGTCTGGTTAACACCAGGGATAATTCAGGTAGAGGACTATCTATGAAATTCATTGCACGTCCATGAGAGGTATAACCATCCTGAACACCCTCCTCCCTCCTGGTCTGTGTCTTATGGAAAACACTTTAAGTCTTTCTGGAAACAAATCTTCTATGGGGGTTGCAAGAGACTGAGTGCTTGTGACCAACTGTTGTGCTTTGCTCTCTCTGCTTTTAAACTAGGAGCTGTGTTTGTTCAAATTTGACAGAGAGGAAGAGGCCTTGAAGACATCACATTTCTCCAAGGTTTGCAAAAAGACTCCATCATATTCTTGCCATTCCCATTCATACAGGGGAAAGAATCCATAGCAGGGATTTGGCTCCTTCCACTGTCATCTTGGAGTAGGAGGCAGCAGGAACCTTGGGCTCCCTGCTCATGTGTTGTATCCAGGTGAAGGCTGCCAGAGATAGAGACCAGAGAGTTCCCAAAAGACACACAGGCACACACATTGAAATTAGAATATCATGCTTGCTTTTACAAGCAAACCAGCTCTGGGTCACATTTAATTTTTTAAAACCTAACTTTTTGATAATGGATATTCCTTCATAATCAGGAACAAATGCTTTATTAACACACAGTCTTTTGTGTAAATAATAAAACAGATATTTCACCACATGTATTTTAGAACAGATTCTTTGTCTATATAGTCCTATTACACATTACTTTTATTAAGATCATTATTATTATTTTGAAGCCCTAATACTTTTATCATGCTCTTTTTTTTGTATTTTCTCTACAAGTTTTTTATGCTTTGTCATGTGCTGTCTTTAAAATACTTCCAGGCAGCTCTAGACAGTAGAATCCACCTTCTTCTCCAACATCACTCTTAAGCTTATCACAAAGTAACACTTTATCGTAGACAGAGAAACCTGCATTCCTGCTATCTAGGCTATTAGCACATATATTTAATTTCTATTACAGATGACAGGAACAAAACTCTTGTTGAATATGCATTATACCATGCAATACATTTGAGATTTCCTTGTTCCCCTTGTAAAAAAAGGGATTATTTACTCATCGTCCTAAAACACTGACGAGGACTGCAGTACAAAAGGATTTTAATCTTGTGTGACAACGAGTCTGACATCTTTCTTGTCGCCACTGATGATGATTTTATTTCTCTAGAGCCTTATTACTGTTCAAAGCATTTAACATTTTGTATATGAAAGCAAATGTGATCAGACATTTCAGTCTGAGGGCTTCAGCTCACTACCAGCTTTCCGGGAAGCTTAGATGACTGTCAGTGTTGCTCTTCCAGTGTGAGGAGGCCAGGGTATCTGTCCTGGTGCTCATGCGGCTGCTCTGGCCAGCCACCATGAACCTCTAGTTTGCTGTGGCCTTTCTAGTCAAGATAAAGAAAGAGATAGGCAATGTATTTTGTATCTGAGTCAAGCACTTAGGTGGGTTCAGCAAACTCAAGAATACAAGACACCATTGTAGCAATCATCTGAATACTGTAAAACTGTGTTTGGTCTCCCCTTTGCTTCCAAGGAGGGTTTTGCAGCCTGGATGTCTTGAAATGAGGATTTCTGCCAGTTGTGACTCAGGAAAAGAATTTAAATGTGAAGGCCTCAGCCTAGTCCTTGGTGGAATATTTGTCCACATCATAAAACCACTGGACACAGTATGGAAATGCAATTGACATTAAACCAAATGATATAATCCCATCTAATGGTATTATAATGAATCCCAAGTGAACTAAACATGATTGGGCAAGTATTTCAAAGTGTTACTGAAACAGTTTTTATAGTGTAAAGGTCTGCATTTGCCAACCAGTGGCCAGACACACAGAACAGACTGTAATAAGCTAGCCAATTCCCACCCTGTAAACCTGTGGCTGTTTCTTAGAGAAACATCTTTTTTTAATTAGTACTTTTACTTTTTGAAAGATTCAAAGGAGTTTCCTGAAGTGTGTTTAATTTTTTTAAATACATCGCTCCTATTCCAAATTAGCTCTTTCTGGTTGGTAGTGAAATTCCCTGATGAGTAGAAGGGGATTAAATTTCTGTAAATCTACCATTTATGAACTTGTGAGTTGCTAAATGATGTTGGCCTTTCACCTAATGGCTGGTCGTGCCTTACGTGTCTGTTTGCTGTGTTATTCCTCTGCTCTGCTGTTATTGCTTTTCCTAATTTTGTATAAGGTACATTCTGGCACGCTTCTAAAAACCTGATCCAAATGGTGTGTGAGCACAGCTGACCGTCTGCTTGATTGAATGTCTTCCAAGTGTAATTTTCAAATCTTCTTTCCTCTGGAGCAATGGGGAGGGAAGAGAGAGAGCTTTCCCTCCCATCTAGGATAGCATCTTCATTTCTGACCAGTCTGAGAAATTCACCCCTACAAAAGAGAAAGGTCATTGTTCGATGCTGCTCAGGAATCTGGATGTTCTTGAAAGGCCTAGCTGCCAGTGGAGTCCCTCCAGATAACATAAAATGCTAAATAGCATTAACAAAATTTTGGGATTGTGTCTGACACACAAACCTGAAATAGATGTAGAAGGTATCTTTGGATTCAGCAACATTTGCAAAAATCATCTGCTTTACAATTTATTTATTTAAATAGCTGCACAATGGTGAAGGTAATAGAAAATGGAGCTCTGTATAGCGGCCATAATGCAGCTTCTGTTCTAGTTCTGGTAACTCTTAAATACCTTTCTTTAAAGTTTATCTGGAGACACTGATTGTCCTGAATTACAGGCTTACTGACAGTGTAGTAGATTCTTCAGTTATATGATACTCATGTACAAACTTCTCTCAGCTGTAGGTGAGCTGAGAGCCAAGGTCCCATTGACTTTCAGATGAAATCAGGGGTGTTTTCTCCCTTCAGGTCCTGGGGCAGACAATCGTTCCTCAGAGTATTACAAATGTATTATACTTGATTCCCATTTAAAGCTTTCCTCTGCCCGTGCCAATGTGTGTAAGAGCAATACATACAAGCAACAGGTATGTACAAGCTGATCTGGTTTGGATAGGGCTATGCAATGGCCAACATGTCCTTGAAAGTTTGTTTTATGAGCTCTGTGGAACAGCCAAGGATCATGCTCACTTCAAACACTCTGTCCCTGGTGATATTTACTGCTGGTTTCCCTTTACTGAGAGTGGCTTTTCCAGAAGGTGTACTCAGAACACTTGCATACTTCAAACAGAAACATAGCCCAGGCTCTGCAAACATGAACCTAGACACAACATCAGAATAAAGCCTAAATAATCCAAAATGGACTGCAGCCCCCAGATGCTTTTCTCCCTACCTCTGCCTAAGTTGAAAGAATGGTATCCCTCCTCTTCGGGCCTTCTGCTCTGAGCTTGCTCACCCCATCAGATCTCTATAGGTCTCACCTAACGCTCACCTAACACCCTGTCACCCTTCTATAACCTTACTTGAGTTCCTGTGAGTTGCCTCAGGAGGAGGTTATAGCACTTGCACCTTCATTGTGGATCAAGATAGGTCTCCCGCTGTCTCCACTCTTGCTTGGTTCTCGGACAAAGCAGGAAAGATTCACCCTAAAAAACATCCTTGTCTCTAGCAATCAATGAGAAGTCTCTAGCAATCAAGGAGAAGTCTCTAGCAGGTACAGCAGCAGGCAGTTTGAAATCATCTCAACAAAACTTGCACAACCTGTTAAGTTTCTGTACAAGACTACTGGAAGTCATTTGAGTGTTGTAGTTATTTCTATCTGGTTAGGATTTCCTCAGAAAAGAGAACATAAAAGATGATGATGTCCCAAAATGCCTAAGTTCAATAGAAAACAAGCAATGAGTATTTTCCTGCAAAACAAAGGATTTGCAATATTTTCAAGGAATTGGGGGCCCCTTCGTGATGTGTTCAACAGAACATTTCTGGTAAGGCAACCTACAATGCTTTTCACTACTGTGGTGATGAAAGTGGCAGAAGACAAAAACAGATTGACAAATGTATTAGCCTTGAAATTAAAATACATCCCTGGTCACCCTGATTGCAAATTTTGAGAAGAAATTTAGCAATGTCTGCTGATATTTAAACTTCTGTAACCAAGAACACAGCATAATGCAATACCAAGCAAAACATTAAGAACTGAGTCCTGGATCTCTGTTTGTGAAAGGACAGCTTCCAAGAACCTGACTTGTTTTTTCCTGGTTTCAGTGATTCATTGGACTTCTGCTTTGTCCCTTAGAGTACAAATCCTGTGTATTTTAGTGGGAGAGTAAGCAATTTTCAAGGGCACTTTTCCACTCTAACTGAGGAGGAAAGTGTGTGATTACTCACAGATATATATCATGTTACCAAAACGTCTGCCATTGCCATAGGGTATTGACTACCTCATGATTTTCACCTGTGCCTGGTGGGTTAGTGAGTCTGTGTGTGGAGGGGAATGAGAGGAGGTGACAATCACACAGCCACTCTCTTTTAAACAAAGGAAAAAAAAGAAAAGGCGTTCAGCCTGAGAGGAAAACAATAAGCCAAGAGCTGGTAACCATCAGATGTTTTTAGCTTATTCTTGGGTAAAGTGCTGTGGGTACAGATTTACTTTGTTTGTTCAATATTTACTATATTTTCCTTTTACCTGCTCTGAAACGAGGACTGGAAGCACTTTGCTAAATGGATTGAAATTATCCTAGCTTCACAGCACGCCTTGTAAGTGCCCTGCTCCTGTCTTTGGCTATGTTGTTTTGCAACTACATAAAGCAATAGCCTTTCAGGGGTTTCCATAGATTCTCCTGCCCCTGCTATGGCAACAGCACACTCTCAGCTCTGCTCCTCCTCAGTGCTGGAGGTCTGTTTGCATTAGGAAGATGCTACTCCCAGGGGAATTGGGCCATCCCAACGAGTCTGAAAGATTAGACTTGTCCAGGAGCAAAATACACTCAGAGTTCAGGTGACCCCAAGGCAACCACTATCTGTTACCAGAGGTATGAGGCACCAGCACATCGTAATCTCATTCATGAAGCCAAGTTTTCCCTGGGAGTAAGGACGAGGCCATTGCGATCCTTTACGAGAGACTTTGACCATCTGTGCTGCTCTCTTCTGTGCAGAATGGTCTTCAGATAGAACCTTCCTTGTCCTAAAAAATGCAGTGCCAACACCATGGAAGCTGGAACAGATATTGCAGCCTTTCAATGGCACAAACTCTACTAGTTTTCGATGTCAGAGGCAGAAAGATTCAATGAACTATGCAAATCAGATACACGTCTGACCACTTATTGTCTCAGCTCATTGACTTTAGGATCTGTTAATACTAATTTTAACCTCCGGCCGTAGATGTTCTGTCCACAGTCCTGTGTTTCCAACAATTTTTCAGATTTTTGGCTGTGTCTAAGACTTTTAATTACAGGTTAATTGCACAGCACCTATGGGCTATTACCTCCCCCACCCCCTATGCTGTGACAGCCTCTTTATGGGAATCATTGGCAAAGCTTTGCTGGGATTTTCTTATACTTCAGAATCTGGTAGATATCTAAGGGAACAACACACACACCTGTACACTACTCTCCACCCCAAATAATGGAAAAAGTTCCCCTCTAATTCAGAGGTGTAAGAGCAAGTGAAGGGAGACCTCATTGTCGTTGTACCAGTGTCTTTTCCCCTCAGAAATTTCCGTACATTTCAGGGCCCAGAGAACTTTGGGTTCACTGAATTCTAAGTGTATAAATGTCTCTTGATTTAATGTTTCTCTTTAACATTAAGTGGAGGGAAGCTGCCTGAGGCAAATACAGTACTTAGAGGAGCAGTGTTACAAGAAACCTATGGCCAGGCAACCAGGCATAGACCCAGGACTGTGTTCTCTCTAGTAAACATCTCTTACTTCTTCTTCCTCTCCCTGATACCTTCCTTATGGTATCAGAATCACTGATGAGGGTAAATATTGGACAGAGGAGCAAAGAGACATGCAAAGGTAACATCTGGCCAATCCTCAGAGAGTCTACACCTTCCCTCCAACATTCAGGCAGTATTGATGGTTTCATAATGGACGTGCAGGAGTATGGGATCAAAGGGAATATCTGAGTGTTATTGGTTCTAACTACCTAAGCTTAGCCATGCTTTTAACTTTAAAAGCCTTGGAGAAACAGCTTCTATTTTACTTTACATTTCATCTGATACATCTTGCCCTAGTAACCAATTAACATTTTGTGACTGCGTGTAAAAATCCTGCGTGCTCTGCATTCCGTGCATCTCTGAATGTCGTACATCAGGCTAAGGTGTCACTGGTGGCTGTATTCCTGGCCCTGTCATCTTCAAAACACAGAGTGTTAGGTCACCATCATTAAGCAAGCCTTCTGGTGTTCCATTCGGTACAAGATGCTTTTTCTAAGCATGGAGGTTTTTTAATTGCTGTATCGAAAAATATAGGATCTTCATTCTGTAAAGGAGATCTTCTAGTAAAGGAGACACGGTGGGGTTTGGTTCTTTTCAGACCAGAAGTTAAGATGCTTTTATAGTCATGGATGGAATAGAAAAGGGAAGAGGAAAAAGGTTAATGCTTTTTTTTATTAATCTATAGCTTGTAAGACTCCATTTTGTGTGCCTATAGCAATAACATTTGAGAACATGTATTATTTTACTGTCATTTGTCACTATTATAGATATTGATCACTAAACTCTCCAGAAATTAATACAGTTTGCTAACCCCTCACCAAGTACTTGTTGAAATGCATAAGTGATACATCAGCAAAACGTGCACCAAAGAGAAAAATGGTGTTTATTTCTGCTTCTTTGGTTAATTCCTTTTCCTAGTTCCTCATGCTACAGAAAATGGTGGTTGTGACGGATACCATCTGCATGCCAGGAGAAAGGAACAAGTCCCCAAATCCCTGGCTGGGAAGTTTACATGCAAAAAGTGTCTCTCTCCCCTCCCGTTCAGCGGAGCTGATTCGTAGCTGTCAGCCAGCCCGCAGGATGGTTTGTATGCCCAGAGCTGGGAGCCTGTTTGCTTTCCAGCCACTGCCTGCCCTCCAGCACGCTTGCTGATGGGCCTCAGAGGGCTTTGCTCCTGCCAGTCCCGACAGGAGCAGGGCTCAGGGCTGCCAGGTTGCATCCACATCGCTGCAGGTGTGTGAGCAGTGCGAGAGAGAGGAGATCGCAGGCTCTCCAGATAAAGGCAGGAAAACTAGACGAGGAAGTGTGTATAAATGCAGGTCAGAGTACAAATGCTGGCTCTGGTGGGAGGACTCAAAGGGAAGCAGCTTTGTTTTGAGTGGGGAATAAATGAGAAATGAAGAAGTGGTTGTGAAGTGGCTTGCATTAACTGAAGAAAGGGGTAACACTGGTTGCAAGCAGTGGCAACTTTGCAGTCTTCACAAGGCAAAAATTCCCATGTTTTGTTCCCTTTCCCTTGGGAAGCAGAATAGCTCTGTATGCTCTTCTTGGGGGAGTTCTTTTTTAATCTGTGGTCTTGAACCCATTTTGATTGAGCCTGTGGGGGTGGCTCTGAAGGAGGGCTCAAAACTTGACCCTTGATTTTCCAAGTGAGACAGTCAGGTCCCTCCAGATGTGAATAGGGGTGTAAACTTTCGCAGCGGCAAGGTAAACAGCTGAAGTGTCTGAGGAGCTGTCTTGGAGCATGAACTTGACCCCTGAGCTAACACAACAGCAGAGAAGTCCCCAGGGGCCCTTGTAGAACCAGATGTCTGTCTGTGGAAATCAGATTTATACTGATTTTCAAGCAGCTGCGGTGTATCTGGTTAATGGCAAGCGGAAGTATTTTGAGGCTACCTGTTGTTACCGTTTCTTTATTTGTCTGTATCAGTACAGAGATGGATATGAAACAAACACAGACCTCTTTGTGGACAACTTGCCTAAAGGTAGAAAAGTTACTTCAGATGAATAATTCAACCATCCATAGCTACATGCGTGTTCAAACATGGTTACCACTCCTACCACTGCCTTCTGTCAGCATTCAGCTATTAAAAATAGCAACAACATATAGTATTTTGAGCCAGCTTTATATTTGCTTGTTTGTGGGTTTTAAGAGATATTTATTAAATGGTTTCTGGAGGTCAACAGCCACTGCAAATAGATATCAAGTTCTGTCTCATTCATGAGCAACCATTAAAAATCACTGGTTGACTTGGCCTGAATCATGAATCAAAAATGTTTACTTTTTGAGTTCTTTCAGGTACTGTTGCTGTAAGACATCACCCTCAGCTCTGACAGCTCTGTGCAGAGACTTTTACCTGCACACGTGTGATGACGCACAGAGATGCACTTTAAAATGCAACTTATGCCAATGTCACTGACCACCAAGCCAAAGGAGAGCTGGTGCTGTGCAAAACATGGATGTTTTTTAGCAGCATTAAATTTTAATAGAAAGGGCATTCAGGAAAAGTTCTTTTAGTTAGTATTTACAGAAAACCTGGGAAACAACAGGACTGTTTGTTCATCATTGGTGATCTAACAGTTTCTTTATCTGAGCTGTCTGAGTGCTGGTGAGCCTTATCTGCTGCTGTTTAAAGAGAAAAAATAAAGAATCATCTGTTGGAAAAGACCTTTGAGACACAGAGTTGCCTGGAAAACCACTGAACAGATAGGATAAAAGGATCTCTTAGGATCCTCTCAGGGCTTAGAATAAGAGAAATTGTACAGATAAAGTTGTGTGACGTTCTGCTTAAACACATCCCATAGTGTTCTCCAAGAGCTAAGGTGAGATCCATATTTTACTTTGCTTCCAGCTTACTGTGCTCCTTGACCAAACCATTTAACTTCCTCATATTTCAGCTCAGCTTTCTAAAGAAATGCACACTTACCAGAAATGTGCAAGAGCTTAGCTACTGTACACATTTAATGGAAGCTGTGGTGATGAGTATGATGTATAATTTTACACCTTATACTCATACAGATTTAAACTGACTATTTTTGCAATAGTACATAGGAAACCCTGTTCCAGAAACACTTTAAGTCACTCTCGGGTGCCTAATTTCCTCATACAGTTTTCCAGAAAACAGTATCATGAAAATTGCTGCTTTTTGTAGTAAAAGTTGACAGAAATGAGTCTCAAATTCTTACTGCTAGTAGAAATAGCAGTAGTGGAGACATTACTATATTTGCTATTAATAAAAATAAATTATTTGACAAGATAAAGTTTTCAAAATCTGTACAGAAACGCATTGTCCCTCTAAAATAAGTTTCCTTTCCTGTAAGAAAGGTTTAATCCATTTCTGTGCCTGCAGTTTGTTGTGCATTTCTGCTCTGCTCTTGAATACACACCTCTGCCACCAAGCCTCTAGCTGAGCCCCTGTGTCTCCTATGAAATGAATGGGAGAGCATCCTTTGCTCTCCTCTTAGTGTATTTTACAGCAGCTAAAACATGCAATAAGCAATATCTTCAGCTTAACCAAAGGTCAGTTTCTCCATTAATACTTCCCATGACACTGAATGAAGTGGAAGAGTTCTGAAGGTGCCTGAGGAACACAAGAGGAACAAATGCAAAGCTGCAGAAGGGGCCTTGCTCCTTGCAATATCGATCGTGTAGCCTCACAGAGGGAACATTTCCAATTTTTTTTTCAAATAATTAAAGTATAATATTTTACAGCCTGATAAAATTTACAGGGACCCTTGGCAAGTAATTATAGTGCTTCTTTAAGAGAGACCCCATAAAAGATGCATGATTAGAAAGTTAAGGATCTGGATAGAATTACAACGATGTGACAAATAATTTACAAGCGATAAACCATCGCAAGGAGAGGGGGAGGGTGATTAAAAGAAAAGGGGGGAAAGAAACATTAAAATAACCAGTGATGAAGTCTCACAATTAAAATAATACATTTTCCCCCTGTGTTTAGCATTAAGTTTTTGTAACTACAAGTTGCTGTGTTCTGGCTAGGGAAAAGATTCTCTCTGGCTAGAAAAGCTTCACCTTAGTGTTAATGTGAAGCATCTCTTTTCGTCAAAGGTTGTTCTGAATTTGGTGCAGTAGCTTTCATTTTATGACATGCTAAATATAAATATTCTGTATAGACATTCTGCAACACTAATGATCCCTAAGATTGTGGAACAGTAGCTTGGAGGATTTTTATCTGCCTCCAGATGTTGGCTGAACTCATTTTTTATAGAGCACATTCATTAGGTTTCAGTTGAAAACAAAAATTAAAAAAAAAAGTGATGGATTCCAACTCAAAAGATCCCCAGATTTGGAGAAAATGCAGCTTTGGATGTGGATTTGAATTTTGATTGTAGGGCCCATATTTATAGGAGATACAGGGCAACTGTGACAGAATGAATAAGGTGAGGGGAAAGGGGGGTAGTAAACCTTCATTAGTTTTTTCTTACCTTAGTCACTTCCTTTTATAAAAGTGGGGAGGTCAAGGAGATTATTTGTCCCAGTGCTGACAATCAATGTCAGCACCAGACCTACAACAAGCAACTGCTGCATCTGTGAGAGGTGAACATCAGCTGTACTGAGCCAGGCAGGCTGGGGTGGGATCCCAACTCCCACCCATGTGAGGAGATGGAGAGCACATGTACAAAATGGGTCTCCCTGACAGGGGAAACGCAGTGATACAGAACATGACACTCACCTGTGCCCTTTCACAGCACAAGGTGATGCAAACAGCGCCTTCCACCAGGCTCAAGTGGGCAGCACAGGATCCATAGGGATCTTCCCACTCACCTTTCCCCTCATGTGGACAGCAAAATAAGTCATAAACTGATGGGTAAAGGAAACTTCTTTAAAGTTAATTCCTATGTTGCCTTTGCCTCCTGGAGCAGTAAGACTTTCAAAGAAAATAGCAACACTTGCTCTGGGATTTCTAGTTGATTTACAAAGCATGGAGACTGATTCTCCACCAGAAAATAAGTTGCATCCCCTATTGCTTTAACAAAGTATCTCTCCTTTGAGTCAGTCTATATTTTTATATCATATATATATAATCTATTTATATTCTTATATGTTTATGTTTTATATTTATTTAACTTTTGCTTGAACAACTTCAATTAATATTCGAGATTCATGACTTACTTTGTGAGAAAGGGATTTTTGTGCCTCGTTCACACATGAGGTAGCCTGCAGCCTTTTTAAAGGTGTAGAATTTTTTCACTGCAACCCCAAATGGACACTTTTAGCTAGTGGTAACACCACGTCAGTTCATCCAAAATGCTCCATATCTTGGCTGTAGGAGTTATATTGTGGTCCTTTTGTATCTAAAGAAGTTTCACAAAGCAAAAATCTAATTCAAGTCAGGCTGAAGACTCAAGGTGTAGGAGCATAAATTTGACACCAGGTTGATTTTAGTGCACTGCTGATTTATCCCACAGTAACTGCAGAATCACACACATTAATCAGATTGATTTGTGCACATCTGTTTTTTGAAAAAACAGATGTTGATTAGTTGAAAAGGAAATGCAATTCTCCTTACCTCAACTGACATAAATCAGGAGTCAAATAATTGAAGGTACCTGCAATAGATGCCCATGGCAATGAGAGAAGATACCTGAGGTCTCATGTTCTTTAAAAGGCCATTTTTGGGTTCAGTTTATTTTATTAATTCGCTCATGTGAGTCTCCCCAACTTCTGTGCTGTATTGGTAGCAGAAAGGACATTCAACAGTTTTGAGAGACCTGGTGAGACATAACCACATCTTCTCATATCCAATGGTAAAATTGGAAAAAATATTGTAAAATGTTTCCCTTCTGAGCACATCTGAAAATTCCTCTTTAAACCCCGTCATTGGGGCAGGCTCTAATTTATTCACAAGTAACAGTGGATTAACAGGAATTGGAATAAAGTGGATTTCTGCAAATAGAAGTCAAAATGACTGCACTTCTCTAGAACTAGCAGAACGCTCTGGGCTTAACACCTCCTGAAGATGAACGGAGGAAATGATTTCAAGGCCTTAGTTGTCACTTGCAATATCAATCAGACTTTACCTTCCCCATGGCCTGAGTGTAGTACAGCCAGTGAATAAAACTGGAAAGCGAGAAACTACAGGAGAAACTACAGAGATTTCCCAAAGAAACACCTCTTCTGCTTCTCTCATTCTAGCCCTAGGATCCAAACGTTGTAACCCTGTTACTGTATTCGTGCGGTTTGTTGAGTGGAAAATGCACATGTGTTCAAACAGCTGTATTGTTAGAGGCTCAATCCTAAATGTCGTGCAACATCTGTAGGGCCAGGGAGAGGTGTCAACTGAAGTGTATAAACCTCAAGCTAACGATACGGCGCTGTGTTGACAAAGCCTTCTGTCAGAGCTGAGATTCTCCTCAGCACAGAGTGGCAGGCGGTTCGACGTTTTCCAGACGTTCAAAGGGACACCTTCTGTGGGATTTCTCGTGCTTTCCTGACCGTGCTTCACACATTGAGATCCTTGGGACTTGAGAACTGGCTTCTCAGCTGCTCTGCAGCAGCAGATTGGAAGATCTCGCCTTTTGGGGGCTGTTCGTTAGCGCTGTGTCTTCTGAGCAGCTTGGAAGTGGAATTTTGTTGTACTTCAGTCCTTCCCTTTTCTTCAAAGGATTCATACAAGGCTGAGCTCAGGGAACATATGTCCAGGCTGCTCTCACTGCAGTCAAGGAGCCACACTTGTAACTCCTGCATTGAAAGACACTGGTGGCTGGGATAAGGGAATTGTCTCCAGAATTTTTTTAATGATATACAACCATCATGCTCTGAAACCAAAAATCCTCCTATATATCCAATATGCAATTTCAAAAGAGGATGCTTTTCCAGTTGAAATATATGCACAAAACCATATTTTTTTTCTTGTTTATTCTCATTTTCAAGAACTGGAAAGGTACAATTGCAGAGCTAAAAATGCACTTGTTAAACACCAGCTATAGAAGAAAACAAAGAGTAAGTTAATGTAAGGACAGTATTCCATCCTTGGAAATCTGTGCTTGAGATGATCCCTGCATTAAAGGTGAGATCTGAGCTTCCCCATATTCTGGGAATGTTCTGATCCAGGGTTTGGCTCCAGTCTTTGTGTAAGTGAGAGCCATGTGCTAAGCTCAGATCCAGACTGGAGTCTTCCCAAAATCTGAGGAAGTTGAGATCCAGGGTTTTGGCTTTAGCCCACGTCTAATTCAAACCAAACTGTCATGTAGATTCCAAGTGGAAATGAGTCAGAAGGCCTCATCTTAGCAGCTGATGACATGTCCACACTGCATAATCACTGCGTACAGCCTGGCAGCCAGCAAGCGCCCTGGCTCAGGGATGGTGAACACGGCTGCACCTGTGGCTTGCAAAGCTTTCACAGTTCTCAGGACCCCTCTGTGTGCTCAGCACCCGCACCAGGAAGGGTGCACCTTGTGGGAGGTGATGGTTCAGCCTTCTGCAACACCTGGACTTCATTCAGGTTATGAAGAACAAGCCTTATTGTGTTTAAATGAGGACTGTTGTGAAACGTAACAACCTGCATTACTTTACTCCTAGAGCCATGCACAGTGATCAGCTTTGTGTGTTCCTGTCTTTTTACTGACTCTACTGTCTTGCTGCTGTGAGCCTCCTGTCTGAATCTTTGTCCCTCGGGAAACATCTATATTCCAGCACACTGGGAGGACTTGTTTAAATGAACAAGATTCCCCTACGTGGCAGCAGGGAGTTTCATTATGCTGTTTTCACTCTCAGATTTGAGAGAATTGCCTGCTCTGTCCTGTGGCATTTACTCACTGCATCCTTCCCAGCTGGCTGCTCCTGTAAACTTAGAGTAGTGGGACTGTGTCTCTTAACATGAAGAAGGTTTTATACCAAACCTGGAACAAATAAATTAAGAATTGTAGCTTTACTTCCTTGTTTAGATTTCAGAAACAACCTTTTCTTATCATTACAATATGCACAAAATACATTTCTCATTCCAGTCTCCATGTACTTGGAAACAGCAATAGCCAATTTTCCCATTCTCATGCAGCACCCAGAAGCAATTTCTTCCTGTTTTCATTATTAGCAATATTTATTATCAGCACTGCAGTAATACAATCAGACCCTTGCTGTGCTAAGTGCCTTGCAAACAGGCAGAAAGACAGTTTTACAAGCCATTCACCCCGGTGTCCAGAGCCTGTGGTGGTGACAAACTTCAGTTGGGCTTCTTTCATCCAGTAGCACAGAGAGCTCAGGGGGAGAGGGAAAATTCTCCTCTAACTGCCCCTTCCCCCAGTATCTCTATTCAAAGAAGGAGGGAAAAAGCAGTGCTGTGAGGATAAAACATACACTTGATAGAGAAGTTTAATGAGGACACGACTTCTCCATTTTATGGTCCCTTTATCTCAGCCTTTTTAGAGAGAGAAAAATCTGTTGTCTCCAAAACTGTGTTGCGCCCTTCATGCACTCCTTACACATCTGGGACTAAGAAGATACAATTGACTCTGCTTCCTCAGTGTTTGCCTCCCAGGAAAGAGTTAAGGAAAAGTAGCTAGACATAGAGTGGTATTTCTTATGGAATCACGTGTTGTGAGAATAATGCAAGCAAACTACTTTCGCAACGATGCTGAGGTCACTCAACCACAAGTCTCCAGTTCTATTATATGTGAGAGGCAGATACTGGGACAGAATTTTGGGCAAAAGCTCTCATTCGTGGGAATCCTGTCAAACCTCTGCAGGCCTCGGAGACACCTGGAATAGGATAAGCACGATAACTATTTTCTAAAATAAGGGGAACTTTTGTTCTTTCCCTCCAGCCGCCCCCACCCCATAGCAAGTCAGCAGCCTCTTGCGGTTTTGTTCCACGTGATTCCTTTAAGAGAGACAAAGAAATGCAACATCCTATCGGAGTGAATCACATAACTTGGAAATGACCTGATTCACACGTTTTTTCCATTCTGTGTCGCTGATGTGAGTCTTAAAACAAAAGAAAATGTAATAGGTTCTGCTGTTCAGTCTGTGAGCTGATGGAGTCTGTGCTCCGTTTTCCAAGTCAACTTAACACTTAGGAAAACAGTTTGGTTTTCTGAAGTGTCTTATTCTCAGACACAGCTGAGTGCCTGCACAGAGCAGAGGACACTCCAGGGGCCAGAAAAGCAAAACATGGCCTTATGTCTGTGTGACTCCAAGATGTGTTCAAGCAGATCTGGGCCCTGGTTCTCGTTGAAACAAATGTAGGAACTATGCTCACAGGTGCAAGCAGAGAGTTTAACACAGGTTGTGTTCCTCTCTGGATGATGCTGGCAAACTGCCTTGCTGCCTTAGCATCTAGCACTGATAACCCAGATAAGCCCTTCATTCCCCAAAGGGTCTCATCACTACATGTCTGGTCAGAGAGACCACCTTCTTTGCAGATCTTATTACTGCTTTGAAAAATTAGCAACAAGCACCACACTGGGCGTTCCTTTGGGACAGAGACTGTCCTTTTTTTCCATTTTCATGAAGCATCAAGTGTGGCTTTAGTAAAGAAAGCCTCCACAGAATAAATAATAGACACAAACAAGAAAATGGAATATTTCTGTATCTAATTGCATGAGGAAATTTAATTGATTTCCTATTGCATGTAAAAATCTTCCTGGTTGTGACACTGAAAGCCAAATGCTGTAGCTTCTTGTGCCCAACAGATTTACAACAAAATACCAGTCTTCATAATCAGTTGAAACCTTCCTACTGACTAAAAGAAGAAGGACTCTGGCTGCCTGTAACTAAAATAAAGTTGCATAAAAACCTCTTAGGGGAGTCAGCCTGACATAGTAACTGGACACATGCAAGATCTGGAGAACATGCAAAGTGCATGACAATTGCTGCTTTTGCTTCTCTTGGTTTAAGTGGTTCACTTGGCCATTCAGACTGAAACATATGTGTTCTATACATATAAAAAAAATACAACTTTCCAAACCCCTGGGAGCCCCATGGCTGGCATCTGCCCAAGTCCAGTGTGCCAGCTGCTGCCAAGTTGCTCTTTTCGTGGTTTATTGGAGTCAGTTACACATGGGTGGGCCAGGAAAAGAGGAGGAGGGAGAGGGGTGGGAAGAGAGAGAACGGCATTTCCCTTCACCCTCATTTTCTTTAGTTTGTTTTATATTTGTCAGTATTATATAACTTTGTTTTGGGCTTCCAAAGTTGTTGGCACTGAGTTTGGTAGCAGCCCTGCCTTCATTTTGTGGAAAAGCCAGAGGGTTGGTTCTGGTTTGCTTTTTTTTTTGTTATTATTATTTTGTTTTAAAACCTTTCTTCCAGGCCATGTACCACATGTTTGGAGCAGTAATTGTTCCAGATGTACTTGAGCTAAAAATCTCAGCCTAAATTAGTTGGAAACTCGGAGAATTTGAGACGTGCTTTGCAGCCCATCTTTGAAGAGTCTTTTCTCCCCAAATGGAGAGGCCACATTCCAGATTCTGTTCTGTGTCTGATCACTCAGGTCAATGTAGGTAATAAAGTCACCAGGTGCTTGCTCCAGCCAAGCTATTCCCAGGCCAGCTGGATAGACAAGGGCTGGATAGAGAAACAAGGAGGTTAAAGGATTTGTCCCTTGTCACAGGGAAACAGGCACAATCAAAAACCAGTAATATGCTGGGTACTGTGACCTACAGCCTAGAGCTCTAGGAGTGCTGTTTCCTACTCAAGCAGTCATTTTACATCACTAGCTGCCAGAAAGTCCCAGCAGATCCCATTCCCTCCCAGGGCACCACTGTAAATAACTCTTGGTTTTGTACTGAAACCTTGACATTGCATGAGTAAAACTGAGGTCAGATGTTTCAGTATAATCATCAATTGGACCCTTGCTGTTGAAATCTGCCACACCACAGAGTACACACTCTCCATTCTGTAGTATCTGGATACTCCTTGCTTTAAAACTAGGAGTTCTGCCGACGGATTCTTGGATCCTTGCTGCATGTGATCCACATGTTCATATCTAAAAGAAAGAAAACTAAATAAAGATTCATTTTTAAAAAATAAAGCCTACAATGAAATAATGAATGAGGAGGACAGAGCACTTCTTGCAGATGACTAAGATTTTATATTTAATGTGAAGTAGTTGACACCGTCCCCAAAAAATAGAACCTGCTCCCTCTCACAGAGAGGAACAAAAGGCATGTTGGTCTACACCATAATCAGCTGTAGATGGGTTCCCACAGTGTCTAATGCAAGACCCACTACAGTAAAAGGGGAAGAAAACACAATGTTTATGCATGTTTGGCATATAATAACCCTTCCTTCATGGTCAGCACCTGGCAGAGCAGGCATTCTATGGAGTGGGATGGGATGGGATGGGATGGGATGGGATGGGATGGGATGGGATGGGATGGGATGGGATGGGATGGGATGGGATGGAATGGGATAAGCAGTGGCAGACAGTTGCATTGGGAGCAAATGGGTTGTTTAGGAGGGAAAGAAAAGTTTATTCAGGGCAGCACACAAACTGAAACTGAAATTCATGCCATCCTTCAGGCAAGCCTAGGGGAGCAGAGGACTAAAAGGGAAAATGCTGCATCCAGCTCTGTGGCTGACAGTCATGGAGCTTCACTGATTTAGATGTCTGAGGGCTGGTTTGGTCTCTGCTAAGATCTCAGGGAACAAGAGGAGCAATAGGCAGCTGAGTACAACTGGTTAACAGGAACAACACAACTTGTTCAGCTTCCCCTTGAGAATAGTGTTAAATGTGGACAGATTTCCCAGAGAACCTTTTAGAGACATTATATACCACCAAGAGGGGTTGGGTTGTCAGTCCTTCCTGCTCTGACAGACTGTGGTGTGTGTGGCTCTGGTGACTTATATTTTCATTCCAGGTATTTGTGTTTACTTATTTTACAAGCACTTTGAATTACTCAGGGAGCTATTTGTGAGGCTGAAATAACATCAGATCAGACCTTCTCACGATTCTTCAGTTCCCTGGGAGTCAAAACATGGTGGAAGGACCAAATCTCACATTATTTCTGGCCTCGCAAATTGTACCCAGGGGAAGGAAGGGTAGAAGTCCATTAAAAAAAGATAATCATAAATATAAATAATGAGATATTCATGTCTGAGGGGAGTTCCTGTGGAGTCTGAATACACAGGTTAAGGATCAAAGGCTGATTGCAGTTTCTTTCCTGGTTCTACACATCTTACCTGCTGTTCTCCAAGCTTTATATAGTGTGACAGAGATCACCCTCCATTTCAGTACTAAAACCCACTAACTGGAAGTTTGATCCCATTTGTAGGCAAACCCCTGTGTGAAGCTGTGTATTGCTGGGTCCACGTGGCTCAGGAATAATCTCTGTTGCAAGGTAAGTGTGGGTTCACACCTGATCCTGGGATTAGGCCCTTCCATCGTTCATGTGTTAGTGCACAAGCCACATAAAGAAGGGTGTTTAGTCCTTCATCACCATCAGTGGCCAGGCCAGCTGGCCTCAGCTTGATCCTTCATATGCAGCAGGAGTGAACCATGTGTGTTGGCTGCACCCAGTGGATGTCTCCAAAGGTCCAGTGACCTTTCGCTTACAAGCTTTATATCCTGAAAATTTGCGATATCTTTCTGTGTCCAAGTACCCTCCTAAGCGTAGTTGGGGTGGAATTACTCCAATTCAACTTCAGATATCTGCTGCTGAGCTGATTGCCCTGGACTCTGTATACAATCAAGGAAGAGAGACAAGCATTTCTAGAGTTACTATCTATTTCCTTCTAAGAAATGAGGTCAGAAGAGTCATTCTCTAACAGTGCTCCTTTCTACCCACTAACAACAAAGCCACGCCAGCCAGTAACTCAGGTGTTATGTCTACACAGACACTTACACATGTTACTCAGACATATTTAGACACAGGAGATATCTAAAGTTGTGGGAAATATTTCCTATACTACGTGACTGAGCAGTGTGGTGAAACATGTGCAGGGCTGGACATAACACGCCTAAATCTGTTGTTGACTTGTGGTGTAGACATACCCTGAGCAGCGTGCTTCCTCTTCTGCTTCCTTCTCCTGGGAACATGGAGCATCCTGGCCACCCTGCAGGTGTGCCTGCTTTCCCTTGTCACCTTATGGTGACCCGGTACTGAAGGTGCTGCATGAGGGATGGGATGAGTACAAGCACAGCCTATTTCTTCTCTTCAGATCTATTCCCAGGAGCTCACCAGGTGCAGCATTGACCTCTAAACACAGAACTACTCTTTGGGAAACAGCTACTACTGCATCCAGCCTTTGCACAACTTTCAGTACATATGCAAGCACTTCTCATTCACACCAAATTTCCATTTGGAAGAGGAATAATCTTAAAACGCTCTCTTTGGCTTCTGTTTCACTTGGGCAGGCCTTGATTCCACGGGCAAACTACCTTCAGCATCTTGTGTTTCATTGCTGTTGTTTACACTCTAGAAAAAACACCAAAAGGTGCTAATTATGTGCTGGAATTCCACTAAAAGCACATGTGCAGGGAAGATGTGATGGACCCCTGTACCTAACAGGACTGCTTGAGAAAAGCTTGGGTGTGGATTTCTAGGAGATCCACTGTTTGTCATCTTGCTCATCTTTCTTAGCTTGAAAGGGGAACTGCAAGGGGGTTTAACCCCTTTTAAAAGAAAAGAACTTCAACTTGCCTTGTTTCCAGTCCTTTAAATGCTTTACCACTGAATAAAGCAGTAGGTAAGGGATGGAGATGTTTTTGCATTTCAGATACAGCCTCAGTTGTGTGGATCCTAAAAAGACAAAAAAGATTTTAAGTAACAGGCAGTGAAATAGTTCAAATGTGACCCTAAATTTTAAGGCTTATGTTCACAGATCCATCAGACTAGAGAGGAGGGTAAGAAAGCAGAGACTGAAACAGAACAAAGCAGCTTGGGCAGTGGTGCCCTAAAGCGCCTCCTGCACCAGAGCAGCTAAACCAGGGTTAGGTGCACTAAGCACAGCTTTGTAAGGCTGAAGGAAAGTATTCTGCAGAAACTTGACATTATTTTGCAGCCCTGGAACAACACAAGGGGTTTCGTATGTGTGCAGCCATGGAGAAGTAAAACAACTCCAACAGTTTTTATTATGTAATTGTGCGAAGTCGATAGGACAAAGTAAAGAAAGTAGAACAGACAAAAGCAGAAGTGCTGGAATTAGATGGAGGGAAGATCTAAATAAGGGGAAAAGAGAAAAAGAGAAAAGAGGGAGAGTTATTGAAATATTGAAAAAATACAACCATGAAGGTATTGGAATTGAAAATGTTTGTGATTTAGGTCCTTTTATAGAAAGTGACTAGGGAAAGATCAAAAAACACAAAGAAGGAAGCATTATTAAGAGATTGATGCAACTGGTACAGGAAGGAAGGTGTACCAAACTGAAGAAAAATGCAACAGAGGAGTCAAAGGCAATTCATGGAAAAGGACATTTCAGATTCAAATTGTTCCTTTTCAGAAAGATGCCACTAAGTTCTGCAACAACCAGTCAAGCCCCAGCTTTTGGTCTTGGCATGTTCTTTTTTTTTTAAAATTTCATTACTTCTGAAGGCCCAAGTAGCCAAAACCACCAGAAAACATTTGAGAGTTTCTGCAGTTCGCATTTCACTGAATGTGTGAATTAGTTCAGAATTGCCCCCATTTGTGAAGATCTTACCTTGACCTTCCCCAGGGGAAAAAAAGTGCTTCATTTCTTAGAGACTCCTCAATTGTTTTGGCCCTTGAGTTTTATAAGCAGGGTGTCAATTAAGGCTTCCCTTCTTTGAAGGCAGTATCTTTCAGGAGCTGAAGCCATAACTCACTTCATGCCAGCCCACATAGGAGCCATCTATTTATGGATTTTGACCACTCTGAGGTCTGAGAAGAGGTTTGGATAGCTGTTAGATTATGCTGTGAAGCCATCAAATTCTCACTTCTTCTCAGCATTGTGACCTTTCTAGTCACTAATGTTTTACATCTCTGATACAAGAAACAAAAAGCAAAAGTACTGCTCTATTATTAAGCAGCAGTTAGAAAGAATTGAACTGAGAGGTTTTAAGAAATCTCAGGAAATAAATTCACAATATCTGTTCCTAAGAAACCTCTTCTGGAGTGCAATAACCATCTCTATACACATGCTGTGGTCTCCACAGAGAGTTAATATAGGCCCAGATATGCCATGCTGGAGGAGCAGTGCAATGGAGGCAAATCTGTGGAATGAAACTGCTGGTGATGAGAACTTGAGTTTTATATTGTTCCGTGTTTGGAGGCTATTTTGCAGTAGATCTAGTCTAATAAACTGGGCTGAAATCTCACTAGCAATTGAAGATCTTTGAAAGCACATCTGGTTTAACTTTCCCTTCAATGTAATCTTGCTTGTGAGTGTCAAGATTGTTGTGCACTTCAAACCTATGCATAGTAAATTAATATATTTGAGATATTTCCTTCAAAAGGGAATTACAAAAATGCTAACAGAGATGCATCTGTTGTATTAACATCTGGTTAAGATTACAACCCAAACATGCTTGGACTAGAAAAGGAAGGGGTCTTGTCAAGAGATGCACTGATGTTTGACATGGCCTGCCTAGCTACAGAAAAGAGCCTCCTTTAAAGGCCAAAGGTGTGTTGTGAGAACACAGCCTCATTTAACAGATCACGTTGTGAATATAAGTGTGAATAATCACCAGAGTCATGCCTACAGTACCTTGATTATATTCCAGTCGTGCAGAAATGACTGTTTCAGGCCTCATTCTCATTGTGAATACACCCATGATGAATAACTGTTGGTTTAATTGTTTCTCTAGCAAAAATAAGAGACAGCTTGGTCTCTTCCTTGTTTTTGAAACAGGTTTATTTCCATGAGCAAAAGAACTAATGAATTTTGAGTTCTCATGATGGCTCCATGTGGCTTTCTGACTTATTTGAAGTCTAGGAGAGCTGCAGCACCAATGCTTTCCTCAGTAAGTGTGTATGTGAGAAGGAGAGTTTTAAAAACCTTTAAACATAGGAGAAAATCTTCCAAACACCTGTAAAGAAGAGAAAAATTCACTCAGGAGTAGAATCTTGACTGTCTAGTACCACAACCGAGGCAAGATTGAGTGTCTTGTACTCTTTATAGGCACTAGCTGGGTTGTCTCCCCATCCTCCATCCTCTTCATCCATTTTTACAAAACCTGTATGAACCCAAAACCTTTGAGACCACTACTGTTTAATCAAATTTGGTGCAATTGGCCAATAAGTTCAATTGTTATTAGAGATGGCTGAAAGATACCGGTACAGAACAAATTTTACAGAAACTTTGTGTCTTTAGGGATGTACACAGAAAAAAACCTGAAATTTTCAAGTATGTGTGAGGAGAGTTAGAATACTTGTTTCTGGGGTAATAAGCACTTAACTTGTTTTAGACTATTTCAGAGATTCCAGTTTGAACAAAGTAACTGTCCTTTTGCACTGAAGCTACACAGATGCTCCTCCATCTGCCCATTGTCATGGCACCAAAAATGGAAATCTTTGCTGGAGCCTCTGGCGTGTTTGCTCACCCCGTGCAGCAGCAGAGCCTCCGCAGCGCCCTTTCAGATATGTGGATCAAAGCAGGAGGTCACTGCGGTCAGCAAGCAGCCTTGGTTACCACCACACCCAGCCAAAGCATTCTTCCTTCTCCTCTGCTGACAGTCAAGGCTGACTCCCTGCATGTGACTCCCCCACCATCCCCTCCCCACCACAGGTTTCTGGTCTTGCACAACCGAGACTACACATTGCGTGGGCAAATCTGTCACTGTGCGGGACGAGAGCCCCGGCAAACGTTTCCCCTTTTCCCCATCCTCTCTCAACCTCTCCCCCAGCACACAAGTGCCCCCACCCCTAGGAGCTCGGTCGCGATGCTGGAAGATTTCCTGTGCCCTGCTTGCTCCAGAGAGCTACGCAGAAAACGTGTTAAGAGGTATTCTGCAAAATCAGAAGGCTAAAGGTTGGCCTTTAGGTTTGTCATGGGCAAAGAAACATGAATTAATTTTTCCAGGAGTTAGTGAAAGCTAAGTTGAGATTGCATATAATTGAAGGAAAAAGAAAATCGGTGGGAAGAAAATAGTTGTTTGGAAAATCCTCAAAATGCAATGGATATCAACAGAATGTTTCTACCACTCTCGGGAAGTGCTGCCAGCCCACATCTTTCTGCTAACTCCTAATGGGTCCATTAACTACTCCTAAATAATGATGGAAACCATATGGGTGCACAGGTGGTCTCTCAATAAATACCAAATGAATTCAGTATGATCACCATTAACACAATTAATACCCAGCCAATCTACAATGATGGAACTATTAAAATTAAGCGCTACTATATTTCCTCACTCCCATGGCAATTTTACAATGGAAACAAACAAAAGGCTAGAATTAACTTTTTTTTATTACAGTTATTTGATTTTATTTACTTCCAGGCGAGTTCTAGGCTTTTGTGTAATCTGCAGTGTCTTTTATCTGCTCTGTGCATCTTGAGGTGAGTTTCGACTCTGAGAAGAAATAACTTGGGGACAAATAATTAAAAACATTTAACTAAAATAACTATTTTTGGGGGGGAGGAATCACACGTATTTGTGTGCTGAAGCAAAGTGCTTCTTAGTTTCTGCAGAAGGCTGTAAACACAAGCAATGAATATGAGATTGCCACAGCTGCTCTTTTTGTCATCTACACCGTGAGTTCATCACTGTTTCCCTGATGGGGCTTAGTGTGGTTGGGATTTTAATTTTAATTTTGTTTATGTTAATACTGTTCCAGCATATATGGTTGTCCAGCCAATTGTCAAAGGAAGATCAACATATTCATAAGTGACCTTCTCTAATGAAGCGCCTGGTGTAGGCCCACTATTGATATGATATTTTGGCTTTCTAAGACAGAATAATTAGGTTTTTAATTTTTTAGAACCACACAAGTAGCCTGGGTTAGTTCAGATTCAGCCTCCATTTACATGTTTCCCTTGAAATCAACAGCTGAGCTCCCTTGAGCTGAGCAAGGCAGTGCAAGTTCCAAAGTCTGTGTGGTCGAGCACAGGTCAGATTGAACACCCTGGCTTTTATTCATCTTGACAACTGATGAAATAAGGGTGCTTTAAATTTTGCAAAATTTTATCTGTTTGACTCCAGAGACTATTTTATAGGAATCACTAAGGTCTGGTTTGTGGGTAAAGACTCAGAGATAAAAATTTTGTATCTTGCAAACGCTGATAAAGCTGACTCTGTTTTGTGGGGCTGGGGGGTCCGAGAAACATTGTTGATGATAGAAAAAACTGAGTATGGCGAAAGTGTGACTTGAAATCAGTGCATTTCACCACTGGGGTTTTTGCTGGAAAACTAATGCCTCATCAGTATCATAGAGCAGTTCAATGGGAGTTCCAGGCCTGGTGCAGCTCATGCCAAGTCAAAGGGAGAGATTTCTCAATGCATGGGTGCAAGTCCTGTTCTGAAAAACACAAAAGCCTCTTCTTTGGCATCACAGTGAATGAGATGGATGCTTTTTTTTCTGTGACCGGAGAGGTCCCAGGGCACCTTGAGCTTTAGGATGGACTTTTGGATCTTCTCTACTCAGCTGGACCAGGATTTCAACCTTAAACTGTTCCTGTGGTGTTCAATTTTTGCAATTTCTGTGGGCTCAGACTGAACCTATCTGGCAAAAGCAAAAAGAGCCACGCAACCCCAAACTTCCTGTGATTACGCTTGCATTTAATATTCTTTGTATCTGTAAACAACACACCCTTATTTCTATTCATTACACCAGATTTACACTGAAGGGAGATATTACTCAGAACAATCTGTGTGAGGTTCGGGTAAGCTGTGCTCTTGAAACTTCCCTAAACTGCAGTTCTATGAAATATGTTACACGTGGAGCACAAAGCTCATTTCACAATTCCTTGCTAACTTTTCTTATAAACTCTCTTGCATATAGATTGCTTTTGAGTAAGTGTTTCTGATTAACTCCAAGTATTGATGTGCTTGTTCTTGAATAGAGAAGTCTGTGTTTCTAATTTGAATAACATAATTTCAAAGTGTATTAAGGTAAATAGGGACAATGCACTCTTGTTCCAGAACTTAAATACCCATGAAGTTATTCATCAATCTCTTTTTCATTTAAATTCACACTTTACCTTAATTTGTGTTTCAAATGCAGATGAGGCCTTAATTAAATAAAAATTCAGCAGATGGTTTCAGATTCTCTGTTCAATTTACATTTCTTGTACCTTTCTAAATGCTGGACTTTATCTCCAGAGATAGAGATACCATTAGACCTTTTCTTTTAAACAAGTGCATAATAATTGGTAGGCTAGGGCTGTCTATACAGGAATAAATTAAGTATTGATTAGCAAATCTTAAAAGCCTCAAGCTTATGTATATGTTTCAATAAATACCCAAAACCTTCTTTGAAACATCAGAGATTAATCAAAACTCAAATAGTACCAGATATTTGGTTTTCTTTCAATTTAACAAAAAAAAATATGCAACACTAGGCAGTCTTTCTGTTTCATGGCATCTTCATTTTATCAGCTGTGTGTCCGAGAAGTTAATAGGACAAAAATTCCAAATACTTGATGGAAAATATTCGTTAAACATTTTTGATCTCTAGAAAAAGGTGCTGTGTAGTCATATTCAAGCTCAGCAGAGGAGCTAAGCATATTTTTTTTTTTCACTTGAAATTAATCTTTGTTCTGAACTGTGAAGAAGTAAATGAAGTGATAAGCAAAGTCACAGAAAAACCCTTCTGTTTTCTCTGGATTGGGACTGTCTCCAGCAAATAAGTAAACATAACCCGTCTATCTCAGACTGGATGTTAGGAGAATTTGCTCTACAGTAGTTACCTCCTTCAAAATTATGAAGCAAAGGAAAATTGTCCATTTATGTTACATTTGAGGTTTTTAAGTACAAAATACCCAAAACAGCCTCTCTTCCCCTGCTCCCTTTATCCTACGCATCTGCTGTTGCCCATGACCGTACTGGATGCATACTGATAAAATTAGGCAGCTTTTCTCCTTCTCACGTTAGTTTCCCGTTCAGCACTGATTTACAAGCCCACGTATATTTGCTCTGTCATACAGGCTTTTCTACCTCTGCATTGCAAACCATATCACTGTATTACTCAGAGCTAACTCATAAATTGCTTCCTTTTGACTTCCTTCCTTCACATGTTGTGCAAGGGGAGCAGCCCTGCAGCACATCCATAGATGTGGATTCCAATTTTATACCTTGCAGCTGTAGATCTCCATCCACCTGGCCTGGAGGCTTCATTTATTTATTTTGGAATAGCCTCAGCAAATGTGACAATATTTGTGTATTTCAGCAGCCTGGGGAAAAAGAAATCCATCCAGCTTCTCCTTTTAAAGAGGTAGCCCCTTCTGACTGATAAAACCTTTAATAAAAACTCTGTTGATGTTTTGCAGAGAGCTTAACATTGGGTGGGCATTGTGAAACTAACAGGTACAGGGAGACAAAATTTGGGTCAGAGAAGTGATTTGATGGCTTCTAGAATTAACTGTGAGTGAGAAGGGTGTGGGCAGGATCCAGATGGGGTTTGCGGTTAGGCAAAGATGCAGCAGTTCAGTTGTGTGGCTGAAGCAGGGCTCTGGTTTATGTTTGCAGTTGCTAAAATGTCCTTATTTGTTCTAACTGGAAAAGTATTCCTTCTGAACAGTGGAAGTGTTATCAGCTCAGTTGTCCTCGTGAGATTTGTAATATCTCTGGGTATATGCAAGAAAACATTTCACAAAGCAAGTTCCTCTTTTGGGATCATGGGATTTGAATCGCCCTCTGGGGCCCTTGATGTTCACAACATCTGTTGGTTGTATGTTTGAAGTTCCAGTTTGGACCTGCTCTGGGCTCAGATAAAAGAGGAAGAGCATGATGTTACACTAAAGGAGGGTGCCTGGCATGAAATCTTGAGCAGTCACTTATAACAGGGAGCTGTCCTGTCTTAAATGAGAGGAAGAACACATATTTTGGGAGCTCCGGGACTCCAGGCTGCTCAGACGTCCGGATTTCTACAAAAGTCAGAAGTGTCTAAAAGATGTGTCTCCTTCTTGAGCCAGGATGTGCATAACAGTATCACCTTTGGTTTGGTGAGGGATGGGGACTTCTCAAGTCTTGGTAGTAAGTTGCTTAGATGAAGCAAACTGCACAGCAAAGTAAATGCTCGCTTTAATTCCGGTACTCTGTGTTTCCCAGTTAGGGCAGGGCAGGCACACTGGGAAAAAAAATCAATGTTTTCTCCTTATAGTCCCTGTCTTAAGAGTACAGACCTGCAGGGCTGAGGGAAAGTTCACAGACAGTTGCTGATAACTGTGCTGTGTGTTTAAAAGAGGATCAAGGCCTGGTTGAAAAGAAGGAAAACAATCTGCTCTTTCTTCTGCTACTGGGAGAACCCCAATGCCCTGCGTGGCCAGAAATCTTCCTCTCTCCAGCACATTTCTGTTTGGGTTTGTGGTATTTTGTGCCTGAGATAGTTCCTTTATCAGTTAAAACTGTAAAATCCTTACTTCAGGGGGAACTGGTACTTCATTCCCTGGGTTGAAACCCCCTCTGTCACAGCTCTGCTACTGCTTGGCTCAGACAAAGCAGATCCAATGACTTGGTCCCTTCTGCTGTCGCACTGACTGCAGGGTTGGCTCACATTATCTGCTGGGCTAACACATGCACTTTTCATTGGCATGTCTTGCTGTGTCTAATTTTTCACTTGACAGTAGTTTATGCCTTTACAATGTTATCAACTGCTTTGGCCTTTTCATTGTATGCAAGGAGAGGAAGAACCATGGGTATCTTCTTATTTCTAAAAATAGGAGATCAGTTACAGATTACCTTTACCAATTTTCATTCAGCCTTTGTCAGCCAACATGCAAAGCAATTAAACTTGTATCAAAAAGGAATACAGAAAAGCTGAGTGCAAACTCACTAATTTTGCTCAGTACAGGCCAGCTTAATTTTGGAAACATAGCCATGAGAGAAATTGTGATGCCAAGAGAGACTTTGAGGTAAAAGTACAACATTTATTTCTGTTGAATTTTTTCCATGATCTGTCCAATGATGAAAATGTCACTGTTTAAGAAAAATGAGAGCAAGACTGTTGTTCAATCCTTAAAGATGCCATCAGCATGGACAGATAAATTTGCAGGGAGTTCTGTTGCTGTAAGTGATTTTGGGAGAGCCATTGATCTATTGAAAAGAGGGAAGTGAAGATATCCACTGCTGGATAAAAATACACTACTTGAGCAAGCAATGGCACAGTCTGTTGTGGTTTGGTTTCACGTGATACCTTGAAGAGGAAATAGAGAAGATGACTTAGAAGAGGCAAGGTAGGGCAATGCCCCTTAGAAAGTTTCATGTAACTTCAAGGAAACCTTTCTTTCTCATGTGCAAATTTTCCATTCTGTTCCGTTGACATGAGCAGAGGGGCAGAAAGGGACAGTCTGTGTTGTGCAATTCTCCTGCACACAGAACCCAGGAATCAAAAAAATGGCTTTTTTCTGACTTCACACAGACACAGTGAATTATTAGCCTAGACTGGTTCAAATGTTTTTAACTATACACAGAGATCCTATCACCTGCCTTTCCTCAGTTCTTCAGGAAGGAAAAAAAATCTTTAGAATTCCCTTAAAGTATGAAGACCCATGGAAAATTATCCTCAAATATGTGGGAACATGCCCAGAAGAAATAGGACACACTGATGCTGGTGGGGTTTGCCTGTCCCCTTCCTGCCCTGCCTTTGAGCGCAGAGGCACAGGTGAAGGAGTGTCTGGGTGTGGACTTCATGGAGTGGAAAGTTTTCTGGATGGCTGGAAATGAAAAGAAAAAAAGGAATCAGGAGCTAAGAATTTAAAAATAACACTCAGAAACTGAGCTGAGTGCCCACACCTGCAAGGCAATCTTCAGTAACAGTGCAGCATAGACAGACACTAATGTGTTACAAGAGCATCTCTGTGAGGCTGAAGTATTCATGGTCTTCTAGCAGAGCATCAGCAGCAATAGTTTGGACTCCTGTTTTCTGATTTCAACCAAGGGGGAGAGGCTCATTCCCTTTGAAGGTTTTCTTCAAACAGATTTAGTCCAGTGGGTTATTCCTCCACATGTCTGCGGATCGTGTGTCCATGCATGTGTGTTTGTGCACGTGGAAGAAAATACTCAGGAAGCAGAGAAGAAAAGAGGCCTGGAGGGAAAGTGGACCCAAAGTATGAGCTGTCTCCTTATTAAAGACATACCATAGACTGCCTAATGCCCAATAAACTCCCAGATCACCACGTGATCTGTTTATCTGTCTTAGAAGTAACAAGACATAAGCCCTCATCACAAACTCGGAAGTTCGTAATGGTTCACAGTGAAATGTTTACCTTTAGAAAAAAAAGGGTTGAGCATCCAAGGGCTTCACCTGGATGATGAGGCAGCTTGACTGTGAGCCCATCTTTCTGCAAGGTTTTTGGCCTGACATCAATTAGGAGGCTTACAAATGATGTTAGTTAAAATTCGGAAGGAAAATCATAGAAACATAGAATGGCTTAGGCCAGAAGGGAGTCTAAAGATCATCCAGTTCCGACCCCCTGCCATGGGCAGGGACATCTTCCACTCACAGCCCCATCCAATCTGGTCTTGAACACTTCCAGGGATGGAGAATCCATGACCTTTCTTCCAAAAATAATGGCAGCTCAGTTGACATTTTTGAGGTGGACAATGCTCATCTCAAAGATACCAGCCAAACAATTAAGTAGTGGGCAGATCTTTTCACTGTTCTGTTCTTCTCAGAGCAGTCATTTGTTGCGGTTCTGCTTTTACCCTCAACTTTACCCATGCTGGCCCACTGGAGAAGTAAGGTTTGATGCTCTGGGGATGATCTGTGTGCCCTTTATCTACTCCTGTCAAATGATTATCAGCCCCAACCTTTCAAGTATCTCAAGATACTAGTACAAAAAATAGAGGGGGGGGAAAAAAAGAGGAAAAAGGTTTTGCTTTTATTTTGGAATCCACACAATTGCTATTTTGAAGTGTGGCTCTGTAGCCAAAACACCCACCTAATTTAATTACTGAAATAAACACAGGCTGAGATTTCTACATCAGTGCAGGAGCTGAGGCTATCTAAAAATGCACCAAACCTCACAGCTGTTGTCAGTCCCACTCCACATGCTCTCAGGTGTCCTTCCTGCATTGCACAGCGCCTGTGCAAGTCTTTACACTGGTCTGTGAGGCTCTATAAACTCTGTCTCACACCCATGCAGCCGGCAGACAAGAAGTCTGTGCCAGGAGAGGGCTGTCACTGGGAAGGCAAGCCTGCACCCAGTGCCAGCAATGGCTCGGTTACCTCTGCGAATTAAACCCTGCAATACTGGCAGCAACAGTTCTCAGGAGCCAGCCTGCACCCTCAGCCCCTTACTGTTGCTCCTCTCTCCCCTCTCCGTACGAGAAGAGACAATGCTCTTCATTTTTTCTTCTTCTTTTTTTCTCCCCACAAAGAAAAACTTGCCAGGTCTGCATGTTTTTCCTTGAACTGTTTCCTCTTTCTAATGCTAAAAGCATATGCTCTACAGCTTCATTTCATGCTGAGATGTTAGCTCTTTTTCAGTACTGGTTTTCATGCAACCGCATCAAGGGGTGGCAACAGCTCAAAGGGCACTGCAGGACTTTGTGACGTGGAAAGTGTGTCTGTAAGGAGCAGGACATCTCAACTCTGACAAGGTGAAACCAGAGCCTCCTCTGCCAAACTCCAACACACAGTCCAGCATAAGTTCACCCACAGCAAAAGGCACAGAAACTCTTCCCTCTGGGTTTTGCGCATCTACTAAAGCATCTGTTGGCTTTTTGGTTTGGCATCAAGGGTTTGTTTGGCCATGTTGGCGAGAGACCAAGTCTGAGCAGACAGGTAGGTGCTCAAGATGGGGCTCTGCATCTTGCTGACCTCCTTGCTTAGCTCCCAGACGGGACCTGGGTCAAGTCCTTTTGGCTGAGAACTTGAGCAAAACACAGTCAGGTTTGTGCCTGACGCCTCTCAGGGTGTTTACAGCCAGGGTGTTTGCACCCCACCACCCAACTGGGGTACCTGTGACCAGTGCTGGACTCAGGCACCAGACAGCAAAAGAAGAATGGAAAACCAGCAAGATCCCTTGATCTAAGTGGAGTCGGCTCAGCTCCTTTAGCATGAGGTGATTCAGCTGCAGATGAAGCATTAAAGCTGTATTGGAAATAGCTTTTGTTTCCCAAATAAATGTTTGAAGTTTTGATTGGTTGTTTGGGTTTTTTCCTCATCTAAGTCAGGATGAAAGGAAAAACTTGAAATTTCTTTGCAGATTTGTGATTTAAACACAAGGGGAAAAGCTGGGCCAATGTAGCAATTTCTTTTTTATGTTGACCCTTTATTTTTAAATGACTACACATTAATATAAATTTCAAACACAAGACTCATTTCAAACAGAAAATGGAAATTTTGCTTTTTTAAAATGTAGAAACCACACCTATTGTATTCTTCTAAATATCTTTTAAAGACAGGAATCAGAAGCCAGCCCTTTCCCACAAAAAGCTCTTGTTTTCACTGAATTTGCATTTTTGACTGAAAGCCTTCTTTCAAAGTCTTGAAACTGGATCATGGTGAAGCAGCGTATGTATCTAATTGGCCTAAAGGGGGAAGAAAACACAGTGGGTGGGATTCATCTCACCTGTTTGTAGGTGTTCAGTCGAAATTATTCGTCAATCATCAGTGGCACCTCCAAAGGGCTTTTCTCTCTATACAGGTCATAAAAAGCACCTAAAGAGGTAACTTGCACTCATTACTCACTTTTTCAGTGGTTAGAACTAGGTGAGAGAAATCCTGTCCTCGCCGTTCACACTGTCGGCTGAGGAGAGAAGCCGAGCATTACAGCTCTGATGGTTTCAAGCTGAGGCATGTTGGGAGCAAAACCAAAAAGGAGCTAGGTTCTTCATCAGTTTTTCAGAAAGAGCCAGATATTTTTAGGTGACATAAAATAGAACAATTTTATGAAGAACAAATCAGCTGAAGGAGCACTGGTTATTTCCATGATCGAGTAAAACTTGAAAAGTCTAATATTTTTCCCAAATCCCAGTAAAAGTTCCTAGGTTTGTTTGGGTTTGTGAGGGTTTTTTTGTAATTTTTTTGCAATTTTTTTTTCTTTACTTTTCAGAGCAATGTTTATTTTTCTGCTCAGCTGAGTTCCTCCCCTTTTTTCCAGCAAAGCATTTTAAATCCATGTGTAATGCTGCATGCAAGACAGGTAATATCACCTGTAAAATCCCCATGTGTGACTGAAGTAACTTGGTATGGAAATCAAAAGTGAGCACAAAGGTGCATACATTTTGCTTTTTTTAGTTGTTACTAAAGGGTATATGTTTTTTAATTGTGGTTATGCCTGTCCCTTTTTGCAGGGATACTTGGCTCCCGTAATGTTTGTGCTGACAGAACGATTTGCAAGGGGCAGAGCTGTAAAGCCATTAATCTTTCAATCTGAAATGCAAGTCCAATTTGTAAACAAAAGCCTGCAGTTTTCATTTTCAGACAGCTACGCGGGATGAAGCTGTGACCTGTCACTGCACCATTATGGAAAGCATATGTAGAAAGTGAACCCAGCAGACTGTGTGAGGAGCAGACATTTATGTGACAACCTTTCATAATCACCAGGCATAAAGAAGAAAAATATACAGAAAGAGCCCATTGACCAAACTCTGATTACTTTGATGATCAACTCCCTTGAAATTTGTAGGGATAACTACACAGAGACAAAGAAAAATGTTATGTGACAGCTCAGTGAGGGCCTTTGCACACACTTGACCAAAGAAGTTGGTGGAAATAAATCTGATGCTGTGGTTCTTTCTAAGCACTGATGGTTCAACGCAAACAAATTTGGGGCTTCCTTATGTGTATTCAGAGTTTGATAGGGGATGTATTTTGCTAAGAGCTCCCATAGGAATCAATTGGTAAACTGAAGAAGGTGGAGAAGATTCTGGTTTTGGTTTTGTTTGTTTCAAAGAAAAGAAAGAGAAAGAGAAAGATCATTTCTTTATGTGTAAGAAAAAAAAAGTGCTTCTGTCTAAATGTCTCTGCTTAAATGTCGGGTTTCTCACGGGGTTTATTTGGACTGCTCTTGTTTTCCATGGACTGCTCTTGTTTTTTCTTGTTTCCAGCCACTTTGTTCACAAGTCCTACAGCTGCTCAGCTTTCAGAGGTGTGGTTATATTCCCATATCAGCATTTCCAACAGGCACCACTCAAAAGCAGGAAGATTTCAGCACCCTGGAACAACTGTGTATCTGGTTGTGTTGCCCCTGCAGGCCCTACCAAAGTGTGCAGGTGCACAAAAGATACCCCAGAATGGGTCATCCCTGCTCATATTTGACCCCAGCACAAGACACAGCAATTGGCTTTACAATTCCCACCTCAGTGTGGGGAACAGCTCTTAAAAAATCTTTATCCACTGCAGAAATCTTTCCTATGCTATATACCAGTGTGTGAAATTCCTTACAGTGATGCCTCCAGTGCCCTTTCAGCTGTGATGTGGTCGGTGGGAAGGCAGCTGAGCAGCTGCTCTCACACACAGGAGCTGATGTGGGCACCAAAGAGGTGTAAAATGAACTTTCCAATCACTGACATAGGGACCACAGCCCTGAGAGTGCTCAGGGTTCCTCTGATGGCAAGACTTACTGGAGCCCTGTCTTACTGAACTGCCGCATGCCTGGTCCATGCTCAAGGGTGACCGTTGTCAGGAGTTTGCAGTGTTTGGAAAATGGATTTTTTTATCTGCTAGTATTCTCCTTAAGAAGTATAACTAAATCTTAGTAGTCTGATCCATTCATGAGCTTGGAGGCAAATGCATAGAGAAGAGTATGAAGCCTCAGGATTAAACTGAAAGGCTACTTTTTTAACATATTTTCTTGATAGGTGATTTTTAAGAGTGCCTCTCTGAAGCATCCATGCAAAGAACTTGTATCTTAGGAACAGGGGTGATGCCCGTTCTGTTTTCAGGGCAGGCACATAATTCCCATTCACATAAATGGGAAAGATTCTCCTACTTCAAGGGAAGAACAGACCCATTAGGTATCTAGAAAATTATTTTAGACCCCCTGATCTCCTAGAGCATTAGGAGCAAATGGGGTCAGTGTCATAGCTGTTTCTTGCTGTTTATTAGCTCCCTGACTCTATCCCACAGAATAAATCTTGTGTGGTACAATCTGTGGTGAGTTTTGACATTGCATTGTAACAACCTATGAGGGATTGTGTTTGGGATTTTTTCCTTAAGGATATCTCAGTGAGCTGAAATACGAGGGGTCAAATCTACTAAAACCAGGACTGCCTCCTACAGGAGAGCCCATCAGTGATAAAGGCAAAGCTACGTGAGTTTGAGACCTGGCATGACCTACTTAGAAGACAGAGTTATGAGAATCCATGTTAGGACAGTTTGTTTTTCAGCCTGGTTTCTCATGGGAACGAGGCTTATGCAATCGTACTGTCTGTGCGTCTCTGTCTACATCCTCCTCCCCTCCCCAATAACTTTTGGACTCATTGCTCAATTTCAACCTACTTTGATGGGAGGGGGGGCAGATGTTCCAGGGGTGCTGCTGCTCCTGCAAGCGTTATAAAAACCAGCAAAGGAGAGTGAGCCTCCAGGTGTCCACTGTGCCAGGAGCTGCTGCAGCAAGCGTTTGTGTGGCTTCAGGTATGAGAGCTCCAAAACCATAGGATGATGGGGAGTAGCCTGTAGAAATGGCCTGACCAGTGTGAAAACACTGCTTAACTCCTTCTGCCCTAGAAGCCACGAGACAGAGCTCATGGCAGACCATGCCTTGGGAAATGCAGAAAGTTTGGTGTTGGAGCAGAGCTGGCTCTCAATGCCACAGTCACAGCTGGTGGGTTCACGCAGCGCCGGGCTGACCTGCACGTCCTGCTTCTCCCTTTTTGATACCAACTCATTCACAAATGAGCCTCTCAAATCCCATCATGTACTTTGTTTTTCTTTCTGTAAAAGAAGATTAATTTGGGAGGTTTCATTAACTGGCAGCCTTTTAAAGCACACCAAGTGATGGCAGAGAAGTGTGCATGTTGAGATCTGACGCAGTAAAACCAAGGGTACAGGAGGTCTAGGATGAGGAGCTCTGCTTTGCTCAGGAGCACCCGCCCTGAGCAGGAGTCTCCTCTACCAGGGATACAAGCAATGTGATACCACTGGCTTTTGTCATGTTCATAAATTCAGGACAGTCCAGACTTCAGGTATGGCCAAAAATATGGGTCAAATTCAGATCTAGTGTAGCACCTTTTTACCTCCCTGCCTTCCCAAAGACACTTTGCCAGTGCTGCTGAACTCAGTCAATCACAGACATAGACATCACAGCAAATATTCAGTATAGGTAAAGCAATTAATGATATGCAATTAAAACATTACATATATAAATCCTAAGAAACGGTGGGTTTAGAGAGCTACTACTTACAGTGAGCAGGTGATAATGAACTCTCTAGGTTGCAAAGGCATCATTGCAAAACTATAGTGTGAATTTATTAAACATGCTATGGAAGGCAAAGGTTATTGTATGAATATACAGGGAAAGACTCTAGATCAGGACAAAGCCTTGGATTCCTAGTTCCACATTATGTTCATAACAGATTCTTTTGGCTCACAAATAACAACAGAATAAAACACATGAATATTTTCAGAGATTTGTGATCTCCCCCCTAAAAAGAACTGACTTTTAGGGAAAACTGTTGCAGGACTGATAAACAGATGAGAATAGAGAATGTTTCTACTTACTTCATTAAAGTTTCCCAAAAAAGCATGAGGAACAGGTATTTTAAACATCAGACAGTTACAGAAAAAGAGGTGTGATTCATTTTAGTGCATTCTTTGGAGGTAGTGCAGAGAAAAAAAGACCTTTCTAAGATGTAATCCTGAACTGTAATGCCCATGAGCAGTCAGCAGGCTTTGGGAAAGGAGGATCTCAGACTGCTGATTTTTTCTAGAGCAGAACTTGAAGACTGAAAGGTTTACAGAAAAAAAAAAGGCTGCTTATGTCTCTCAGGCTTCTCTTTGCAGCTGTCTCTGTCTTCCTTACTCTAGAAATCCCACCTGAAGTTCCAGGCTGCATCACCTTTGGGATGACAAGTGCCTCAGTCAAAGATGGAAATACCTGTAGATGCTTCTCTCCTTAAAACTCTTTTATAACAAAAATATTCCCTCCTTTCCTGAGTGATGAATTGCTCTGTTAGGGGCTCTGTTTTCTTCCTAAATTGTGCAGGCTTGGTATAGTGCACTCCAGATTGTTTTCTCTACTTCCCAACCGGTGCATCTCCTTTGAAGTCAAAGGAGCTACTGTGATTTTAGCCCCATTGAGATACTCACTATGGAAGAAGTATATAAAAGGCAACTGCTCACAGGGTGGGAGCTGCTGGTTTCCAGTTTCTCATTAATTTTTCACTTGTCTTTTATTTCAGTGGGTCTACACTATGCTCCACCTTTGGCACAGACACAAATAGTATTTTTTTATGTGGTTCAGTGGGAGGAATGGTTTTGATCATTAAAAGCAAAGCAAAAATTATTTCAAGCAAAATTCCAGAGCCTCTTCTGCATCCATTTATCTTTCCATGGCTTCCTTAAAGCATTGCCTACCTACTCTCTGGGGATAAGTGCTCCTACTGTGTTTCCCCACATTTACAGGAGCAGTCACATATGACCAAGACTAAAATTTAACCTTAATTGCCCACAGGCTGCTGTCATTGAACCCTGTTGTCATATAGGGGATTTGAAGTGTTGAAATGAGCCCAGTAAAAACAATAGGCAAGACAAAAATATATTTATTTGTGAACTGTCTTTAAAAATATTAATATGCTAAAATCTAAGTGAGGAAGGCTCCCATCTCTTGAAGAAATGTGTAATTTCCTGTAAATATGTCCTTAAAATATTCCTGATTGGGACTTTGAAGCAGTCAAAGAAGAGAGAGAATCCACCACTGCTGCTTGCTGAGACAGAGCTTTGGAAAGTGAATCACTGCTGTGTGACTGGATCCATGCCATACACAAAGGATCCATAAAGTTTTATGTACCTTAATCGCAAGCTTCAGGTTTTTGATTCCAGGTGTTCACATTAATCTGGGACACAATGGAAGGAAGAAGTTGCTATGATTGCATGGAGATGGCAGCACAATCTGGACCAGCTTTAGGCAGCAAGTGCAAGAAGTTTAATTATCTAAAACAATTGCACCTCTTGAAGGCTTTTATGCTCTTTGCTTAAGTCCACTGAGCATCGACACTTATAAGCACTCCAGATGCTTGAGTGTCTGGGGTGTTCCGTGATCAGTAGCATTTTGTCCTATGAGGAAATATTTGTGTTTGTCCTTTACTATCCCATCACTGGCAGAAGTCAAAAAAATCAAGAACCTGGGTACAGAGGTGTTAAGGAAAATCATACAAGGATAGTACATAAATTCATTTTAGATCTGAATTTTGGAAGTGTGTGATCTGGGAGATCAAAACTGCCCTTAGCTCTTAGGAACAAATCCCTCCTGGTGACTGGAGAGTTTGCATGCTTCTGTAGGTTTTGGGTGTCATTTTGTCTCTAATCTTGTGGAAACTCTGTTTAATGGTACCTGCAACCATTAGAAATTATTACAGCCCTCAGACTGTAGTAACCGGGGAGCGCAGTTTGCACTGCAGGCATTGCTCTGTGAAGCTCCTCTTTCCAACCATAACTCTTCAGTCAAAGTTCACCAAGAGCCACCTCCCATCTCCATGATAATTTCCCTGTCTATAACGTGCCACTATTTTGTTTCATCTGACATTTCTATCACCTTTAAGAAGCCTTACAGAGAGGGAGCCGTGAGGTTTGGATGCAATTGGCATATGGACAGAGCTTAGGTTTTTCAATACACAGTTTTTATAAGACTGCTTTTATGTTTGCCTTTGCGCTTTGATCTCCACTTGAAAAATGTTTTTCATGGAGTTTGTTTGAAGGCACAAATAATCACTTACCACAACTAAGGGCTAGCAAATAGTTCTAGAAAAGAAAGAAAGCCAAAGAGAATCCATGAGCTGACGGAGATGCCTTGAAAGATGTTTTAGAAACAGCTTGTAATGGCACATTTTGCAGGACTGTTTATCAAGTTAATTCTGTAGCATTCACATTCTTGGATATGGTAATAACAACAAGGCTGTAATGGATTTCTAAAGTAGGAGTGTTTTAATAGATTTTAGCAAGTTACATCATACTCAATGCTGTAGTGTTGTGACACAACACACTACAATGAAAGATAAAGTCCCTTGTGGACATAATCTGTGGTTCAAAAATAAATACAACGATAGCAATGAAAGATGGCCCTGGAAAGGGAGAAGCTCAGAAAACTGTAAAATGAAGCTTTTCCAATCTGATAGAAACAGGAGTGGATGAGGTGAGCTATTCCAGATTTTTGCAGTGCATTTGTAGGAAAATCCACCCTTGTCATGGTAGATGAGCTGTAAATTGAGATATTCTAATGAAGGAAAGTTGTCTCAGGATGACTCAGCATGACTAACGGTCCTAAAAGCCTTGAAGCAATCTGCACGTGGGGAGAAAGCTGTCCTTATTATCTTGCTGATCCTGTGGATCTCCATAACAGTAATGTGAGGTGCAGGTGTGTAAAACAGAGTTCTAAGCCAGCACTGATATAGGATTTCTTCCCTTAAAAATCTCTCATGTCTCAGAAAAATCCCCCTGGCAAAGGCAAGCCAAAATGCAGAATATGTAAAAAATGTTAAAAGTTAATTCTTTCTGTCACTAACATTAAACTACTGTAATGCAGACTGGTTAATGATAGTGCTTCATGAAATAAGACATTAATCTCCACTTGTAATGCAAGAGCCATGCAACTTGCTTCAACCTTAATTTTTTATGAGTTATGGACTCTTCTGTGATTCATAAAACAAATAAATCACACCTCTAAGGTTACCATCTATTTATTACTGCTTTATAAATGTTCAGGATAGTATAAAAGGGGTCTCTTTTGCTTGCCAAATGTTGTCAACCACTGAGTAACATTTGGAAACCAGAGTCCATATTCTGCATACAGCTGGACATAGGTTTTGTCTTTATTGCTGAAGACAGCCAGCTGCACAGAAGAGCACTCGTGAGTCTGGGTATGGAGATTTCATCCCATGTTTTCAAGATATATCTATAGCAAGTGAGCCAGCTGACCTAAAAGACAACAGAAAATCCCTGGCTTTCGTTTTCAGAAAGGGACAAAGACTAGTCAGTAAGTAGGACTTGCCAAGTTATGAAACCATGGGGAGAACGAGGAAAAAGTATAATTTGAAATGGCAAAAATGAGAGTAGAAATAATATTCAAATTATTGGGAGATCTTTTCAAGCTAGCAATAGTGATTTCACTGTCACTTTACCATTCTCTGTGCTCATTTCAATGTTATTCTCTTTGCAGTAGAACCATAACTCTAGAGATGTTGGTGTCCAGCAGACCTGGGAGGATTTTGTACGCAGGCTGGTAGCAAATGTTGCATTCGATGTTTATAGGGAGAGTAAAAAAGCAAAATCATCTGTTTCTAGCAAATTGAAGTGTCTCCATTTTGGGGACAATCCTCCCAGTTGGTTTCCAACCTGCACCACAAGGCTGGCAGTCTGGCTGGCTTGGCTGTTCCCAAATCCTATTGGTATCAGTGGGAAATGAAGCTCATTCCTTCCACCTCCTGCCTACAAAGATCCCAAATCTCCTGTCACAGCCACTGGCCTTAGATTTCAAAATTGCAGTGGCCCAGAGGAGTTACTGAAGTAAATAAATACGCCTCTAATAAACAGGCCTCTGAACTGCAGAAGGTGTGAAATACACTCTCTTGAAACCATGCATATATTTGTTCCTGCCCAAAAGCAGGTTTATGGGTACAGGGATGTGCTTTTGAGCTCTTGACATCTTTCATGTCTGTGATTTGTTTGAAGGAATTGTAAAAATACAGATCTCTCAGGGCACTTCTTGTAAGTTGTAATAAAAGCTTGATTCAGTCTATCTATGCTAAGGTTCCAGCACACATTTATTACTTCAAACCTTGGTCTGTGGGCTCTAAGAAAGAGTACAGTCCTTTCCAAGAACACTAAAAAACACACAAATACTAACCAAGTGCAATCTAGAGTTTTCTCTTGCAATATTCCATGTATTCCATTAGCCAGCACTCAGCTCCTGTGTCTTATTTGGGTATTTCCGTTCTGTGAAAGGCTGCTGGAATTGGAAGACAGGAGATCAGTTACCCAGATGATTCAGACAATATTTTCTGCTCTTTTTGGCAAACAAACAAAAATATTTTTTTCTGCATAAAAGAATACTATAATAAAAGAAATTCAAGAGGCACACTAGTAAAACACAGTCCTTCAAGAATACAAGTGCTTTCCCAACCTATGAGGAAAAGGGGAAGAATTCAGCAAGGTAGTAAATGCTCCTAAGTCTCAGGACAAATAAGTGACTGCTGCTGATTTATTTCTCCTTTAGTTCTTTTAAGCATTGAAGTTCTTTGTATGTAATGGTGTAAATGTGATTGCAACTTTAATTTCAGTTCATTTTTCCCTTACAAATGTTTCCTCACTCCAAGGCAGTGGTGAAGCTACGTGAGGGAAATGCCCACTACAGGTGCTACTCAGATATATTTACAGAAAGAATAATAGTTATGCAATTTTTGTATAAAATGTAGACTTGCATTCTTTAAAGTTAAAATTAATTCTCGTGTAGCTCCTTGTTTTCAAAGGAGGAAAATGAACAAGCAGAAAAAAATCTGGTCATTAATGACAGCAAAGCTTCTGATGAATGATCACTGTAGCATACCTCAGGTTTCTAAAGCAGCTGTTGATAAATGACACCAGAAGGTGTCTTTTGGCTAGGAAAGCTGCCCGTTTTCATAAAGATTGTGTTCTGAAACCCCTGCAATTACATTATACTGCTCTTGCACCACTCTGTGGAATTTTGCTTTTTATTTCCTACAGCTTCATGCAGACTCAAGCAGTTTGGCCTCTTTATTAAACATAAGCATCAATCTGTAAAAAACCTCTTGATTGTCTAGACAACGAGTTGTGAAAGTCAGCTTTGTTTCGTTGACTCTGCGATTCTGTGTCCCTGGGGATACGGACACTGCTCCTTCTGTTCTCATCTGTCAGTACCCTTCAACCAAAATTTTGGATCTTTCTTTTTTTATCCACTATCTGCCAATTATTCTTGGTTTGGAATCCAACTGAAAAATGTTTCAGTGCTGTTTCTTAATACCTTTTCTTTTTTAATAAATAAATGCCAGCAGCCTGGAGCTTATGAGCAGCCCTACAGTAATAAAAGGATGTACACAGCAGGCAGTACTCAATTTGCAAAAGAAAAACAGATTAACATTTCAGGTTTCTGAGGGCTTTTTGTCAACAACAGTACATTTGAAAACATCAATCTAGTAGTAATTGCATTATCAGTGCATTCTCGGCTGATTTTTTGGCTGAGTCCCTTAATATCACAGAGTGGAGAAGTAGCTATAGGAAGTCTTTTTAATATATCTAACAAGTGAAAGCCTGGTAACAGTCAAGTTGATTTGACTACATACAATTCCCATTGCTGGGACAAAAATGAAGTGAATACACAGGTAATAGTAGGAGACTGAACACTCACAGCCAGGCCCTCAACAATTACAAAACCTGGTTCCAAGTCCTGTTCCCGGGCACTCATACAGAAAGTACATTGTAAGATGACAATGAAAGAGAGCACTTGAAAATAAAAAAATATTAAAAAAAAAGCTCTCAGCACAGACTTTAAGAAAACACCATGGGGGTATCATTTCACTCTTTCTTTAGCAGATGTTCACCAGTCAATTTTCAGGTATAATACCACTGATTGCATCCATGCAACGAACAACATGGAACGAGACGTTGCTCTCCTCCTCTGAATTCTCTATGAGTCTTTGAGAGTTATTGGAAACCACGTAAGAAATAACCTGAATGCAGAAGATAATCAGCTCCTGGGAGCCTGCTGCTCCTGAATAACTCTAACTGAGTGCCTTCCCCACCAGACTCCCAGCCGTGTCAGGGGATGTCTGGGTGCAGCTCTTCCCTTTGGAGAGGTTTCCTTTTGTACCAACAGTTATGGTGAATTACATGGGGATACAGAGAGGCTGATTCCACCCTAGACCAGGCAAAGGCTTGAGTATTTTCTCATTTCCTTCCTACATAGTTGCCCCAGATGCTGGGGTTTTAGCTATGCTGGTTGCTCCCTCTGGGTGTCTCTCACCTGATGAAAAATAGACTCTTCTTTTTAAAATTTTTGAAGTATAGAAAAATAATCTTCAGTCTGATTTTATGCTAATTCAGGTAGACACTTCTGATAATTCTGTCTTATGTATATTTATTAGTTGGGTTTTTTTCTTCTAGCATCATTAGATTTGTTTTGAACTCACAAGTCAGTTCCTACACCAGTATAAATCAATGTAACTACATTGATTTCGAGGATTGCAGCATCTTTCATTAATTCCTATTGCCAGGGATAGAGTGGTTGTCTCTTGGGAAGAATATACATCTATTTTTATGTATTTTATGATTTAAATCACAAAGAAAGAAGAAACTTTTGTGAAGAACTTAATTCTGTAGCATGTCATTAACCACACAATTAAGGCCTAGTGGTGATAAATGATCAATACAACAGAATCTCAGCCAGCCACCTCCAAAGATTTCTGTAAGTCCTTCCCCTATGCAGTTCCCATTCTAGCTTCATAAAAGAGAGCCCTGATTCTTGCACAATAGACCATACCATCTTTTTTTCTTACTAAGAAAATGTGATTTCCATACTTGGATGTAGTCCTTTAGCAACCTGAAGGACAGGTTTCTAGATGAAAAAACCCAAGTGATAGTCTTACTCATTCAGATTCAATCTCCATAATAAATTCCAATTGCTTGTCTAATTACATTTTCCTGCTTTTATCAGTCTATTTGTGACAGAGATAGTTGTATGCTTTTTTTGAGCTGTAAATTAAATGTGTATGTATAAAGAACATTAAAATTACACAAAGTATTTCAATGTTAAATGGGAAATTATGCCTTTACATTCCATTTCTAGTGTAAAGGTGTGTCTGTGGACAAATATACATCTTTTCACAGTATACAGGGAGCTCGTAGCATGTGTACTTCTGTAGCTTCTCTTATGTGCACACAAAAAGCAATTTCACACGAAAAAGATAATTCTCTCCAGTGAAAGAGAAGCATTACCTTTAGCCAAAATATGTTTTATTAAAAACATAACCTTCCTTGTCCAACCACATCGCTCCTGCTGAACTTGAGGGATGCCAAACAATGATGTCAGGTTTGCCACATGCAGTTAATGACATCCATGCCTGGTGCACAGATAAAGCAGTAAGAGCACCTCGTTGATGTCTTCCTCTGAAAACCAACATTTTCTCTTGGTTTTATGTGATAAGAGGGCATCAGTGCTGGTGGTTGAAAAATGCTTAGGAAAATGAGGTGCTGCACTTGATAACAGCAACCCTTCACAGGTCTGTGGGCTGGTGTGTGGTGGAGAAGAAGAGGAAGTTCAGAACCTTAAGAAACGTTTTAGATACTTTTTAAATGTTAAATGTAGTGTATAAGCACTTCCTCCTTCCATACGGATTGACTGTCAGTGCAGGCCCTGACTGCAGTTGACCCTCTGCAAGTTGGGACATCTCCCAGCACGTCCCTCTCCCGACCCTCAGACACATGGGTAAGGCAGATGGACAGCAGACACAGAACAGAAGTGTTTCTGAGCCTCATATTTGAATGGAGGAAGTAAGGTAATGAAAAGTAAATCATAATCTGGTCCTGAATTAATTACTTCACAACACACAGCATTAAAAAAATTTATTCCAGTAAGTAGATGGCTTTGCAGTTATATCCTGGAATAGGTCTGGTCCTTGATTCTTCTGTCTCTCATTTTCACTCCCCACAGCCCTTTTGTAGTTTCACATGGCTATAGCTCTTTGTAATTTAACCACATGCACTGCAGCACTTGCAGCTCCCAGTACAGCACTGGCAATGTGCAATGTGCCCTCTCTACCATGACTCCAACAATGACCACAAAGCCTGAGCCTGATAAGTCATTGAACTAATTCTCCCCCTATCTCGTGCAGTTCTCTTTCCTTGTTGCAAACAATAATAGAATCATGAGACAGGACAAGAGATCAATATAAAGGAACCTCGAGCCATTGCAGAGCCTTGGACTCTTTAGTCTGAGAAACTATTTTCCTTTTCTTTTCTACCTATGTCCAGGTTTACACATATATGATGTAACATCACTTGACATGGTGACAATCCCATGTAAAGAGGCATTACTGTCCCTTGAATTCAGTGAACCAACTTGCATAGGAAAGAAAATTTGTTCTGATCTAGTTTGCTCTGTTCAGGTTCACAATTTCACACCCTCGAGATAAAACTGGTGTGTGATTCAGTTGCCACTAATCTTCAAGCTGGAAAACTGGGCCCATGAGAAAGTTTTCTATCTCCAGTGTTTTCTCTAGGAAAACTGGACTGTCATTCTGGGAGTACTGGAGAGAGAGAACTATTGGGTTAAATTTGAAGAGAGAATAGTCAACACCAAGAGCCTAAGTTGCTCTTCATTTTCCCTTTAGTGCCTTTAACCTCAGGACAACAATTAGAACAATAATGTGGACATCAGTTATCGCAATACACAGAGAGACCTAAACAATACCATTAAGTAAATGTATTTTAGGGAATACCAATTCCTCAGGAAAGGGTAGGCAGGGCAATTCTCCAGTGGTTCTGTCCCTGCAGTCTGAACCATGTTTCCCAGATCTCTGCTGGGTGTTTAGCCTAATGTTTTTGGCAGTCTTCTGGCAACTTTTAAATCTTTACAGGTGCTATTATTGAAGTGTCAGTTGTCATGGAGAACAAGGTAATATTTCACTACATAAAAATACCCCATAATCACTACAGATGGTTGATGATATTGCTGCTAGGCATAGTCGAACTCTTCTTCACATCACTGGAGATTGAGGCTTTCCCTCTGCTCCACGCAGCCCAGATATAATCCCTTCTGATTAGAGCCTTTTCTCTTTGATGCTCCCTTTTGTCATCCACACACTGCGAAAATTGCTCTGTATTGAGTTACATGCTTTGTGCAGTTTGTGTAGTTGTCTTTTTTAACCTGGAAGCAAAGCTATCTGCGCTGGAGCAGCGACAGGATTCTGACTTCTAGTAAATCTTTGATTAATGAAGCTCAGGTAAACAGATTAGCCATTAACCTTTGCTTCTCATGATAAGATTACTTATTGATGTAGAGTACTTGTGCTGCTCCTGTGCTGCCTTGGGTAGGAATCTCTTTCCTTCAGACTTCAAGAATCTTCCCACCATCTAAGAAAACCTGCCTTTTAGTATGGGGGTATTAGATACCTGCTTCCTCTGCAGGGAGTCATGTATTTCCTATGGGAGCTGACCTCAGGCAGGGTGTTTAAATGCAAACATTAGTAGGCAATTCCTGACAGTAACGTGTGCTGCTCACATCTCCTGCTTTGTATTTTTGCTAGACAGCTGTCAGTGAGGGCAACTCAGCTAAGACAGAGGGGAAATCCACACAAAGTGAGCCAAGTTTTCAAAGCCATGCCTGTGCAGGACAATTGCTTAAATCCCTGAAAAAGGCCAAAAATTTGGTGACAGGCCAGGAAATCGTTGCATAATATCCGTGTCTGTATACAAACAGAAGGCTGCTTTAAATCCATTTAAACTGGCTTAATTCTAGCCTCTTTATCTGCTGTACAGGTTTCCTAGGATGGGCAGGAGCAACCTGGGAGCTGTGGGACCACAGGAGAACCAGGGACAATTAGTCTTTCATCCCTGCTGGCACCACCAGGTCCCACCACTAGATTCTGGGAAGGAAATGAGTAGTCTTCCATTGTCATTAAGGAGAGTAACAGACTCAGCCATTGAACAGAAAACTGCTGGGCACTCCTTTGTGACCTTCCCTGCAGTGTTGCCTGCCTGGGTAGGGTTTGCACCTTCCCTCACTCCCAGAGTCATCTCCTCCAGTCTCCATGGGTGCAGAGATTCACCGACCAGAGGAACTGAGCTAGATTCAGAAAAGGGTATTTTCTTTACATGATCTGCAGTTTTTACAGTCTACAAAAGCAGAGGGGCAATTCAAAACTCACACTAATCTAGTTCATTGATCTCTAATATAATGGATGCTATTTTAATCTGCAGACATTTACTTTACAGTCTTGAATGCAAATAATTTGAATCACAGGCTCACAGAATTGTTTGGTTGGAAAAGACCTTTCAGAAAATCGAGTCCAACCGTACCTGTCCACTACTAAATCATATCCCTGAGCACCTTGTCTGCCTGTCTTTTAAATACCTCCAGGGATGGGGACTCAACCACCTCCCTGGGCAGCCTCTTTCCATGCAAGATAACCATTTCAGTGAAGAAATTTTTCCTGCTATCTAATCTGAACCTTCCTTGGTGCAACTTGAGGCCATTTCCTCTCATCTTATCAATTGCTAACAGAATAGATAGCTGGAGCATCATGTTTTCTAGCTGATCGTCAAACTCATCTTCATGTTTATATGTTCATTTTTGCATCTTGTAAACCCCTGTCTTCACTCCCATTTTCAGCCCCCGTGATCCTCTGTGCACACAGGTATCAACAGATGGAAATCAAGCAACCTGATCTGTAGGCCCAGTTGGGTAATCAAACATTTAATTGCTAACAATTATCCATTAATGCTTATAAATTATGTTGCCAGACTACTTCCACAAACTATAAATATTTGCATCCAGGCTTATCTGCAAAAATTGAAGGTGCCTGTGAAAACCTATGACAAATGCTGCCATTTTCATTTGAACTCTTCAGACTCAAGCAAAACACACAAACATTTGCTGCATCAGAAAAGTAACCAGAGAATTAGAAGTTAAACTTGAGGTAAGCAAGAAAATCAGATCCTAAATAAAATTCCAGGCTTGATTTCTTTCATATGAAGACCCGTCCTCCTTTTCATTCTTCTGTCTGGCTTCTTCCTCTGGACATCCTAGCGCCTTAATTAAACATTTGCCCAACCCTAGAGTTTATTTTATTCTGAATTACTTCCTGGTATTAATCATGCCTTTTTAAGACCTGTCATGCATCTAGGAATGCTTCTTTATTAAAATGAAGTCTAACAATGCAATTTCAGGTAACACTTTAGTGATGAACACTTGCTTTCTACTCCTGACTAGAAGAGATTGTAACCCTCTCCAGTAAGAACAAACTATATTGTTATGCAGAAAATGTAAACCTATTCTATAAAAGGGTTCCAGTTCCCATCTTGTTAAGTTTTACCTTTTTGCAATTGCTTGTTTTCTACTGTCTGGTTTATTAAAGTGGTGTGATTATAAGCTTGCCTATGTGACCTCTCTCTTTGCTCGCAAGGGAAATGTTGGAGTGGTATTGCAAGCATTGGGACTTCAAGGCTACATTCAAATTAGTAAATTCAAATGTTTCTGGAAGAGTTCCCAGGACTAGAACAAAACTGTTTATACAGTCAGCTGCTAAGCTGCTCTCTGGCATGAATTTGGCCCATTCCGACTCCTTCTTTCCCTGAATGGGTCGTGGACACGGCACAGCTGAGGGACCAGACTCAGAGGCAGCGCACAGGCAACTCCCACTTCTTTGGAGATTAAATGAGTTTAACAGCATAGATTCTGGCCATTGTTCCCTAGCTGGGTTTGGCACTTCGTCCTGGGTGCATTTTATTTACCTGACAAAGCAGAACCAAAATGCCTTGAACTTAGAATCCAAGTAAACCTCATTTTTCATAGAATCACATTGATTTGTACGTGGCAGGGACCAGAATTAGCCACTACCACATACTCTAAAAGGTGATGTGAAATCAAGCTCCCAGTTACAATCCTTGGTAAATACCAGTTGGGTCTAAATGATAAAAAGCTGTGCATAATAGAGACAGGCCCTTAGGAGAAAACTAATGTCTCTTGTTACAGCATCAGGCTCAAATACTCTGCCAAAGAAATAGTGCCAGAGGAACTGCAGAAAAAAGAGGGTGTGATCGTTTGATGGGGTTTTAGTAAAATATGATATATATTTTTTAATTTGCCTGAGTGTTTTATTCTTTTTAAGTAACTCTGAAGGGATCATCTAATTCTATAGATAGGCCATGTATAGTCACCAGCCCAACACACTGCTGCCAAACTAACTGAAATGGCTGCCACACACAACACTTGCTTTTCCTGAGAGCATAAGAAGCTGTTCAAGGACTACATATTTTCCCTCTTTCTCTCTCTCTCTTTTTCTCCCTCTCCTGGGTCTCTCTCCCCTCTTTTCCATCTTTCTTTTCTCTTCCCTGATGCCCAAGATGGTTCCATTAGTTTTGCAAATATTAATTCTCAATGCAAACAGAATGTGTCAGGTACAGGAGGATGTAAATGGAAAATTAATTGAGGAGCAACGTGTAGACTCATGTTATACGATGCCCTCAGCATGCGTACTCAGGTAGAAGCCAGTCATTGATTTGCTGCCCCTCAAAAATCCTCCCACACATGGAACATGAAGCTGGGCTGCTGGGGACAGGGAATGTACACACTAGTTTTTTAAACAGTGCCTGATAATCAATTATTCTTCTTTTTGTGTTGTTTTCATAGGTTCACTCTCACACAGTAGGGCTGACTGCATAGCCAGAACGGAGCTATTGCCCTTCACATGCTGCAGCCCTGACCCAAATACCACCCCAGGAGAGCCATGAAGCAAGGCTTTCTCACAGTCCTCTTTATAAGGCAATCAGTCCCACAGCAAAGGTCAGACTATCTTCAGCTGGAAAGGTGCTTTTAACCTGCTCTCGTCAGTAGTGGTTCAAAAACATTACTGACTTCTGTTAATTGCTGTGCCAAGGAGATTGCCATTGGTTTGGAGCTTCAAGCCAATCTTTTCCAGTGCAGAGAACATAAATTGATTGATGAATTTTACTGCTTTGTCTGTTTCATAAATTCTCCACAGATTATGATGCTGTTCAAATCGTTGGCTACAGGTGAGGTTTTTTTTAAATTATTTTCTTGAACAGTTATTTGTAATCTATGTTATTTTGACTGGACTCTGTTGATGACATAGTGACTTTCTTTGACTCATTTATTAGAAGAGTTTTCGATTTCTAAACTATTATATTTTTAGGTAAGAAATCAGAATTGGTTTAGGTGAATAGACTTTCAGTCCAGAAGAGATAATAGTTCACTCACTCTACCTCCTTGAACGCCACAGGCCAGTTTCAGGCAGTTCTTTTCCCCGTTACTTATGAGTATAATTGACAAAGCTTTACCCTCTAGAAAATTATTCAGTCTTTCTTTCAAGCCATGTAGAATTCTCTTGCTTTCAATAAAAAACACAGATGTTACCATATTTCCCCCTCATTAAAATAATTTTCTACAGAATTCCTGGGAAACTAATAGAAGTAGCTGAGAATACAAGCAGAATTTGTAATGAATTTTCACACACTTTTTAATATTTCCCAAGCAGAAGTTTCAAACACACTGGTGGAGGTTTGGGCTGCTGCTGCTCGTTTCTTTCCAGATTCATTATACCTGGCTTAGTGACATCATCACTCTGGACCCTTTCTCTGATCAATGGAGAAACATACACTATCTCACCTTCCAAGGCTGCTCTCTCCACTGACTGCAATCGGAGGTTATAACAACCAGTGCATACCTTAAGTATCCCCATTAGGTATTTAAATTTAAGTGGGAAATACCATGACTCTGCTTCCTGATCCTTAGGGTTGGTTCTTGGAGAGAGGGGATGGGCACAGTGCTGGAATCACAGAAGAAAACTTGTCACCCTGCCTTTTCTAGCAGTTCTTACCAGTCTTCTCTGTAGCACTGATGTTTTTTTTAAAGGAATCCACCAAGCTCAATGTTGTTGCCATTTTCCTCGGCCTTTCCATCAGTATCCTGTGTCTCTTTTTACTTACCAGGAAAAGGAAGAGGCCAGATCTTTGATAGGTGCACTATTAATTTTGTAAATCTTACTTTGTTTCAGGTTTAATTGATTAGATCATTCCTATTTATTTTGGGCATATTCTGAGATCATGACTGTAGCAATTTCTGGAGGAAAGTATAATACAGCTGATACAAAGGATTTTGTTTTTTTCTCTTTACCTCCCCTGATCACCACCGACAACAATCCTTCTGAGAAGACTCTGCCTTCTTTCACATTTCCATCTTCACTTTTCCTCTCAACACAGTTTCTCTGCACTCAGCAGCCTGCAAGCAGTGCTGCAAAGTCTTCCAGTAAATGTCTCATTTAAAGAGTGAGGAAGCCTGAATTAAATAGGGCAGGGAGTCTTGCTGGCCCGAGTTAATGGAGATGTCTTTTAGCGAGATGTCAGCTCTAGACAGTTCAACTCTGCAAGCGTCGTGACAAAGCTTCCTCCCCCTGTTCAATGATGTATGAACAATGATCCACTATGAAGGTGTGTGATGGCCTTTGGATTGGGCTGTTTCTCATTTTTAGGTGTTTTCTCTTAACTCAGGGCCACAGCTTATATCCTCCTATAAAAGAATGAGAACAGCAAGAAAACCGAGTCCTGGAACCAGAACCAGCTGTATTTGGCTCAAAGGCACACTAGAAACCCCATCATCTTGGTCCAGTCTTGTTAATAAACCATGTTATATCCTGCAACTAGTGTAAAATATCCATGCATCTACATGATTTCTATACAAGGCAATCTGACAAGGCTGAAATATGAAATAATTCTAACTGATGTAACTGAAACCAGAATTTCATATAGTGTTGTCCAGTAGCTGGAAAAGTCATGCTCATAATACTGGTCTTCTCCAGCCTACAAAGAAAAGCACCTGTTAGGGGAAGATGATATATAGTGATGCATTGCAATTATCATGTTGGAGCTCTTAAAAATTAACACTGCTCTTGAAGCTTCAAAACTTGTGCCAACTTGTACTATGGAGCAATCATTAGGGTAATGCACAATTTTTCTTGGGTGGAATCAGCCATCACTTGACAATTTTATAAATGGGGACACTTCAGAAGTGACAAAAGTTCCTTCCTTGCCGGGGGAAGAGGGAAGTTAATTAAACCCAAGCTTTCTTTTCTGAAGCACACACACTCAGAGCATCAGCATACACAAAAAGTTTTACTATTAATGCTTTTTCTTTGGTGCAGCAAACCATCTTATGTTTTCACATATCCTTCAAACACCAGAAGGTTCCTCATGTTGACAAAATATGTTCCCTATATTTTTAGAGCTGGGTTAAAACTCCATCACTGAGGAGAGGAGACAGGGCAGTCACACAGCCACTCCCCGTTACACGATGTGGAGCAAATGTCAGAAGTGCTGGAGCTAATGGGGAAGCAACAGTGCCCTTTGCTTCCCTCCCCTCGCCCTCCACTTCTCCCTTCCTCTTGCACCAGGAAACCTGCCCTTGTTTTGCAGGTTGTTCTGCTTATCCTGCCTGAGAAACAAATAAACAAACAAACAGAAGCTCCCATCTGTGCAGAGAAGATGCTGTTAATACATAACCACGAGGATCAGAAGCATTAGTGAGAGTGCAAACAAGGGCAAGAACATGTTTGCAGTGTGTTCAGGATGGATTGCCCAACACTGAGGGAAGCAAAACATGAAAGTTACACTTCCGCCAGACAACATGAGTGATTGTCAAAAAAGAGGTTTAAAGACTACTCTTGCAGTCCCTTGTCTGTCTTTCTCTTTTCTCCTGTTTTCCTCTTGTCCAGTAAGCAGATTGTGATTGTCTTCCTAAATAGGAAAGAAATGCTATATTTATATGTTTTCTAGAAAAGTAAACAATTGTCAAATGAAAAATCAGGATAGCGTTGCAGAAAATAAGTGCCAAGGAGGAAGAAATTCCCAATCCTGGGCTGTATACAAAGCTGGCCACAGTTCAGGTCCCACTACTATGAGATGCTTCAGGACTTGCCACCTGGAGGCAATGACTCACACTGCCAGTATCTTTCTCTCCAGGTTTCACCAGAGAAGCAGGACTAACTGACTTCAGCACCTGCATTCCTGAAAGAGTGGGTTAATAGTTCAGAAAAATCAATAAAAGATTGCTGTGATGGGAGAGCCATCCTGGAATAACAGAGTGATTTTCCTGCCAGCAATACTCAGATTTACTAAGAGAGCAGAAGCTGTGATATCTAATTCTGACTTGAAGTCTAGCATCCTCCACCTCCTCTGATGGCTACCAAGCAGTTATTTTCTGTCAAGGTTGTAGCTGATGGTGATTTTAAACCAAACAGCCAGGACTGTCCGCGTGTCCTGGGCACGTGCAGTGGAGAGGACGGCAGGGTTCATGCTCTCTGGCTGAATTTCCTCAGTGTTACCACCTAGCAACAGCCCATGCAGCTGATTGATTGCTGCAGAGTCCTGAGTGTTGAAATGCACCCAGTCTCCAAGGGCTGCCCCCTTGCATAATCTCTCTTTACACTCCTCATCTCCTCCTGCCTGCTTTATTTATTTATTTTTACTCAGATGATCTCACTAGAATACATAGTGACCAATTCTCTTTAGATCTATTAAAAAGGCACAGATTACATCCTTCCTTCCCATTTGAGACTACTTCAGGAGCCAATATTTTAAGGCTGTCACAGTGGTGTCCCACAGGTGGCCAGGATTCACCTCTCCTTAAGATGGCCATTCAGGAGTCGCACAAGCTTTTGCAGTTAGGGAAAAGAATATCATTAAAGAAAGAAAGGAGGATTAAGACCTGACACTCTGCTTTAAGCTTGACCCAGAAATTTTGAACCCACTGACAAATGATCCAGAGGTGCCTGCGTAGGATCATTGCCTTTACTTCAGCCCAGCCCTTGGCTCCAGCACCGCTCACTCCAGCGCACACGGAAGGGCTTCACTGATGAGCAGCATTAATGGAAACAGCATAACACTGTATTAGCCACCATATGCAAATAGACACTTTTGGCTATATCGTTCTGTTGGGCTGCTTTTACCATAATCTAATCTGTTCACCTTTGGCATTGAAAATGTGTTTTAATTAACCCACTAGCAAAACATTAGACTGAGACCGTCTGATCATTTTTAACTTTATTTTCCTGAATGAAAACAATGCTGGCCAAATTTACTGTACACTGTCACCTTAATTACCTGTCTTAGACAATCCCTTTCCTACTCGCTTGCAGTTTATCACGGTATAACACAAAAACTCTTCCTCTAAAAAAAAACTTTAAATGCTTCTGAGATTCAAACCGTAGATTGCTTGTGCAGCTATAATCTTAAAAAACATCTGCTACATTTGTGTGGTAAAGGAAGTCTCTTTAGAATACAGCCTTTGATTTCTATAAAAGACAAATCAGGCCACATGTTTTTGTTTTGAATGCTTCTCATCACAAGAGGAAATTTTCTGCAGCTTGGAATTTTGAAGGCATGAAAAATGTATTTATTTTTTTAAACAAAGAGCGTACATAAGAACATCAACAAAAGTCCTCAGAAGTGTTAAAAAACGTTCATCTATCATCTTTAAAGAAACACTAACGACTGCCTGACCCACATTTTTGATCTACCTTTCTGTCTTAAATTTATCTGGGTCATATCATGTTCTTGATCCAGGCATATAACTCCCACCGACATCTCAGACCTTAGGAGGTTCACCCATCATTAGTTCTGAAGCTGCTAATAGCCCAGACTAGCAGAAGATTTCTCTGGGCTTTTTTTTATTTGTCTCTCAAAGAAAATGTGTTGATAGTAGTGTTTTGACAAACTGAGTTTGACACCAGTGTGAATTGAAGGTAGGAATCGATGGTACGTTGTGGTTTAGTGAGTCCAGAACTCATTTTATTTCGTTTTTCCTGATTCTGAAGTAGCTATATCTTAAAAAAATACAAAAAAATCTTCTGGTTCTTTGTGGGGAACCCTTCATTTTAGATTTCAGAACCATTTTGTTTCTTCCACTTACATCTCCTCTCTCTTCTTCATAGAGATACTAGAAATACCTATGCCAATCTTTTCCAAAACCAACCACACCTGCAGAGGATCATCTTTTATATTCATCAGCTACCCAAACACTTCATACTGTGGCGTTCTTCTCTGCTCCTTCCCCTCAGGAGCTGATGAGAAGCTTACAGCTAAATGGCCCTTGTTGTCCTTCCTCTCCCCAGCCACTGCAAACCAAGGGTCAAATCCTGCATAATGCGGGCTCTTACTCCTCAACGTGGAATCACGTTTGATGTTTCCCTTGCTCAGGGCACGACGAGTCTGCACCTTCCTCCTGCAAGCTGGGGCAGGAAGGGAGCAGCAGGGACGTGTGGTAAGAACACAGCTCTGCTCCGTGCAGCCAGTAAGATCAGAAGCACGTCTAGAGTAGCACAGCCCTAAAACACAATCATCTCAATTGTCTTTCACTGGTGGAAGATGAGCCAAATGAACAATCAGTATCTCCCCTTTGACGAGCTTCTGACTACCAAGGTTATTTTTATTTTTGCATGCTAGAAATATATTTTTGCCATGATTTGAAATGCAAAAGCTAGTGTTCTGCAAAAATGAAGACACCAATATAGAAAAATAATTATGATTAAATTTTTAAAACTCAGATAACCAACCTCATATCAAATCTCTCACAGTTTTGGAGGTCTGTCAAGCAGGTATGACTAAAAAGTGTCCTGTGTATAGCAGCTGTGATCTGGAGCACATCCTTTTAAGTGAAAACATCTGTCAAAGTAAGTAGGCAAGCAATGAGGGCAGAAAGGGAGCTTGCATAGCTCTCATATAATTTGTATTTTTCTTCGGTGGAATTACTCCATTAACTGTCAATTATTTTTGTTTTGTGGAGGAATTGTTTTCAGTTTACTCATTTCTCTTACAGACACTCAAGGGTAAGCAGGCTTTCACTCATCCCATGTTTTAACACCAAAAACATCTCAAAATTCATATACAACCCCGTATACCTTAGGTCTTATCCAGAGCTCACTGAAGTCAACACTAAGTTACCAGTTACCTCCAGTCAGTTTGGGATCCACCTGGCTGTGACCTGTGCCTGTGGCTCTCTTCTTTTCTTGCTAAGCCTCTAATAAGAGTCAGCTTTAATATTCTGTGAAATTCAGTATCCTTTTGAAAGGACAGCGAACTCTGTTTCATCTGAAGATTTACTATGAAAGGGGATTATTGTCCTTTTGTGCATGGAATGGAGAAAGTCCATGGAGATACATTTTGAAAGGTGGGGAGGCTATGTCATACACTTGATCATGCATGGCTGTGATGGAGGTGTCAGGCCTTAAGAAATGTGTTCAACAGATCAGAGCTTTCCCTGAGCTTCCCTCACCCTATTTTCCCTCCAGAAATTCCTTCTCCAGTCAGCAAACCAAGTTCCCCTGCTCGACATTCCCTGTGCGTTGGTAACAGAGAGCACAGTGCAAACGCACGTTGGAGACTGCTGATAAATAATGGCAGATGGTTTTCATTACAGCAAAAGAGGGTCTTGTGCAATTAGAAAGAGAGCTTTACAGAAATTTTTGCAGAGAATAACTGTGTATTTACATAGTTGTGAAATTGCTTTTCTGATAGAGAATCAGATTTGCAAAACACTTGGTAGGTTTTTTTCTGTAATCATGCCTTCCTCTTGCTCTCAGTTGCAGTATTCCTTGTAAACAACTGTCTCCTCTCCTTAGTACCCTCATCTGTCCAAAGCCTACAAGAATGCATTCCAGAGGACTCAGTAAGTCTCAGGTTGGGTACCAAGCTCTGGGTGCAGAGCATGCACTGAGTAATCAACTGCTCTACCCTGCCAGGCTTCATCCTTGAGTAATGAATGTGCAATTTAACAAAGAGTCACCAAACCTTTTAAGTGAACCAGGGCTCATTTTTGACCAAAGTTTTCACTGTATCATGCAATTGCTGTAGAAACATACTGAAAAGCTGGGGTTTTACCTGAAGCTACAAGAGCTGGGGTGCACTCTGAGTTCCAAGCTAAAATTCATGAACTGAGGGGAAGCTGAACCCTGAACTGATTCTTGAGCTAATTAGAGTGTTGTACAGCTGCAGTCTCTTCTGATGTTTTCTACTTGGTTTCAGTCCATTCGGAAAGTCCAGCAATTCAGGGAAGTTCAAGTATGCATTGCACTTTGATTGAGACTGAAATATCAACTATGTTAAAACAGCAAGTAATCAGGATTGTTATGAATATAGATGCCTTTCAAAAACTCTCTCCAGATCTGGGAAAAACTCAGACACAGATTCACATAGTACCATTGTAAGAAGACTTTCAGTTCTTCACTTATGGCACTGAGTTATAATGTATTTAACCCTTTTAAATATAAATAATCTTGTTTCTCAACCATAAAGCAAGTGCAGGTGAGAGTGCATTGACAGTCTGGGTACCACTACAGGATTAAAAAGAGGGAGAAATGTTTCTGCAGTCCCTCACATTGGATGAAATTCTGACCTTTGTCTCCTGCGTTCAGAGATGGAGAGGACAAGAGCAGCTCATTTCCAAAGAGTTCAGCTCCCAGTAGTTCCCATTATAACACCATGACTCAGCACCTAACATGTGATTTCTGCCCCTGACACAAGCAGGGTGAAGAAAAAAAAGAAATACCCAATGACCCTTGGAGCAACGTGTCTTGCTGACAGTTAATTTGCCAACAGCACTCTGTGGCTTTGTATATTAATTAAGTAGTAAATTAATTCATTAATGTTGCCGACTCACAGAGAGCAGAACATACCTTCATTTCATAATGTCTAATTCCATTATCAATAAGCTAAATTTGGCCCTCAACTCGCTTACATGATACCATTGCTGACTTCAATAGGTGCCACATGAACAGGTCTAGGGGCAGTTTTCAGCCTGATGTGTTTCATTGTGCTACAGACAGCCATGGGGCTTTTTCATTCCTCTAAGTAAATTTTCCTTCAGAATCTTGGCAAAGTTAAAACCTCAGACACTTTTGGGCTCTTTGCCCAACTTGAGAACACAGGGCACAAAAAGAGGTTCATTTTTCTCACCAGCTACAAATGTGACTGACGTGGAGGGCTGGTCCTATTAAGCTCAGATCTGGCCTGGGTTCAATGTATTTGGGAGCCTAGTTACAAAAGCATTAAAACAACTTTAACAGAGGTTTTATCAACCTATCAAAGACAAATCAAGAGTGATTTCCCTGATGCCTCTGCTAAATTGGGTAAATTTCATTTATTGACTCCAAGCACTGCGTGCTGGTAATTTTTCTCTCTGTCTTTTCCTCCAGAGGAATTTGACATGATCAGATCTACTCTGATGTTTCATAACCACATTTTCTACCCTCCTTTGCTGGGTGCTTTAAGTGCTGCTACCAGGTATGCAATATGTGTATACATTGGTACGTCAGGGGCAAAAGACAGGCCAGATTCAAGTGTGCTCAACTGAAGGTAACTCAGTAGATTCTCCCTTGCTGTAGTATGACCTACACTTTCTTTGGCTTGTGTCACACAGAGGCCCTCAGAGTGGCATCTACAGGATTTCCCAGGTGAAACTGGCTTTTATGGGACCTGGAATGGGCTAAACCTCTTCAGCTTGATGCTCTTGCAGCTTGATTCACTGCTTGTGGTATGGAGAAAAAAAAAGAAAGTGAGCTTAAGCACAGTGTAGAAGCAGGGATGTGTGTGTCAATATCAATGTCCCTTTCAAGCAATTTCCTCTGGGACAAAATGAACAACATGCAGTTGGGGACACTGAATTTCAATACACGTGGAATAAAATTGAGCAGGACTATGTGAAGGATTCCCAGCAGTACCAGAAAGACTCCTGGAGCCTCATCTGGGTCCAGCGTTTTCATTTATATGTCATACTAATTTTTAATTTGCATGGTAAATGCTTTGCACTGATACTCAGTGATACTCCTCTGGCCCTGAGGATAGGCAGAGTCATCCATGCAGGGGCTGCCAGACTCACCTTTCCAGGAAGCAATAGTTTTGTGCAAGCACAAGAGTACACCAATGTCCTTGACAAGTTTGCTGGAGTTTGCATGGGTAAAGCTCAGTGTGACTGACACAGCCTGGCACACTCCTTGGAGTTTGCAGTCACATTTGCAAGGATTTTGAACTAAACCAAATGAGCCTCAGTGGTTTCAACTCTGCAGTGGCACCGGTCCCAGTGAAGATTTCAGTGTGCAACTCAGCCTTGAAAGAAACATTGTCCCACACGGTGCAGTGCAAATGCATTTTTAAAGCCAGCAGCAGCCACTTATGATTGTAAGAGCAGAAGAAGAGTGGACTCCTCATATGAAAAGCCTTCTGAGCTCCTCATGCACGGCAGATCTGGCCTGGAGCTTGTTAGCAGGAAAAACATGCAATGGCAGAAGCAAAGGGCCAACCAGTTCAAAGTGCCCAGAGGCATCCCAGGGTGAAAACGGGTGTTGCCCTCACTAAAAACCTTTGTCACCAGTCCTGAAGATCATTCAGTTGAAATGTGGCGCTGCCTCGCGTGTCCTGAAAGAGCATCCTCCCCGCTGCACCTCCCTTTAGCCCGTGGGGCTGTGGACAGCAAGGCACTGGTCGTCCTTTGCAGCTGCTATGGATCAGTACCTCCTGTGGTTCTGCTTAGAGCAATCCTGATGCTCATGTCCTTTATTCTCTCCTCTTCCTGGAGGAGAAAACCAAAGCTAAGCAAGATTTAAGTGATGTGCTCGAAGTCAGACTGTGATTCAGTGGTCAGCTGAGAAAGCAGACAGACTGTACCAGCCACTATTCCTGTTTCTTCCAAGTTAATGTGCATGGATTTATTCAACACATATTTATTTTGGGGGTTCTTTTTCATGACATTTCCTCAATTTCTTGACTTACCATCACGATTATGAAATTTGATTACAGAACCAGGCAAAATCACAAAGCAAGGCATGTTTCCACCATGCAATTTCACTTCAAACCAGCCCCATTTCAGCCTGAGGATTGCATGGAGAGAGGATCAATTCTGAGTTTGCCAAGTGACATAATCATAAAAGATATTCTGATCTTATTTGGATCCCACTGAGAATATTTCATACATTTGAAATACCTGCTGGGTTTTTTTTCTTTCCTTTTCCTGATGTCCTACACAGTGAAATAGCATGGGAGTGAGAGAACACTGCTCCTGGATTCTCAATAATACAAATTTCTTAGTCCTTTGTTTTCTGTTTCTTTCTTACTACTTGTTAGTATGGATATTCCCTGACCAGAGCAGGATATATAGGATACAGAGATTCTCACAATGTCAAAATGTAGCACTCTGGCCTGGAGCAACTCTTCAATATTTCACATTTATGTGGCACTATGAAAGTAAGCAAGAGCCATGATTTTATCTTCTGCCCTAGCAGCTAGAATTTACATAAACTTATAGAGGCCTTGAAATCACAAATGCAAAGTGAAGTATTGCGTATCATTAAAATAAATCACTGTCACAGAAGCCTAAAACTTAAATAAAAGCTTGCTTTCTACAATCAGTCTTTCTGGTCATACAATGTAACTAACAGTTTTGCATTTGGTATTCTGTAGTTCACATAAATTACATCAACCTCTATTTTTATTCTACAATATCACATTTAATATCATATACTTACCTCCCTTAACTATGTTTAATTTGGCTTTATGTTTGTTTATTTTCTTTGTCATGTCATATTTTCCTCTTGTTGTTAGTTTTGTTTGGCACTTGTATAATAACACTTCAGAAACATTAACTAATTAACCTTCCTAATACTCCTGGGAGGTACCGTAGACTACGTAAACCTTACCTTGCCTTCCACTTCATGATGAAATAAGCAATTGTCTGATTTGCATAAGGATGAGAAGAAAATTGTCTGAGTCAAGACTTAAATCTAGGGATCCTCGTTTGCATTTGTTCTTTTCCCTTTTACACTAGAACTATTTTACAACCATGCGTTGGTTTGGATTGAGAAGGGGAATGGACAAACTATGGGCTGTATCCCCTTCCCTAAGCTCCTCATCACTTTGTATAGGCTATTGGGGCATCCCCTACCCAAACACTCAGTGCTGCTGTCCCCACCCATACTCACTATCACACAAGGAACAGAAGCTAACACTTGTACAATTGATCCTTTTGGCACCAGGGTTACAGTAGTGCCTCAAAATGCAAGTGAGAGCAAGGTGTTTTCTGGTGAATACTGTACAAACTTCTATGAAAAATGGTCCTTATCTTCAACAGCTCACAAACTCCTCTGTCTGTGCACCTTCTGACCAAGTACTGAGCCCACAACTGGATGTCAGGGAGCCACCATTCAAACATGGCTTGACCAGGGAAGCAAAATTGGAAAAGCAGCCTCTCCAAAGGATGGCTGGAAGGATAATTACCTTTTGTAATCTTGTACTCAGAATGTACTCTTATGGTGGCTGATATTAGGAGAGGGAAGAGTAAGAATCGGGTTTGGTAAGTCAACTCAAACATAGAGATGAAGGTTACCCCAGGAAGCCAGCTCCCGGGAAGCATAATGGCAGATAAGTGCCTCGGGAAGGAGGAGGGTTGGTTTGTGTAACAGAGAGTGGGAGAAGCAGTGGGAAGAGTGCACCCAGTGAAGGGCCTTCAGTGCCTCAGGCACCCTGTGCCTTGCCCTGGGGGCTGTGTGGCTCAGAGCTCTGGTGTGGTCACAGGAGCAGTGAGGTCCAAGCACTGCGTGGAAGGTCGGGGTGCTAAGCCTTCTGTGGAAGAGCAGTCTGTTTGCAGAGGCTGAGGGAGAAGAAAATGCAGAGCCAGCTGTGCTGAGGGGGCCAGTTGCACCCCAAGTTGTGTGCTTAGGCAGCCCTTCACTTCCAACCAAGCTACTGCCACCGCAGGTTTTACTCCGTGGGATGAACATGTGCTCCCTCTTTTGCAAACTCTTCCAGTGAACTTATGTGTCAGCATGCATAAACACTTCAAGAGCACCCCTTAGGTGCCAAGTCCTTTGGTCTGGTGAACCTCCTGCATTTGCCTTTTTACTTACAGTGTTACAAGCCAGTCAGTGAGAAATGTGAGTGCTCTAGTGCACTGCAGCACTGGGCAGGTTCCTGTGGAGTGTCCCTCACAGCGTAGCCGAAACCAGAAAGGCTGAGAGGAGCAACAGCACGAATTCAGCACATTTCTCCTGGCATTGTAACTGTGGTGGACTGAATAGCCATGCCTTTCCAGCAATGAATCACTGCAATAACCCTGTGCATGCTCAAGCATTGCTGTCTCATGTGCCAGCACGCACTTCTTCTCTGTTCATGACTCTCTGAACTGCATCAAAAGGCATGCAGCACGCTGCCTGCTCGCTGCCGCAATACCACTGTCAGGTCTCAGTGCAGCAGACCCCTGCTCCTCAAACTGGAGTCATTTCTGCATGTGAACACTGTTACCAGACTGCTTTCTGTGTCTGGTTTTTCCAAACGGGAGGAAGGTGAACTGGGGGTTGCAGGGGACAAAAAGGGCTTTAATGGAATATACACATGTGTATAAGTAGAGGACACAGCTGTATAATGGAGAAGCACAGTTTGAAATGTTTGTGAAACAGGCCAGTGGTGGGATGAAATGTCAGCACTTCTCTCCTTTTCATGTGGTAATAGAATAAGATTAAATTCCCCTTAAATGCCAAAGTGGCTTCTGCCTTATTAGAATCATCTCTCATAACATTTTTAGAGTATTGTGTGGAATCCACTTAAATGAATCCCCATGAAATGAAGAGAGCTGTTAGAATAGGCTGGCTGTTGTGCAGGAGCCTCTGCCTTGCACAGCAAGGTTTTGCTGTGTGCTTGCAGAGGGACAGCAGGCACCAGCTTCCCAGCTATTCATATTTAAGTATCTCAAAAGGCATCGAGATACTCGCAACAATATTGTATCATACTGCTATTTGAGCAAGAAGAGAAAGAGCTTTGAATAATTAAAATCAATTAAAAGGCTAAAGGATAGGGATTCTTCTTGTCTTCTGAGAACATTTTACAGCACTAGGTAAATGTTTTCTTGCCTTTCCCAATAATTATCTCTCTCAAACACACCTTCCCACAAACAGTCTTGTGCAGCCACAGTCTCTTCTGGTTTAGATTTTAGAAGATCTCAAGGTCAGTTATGTGAACACTTAGCACCCGCAGCTGAAGCCCTGCACGCAGCCCAGATGGTGGGTTCCCGAGGAAGTCGCCTCCAGCTGCCTCAACCTGGGCACTACTGAAGACCAAAATCTGCTCTTGCAAACCCATGCATTAAAATCCTTCTGGAAATACGTAGCTGCTAGCTGAGTTTAGCTGAAAGTGCCAAAAAAAATCCTAATGCCTTAGCTGAACAGAAAAATGACAGCACTTTCTGTGTATGTGTGTGTCTGATTTAGATTCACAAGCTGAGAGCAGTGCGGTACAAGAGCACTTTCATCTCACCAAGCTGTAGTTTAGGAGATTAAAGTCTATCATCTTAAAAAAAAAAGAAAACCACAACCACCCAACTAGACCCTCTATCTGCTCCATCAGCTGATGTCTTCTCTGACTCAGGGCATCTCCACCTGAACGCCCACTGATCTCTGCAGTTCCTGGTAATGATGTAGCTCTGTGAAGCAACGTGCAGATTGCATTATCTTCTGATGAGGTGGCACTCTGAGCAATGATGCAAACACCATAAGCCCTGGGAAGCTTTCTGCCTCTTCATCACCCCTGACATGCTCCTCTCACTGATGTGTCCCTCTGCCTCTCCTGACAGCCCCAACTGCTTGGTTTTCTCTGCCACCTCATTTAAAAACTCCAATCACTTCCCATAGCATGAAATCCCTGTATCAGAAAGGAATGAATTGTGGCTGACACATGCCCTGTGATAAAACAGCAGCTTGTGAGCAAATACATAAAGAAGCCTTTGGGTTTGAGTTGGATTCAGAATATACCAGTTCATTTCTGCTGAGCACTGGGGAGTGCAAACATCTCTACATTAGTAAACAGCACATGGCAGGATTTGTATCAGCAAGGAATGTGCGTGGCTTTTTGAAAGACCAGCTCCTACCTTGGCACTGCCCAGAAGGGAAGAACAGCTCTGCCCAATTTTATTTATTCCCCAGGAAATTATTATAAGGTTTAATAGTTATCTTATCCTTTAATAGCTCTTGTTCCCCATCAGTGCCCTCTTGCCTCCTTCCCTACTTCAGTGACTAAACGGTTAAATTGAAATAATGGGAATATTTTTTAAGAAATACAATGAACAAAATGACATCTTTGCTTTTGGGTGAAAATGTTTAAAACTTAAACCTTTCTGTGATTTACACAGGGAAAAAATTCTGTTTGCCATTTTATGATGGTTTTTTACCCAGCTGAAATGATACAAATTTGAAAACATGTATAAACAGGAAGAAAAGCACCAGAGTATGTTCCAGATGGCATGGTGGCTGGAAGAGAAAGCTCCTGCATTGCCCAGCAAGCAGCAGGGTGCCAATGTTGATCGCTGTGGGAAGGAGGGGAGGACAGGCATAAGTGAAGGATTCAGGTTGTTCTGCACATAAGCCCTGCAAAAGCCAGATTTCTCTTCAGGGCACTGAGAGACATCACAACAGGGGACGGGTCAGGACAACCATAGAATCACAGGATCATTGAATGTGTAGGGTAGGAAGGGACCTTATAGATTATCCAGTTCCACCCCCCCATGCCATGGGCAGGGACACCTTACACAGGATCAGGTTGCTCTAAGACTCATCCATCTGGCCTTGAACATCTCCAGGGATGGGGCAGCTATGACATCTCCGGGTAACCTGTGCCAGGGCTTCCCCACCTTCACAGGAAAAATATTCATCCTAAGATCTGATTTATTCTCCTCTCTTTCAGCTCAAAACTCTTCAACCTCATCCTATCCCTGCACTCCCTGACCAAGAGCAGCTCCCCAGCTTTCCTATAGGCCCCCTTAAGGTACTGTAAGGCTGCTAAAAGGTCTCTCTGAAGCCTTCTCTTCTCCAGGCTGAACAAGCCCAACTCTCTCAGCCTGTCCTTGTACAGGAGGTGCTCCAGCCCTCAGATCTGCTCCGTGGCCTCCTCTGGAGTCGCTCCAATAGATCTATGTCTTTCCTGCATTGAAGGGTCTAGAACTGAATGCAGTACTCCAGGTGAGGTCTCGTGAGAGTGGAGCACAGAGAGGGGCAGAATCACCTCCCTTGCCCTGCTGGTCACACTTCTTTTTATGCAGCCAAGGATACTGTTGGCTTTCTAGGCTGAGAGCGCACATCGCCGGCTCGTGTTGAGTTTCTCATCCATCAGTAGCCCCAAGTTCTTCACCTCAGGGCTACTCTCAGTGCATTCTGCACCCAGCCTGTATTTGTGCTTGGTGTTGTCCTGACCCAAGTGCAGAACCTTGCACTTGGGCTCGTTTAAGTTCATGAGGTTTGCACAGGCCCACCTCTCAAGAATGTCAGGGTCCCTCCTCCAAATGGCATCGCTTCCCTCCAGCGTGTCAACTGCACCACACAGCTGGGAGTCAACAGAAACCTTGCTGAAGGTGCACTCAATCAGTGTAAATCCACCTAAAAGATTTGGCAAGAGCATTTTCTGGGCTCCCTATTTGAAACCTTTGCACATCATCCAGAATTCCCCATGTGTTCTTGCTTTTATCAGAAAACTTTGAGCATTCCCTTCTGCCTGAGATTTTTAGCTCAGCTCCCTTAAGAAAGCACAGGCAATGCCATCTCCCTCCTCTCTAGGTTCCTGGATAGCAACAGCATCGAGTAGTTTTCTGTGGTTCAGATGTGTTTCTACCATGGGACAATTGCCAGGATTTCATTAAGTGAACAACATGTGAATGTAACCACACATAGCACTGCTCACATCCATACAGCGCCGAGCGCCTTTGCATGAAAGCAGATGTTGTGGAAACAGCCCAAGTCAAATAAGCAAAGGAAGATTACCTCCATAATGAGCTAAAAATTAGTTCTGCACCCTCTTAAAGGGATCACAAAAATGAAAGAAAACTCATGTTTTCATAAAATAAACAGAGTGTCAGTGTCACAGACACACAGGCAGGTACCAGCAGGTGTAAAGCATTTACTCTCTACATATCCCATATATAAACATTTTAAAGATACATTTAGTTACAAGCCTAAATATATCCAAGAGAATATAAATGGATATAAATTACTTCTTCCAGCATACAAATCATACCAAATAAAATTTCTCTGGATTTCTTTGCTTCTTAGACCTTGATTTATTATCTGGCTACTAGGAAGTGCTGTCATCACTACGATGTTTAGACAGACTAACGCAAACTAATTATAGTCTATAAAACGATTAAGGTTGAAATATCATTATTTTACATATTTGTTATTTTAAAAAACAGCACACGGTGCGTGTTGTCATCTGCCTACACAGGATATTCCCTCTTGTTTTAACATGGAAATCTCACACACACACACACTTTTTCCCCTACATAGGCCTTAAAATACTTTTCTCCCATTTCCGCACATCACTCTCTGACAGCCACTGTGCTCTCGAGCACTGGAGGTGAAGGAAAAGGACACTTCATGGCAGCCATTAGCATTTTAATTGGTAGATCCTTGGTCAGCCTTAATCTGGAACCAATGGCACTCTCATTACCACCACTGTGGATTCTAGCACAGACTTTCTCTTTTTTTTTAGTGGGGTTTATTGGGAAGAGGAGGCAGCCAAAATGAGAGTCAGTGTTACTGGGCAAGAAGCTGGGGCTTTCCCCCATTTTCTCCCATGTTTTGATCCCTTCCGAGCTTACTGAAAAAGCACCAAGGGAGAAATGTTAAAAGGAAGTCCCTTCTCAGTCGTTCTCTGCCCACACAGACATTTTCTTCCCCTCACCACCCCTTGCTCCCCTGTTCTCCATCCAAAGAATACAGGGAGGGGAAAGCAGGGGAAGGGGGGGAAAGTAACTAGTTTCAAAGAAAAAAAATTTCCTGATCAGCAGTGCTGAAACACTTGAAACTCTCTTTCTGCACAATATGGACAACTATACATACATCTTTAGCTTCCCCTCTCTTTCTCCCAGGAGGAGAGAAGTTAAAACCTGAGAGAAGAGACTTTTTTTATAGCTCTTCATTACTTCAAAATGAACACTTTATTTCAAATTTCAGCACATTTTTCTCTCTTTTTTTAATGAGATATTGAATGAAAGGACTACTTTATCCATTTTTTGTCTAAAGAGTTCTGGGGGTGAGGGAATCATTGAAACTTACTGACTAGATACATGAGTCTTTACATTTTGCAATTTGGCTTACATTGAGTAATAGTTATTTGTCTGAGTTAAATTAATGTTGATGGATTTCTTTCAAATTTCTTCCTCACTCTGAATAAGATTTACTGAATGTAGCTTTTAAATGTCATTACATGTGTGGAGCTAAATCACATCTGCATTTTTGTGCTGGGAGGGGTAACCTATTTTCTGCTTCCGCTCTCCGTGGCAGGGCTCACATGTTTCAGGGGCTAGTTCTGCCATTCAGTTCTGTCAAAGAGCCCTGATTGGCTTCAGTGGGAGTTAAAAGCACTTCAGGGCTTTAAGAAAGAGGTCTGATCAGTTTTTAAAGTGTTCAAAGCTGAATGGATTTAACTATTATCTGCGAGTTTTCAGAAGTTTGTCTCAGTGACAATACGATGCTCGGTGCACTTAGTCTGATTTTTTTAAAAGGATTTGGTATATTGTGGCAATAACCACAGAACAAACGCTACCTGTAAGGAGTCAAAATCAGTTGTTCATCCATCAGAAAGCCACAGCCCATCAATGTGACATGGGAAGGCTCAGTTGGGAGACTTTGGGGCAGCCAGGCATGCCAGTTTGAGGGCACGCTGGGAGCTGGAGACCTGATAATGCTGATTAAAAACCTGTGATAAATTTACATCATCTACTCAAACCATGAATTACCCCAGGGACCACCCTGATCCATCAAGGCAACCATGCTGTTACCCTGCTGCACCTGACCTTGCAGTCCCTTCTGTGCCTCACTGGCCCAGTTTCTCCGGGGCTCCACAGAGAAGCAGATGTCTGCTGACAGGGACCCGACTGCACAATTAGCATCTGTCCCCTGGAAGTTGCCAAAATGCTTGAAAGATATGAACAGTGCTTGACAAAGCCCCTCAGACTCGGGGTTTTGAAGTACGACAAGCACATGTTCTTCCATGTTCCTGCATCGCCCGTGTGATCCATCACAACACTTAAAAATAAGCACTTCTCAGAGCTTAAGTACCTGCATGAGGCTCGGCATATGGTTAAGTGTTTGGCTGAAATGGGGCAGCCATAGAATTAAAAGCCCACTGAGTCCAAAACTTAGCTAATGGAAATTGGAATAGTGCCACTGATTACAAGGGACTGTCCTAATTAGCACCAGCGGCGAGCCGGAGCTTTATGAAGCATAAAACACAGCTACGCAGTACATCCCACCAGAACTCAGCAGCCTTAACTCTGACCTTTAAAATCATATTAGTTTGGTAATTCCAGTTGCAGTAGTAAAGGGCTCTTAAAGGGATATGGTCAATACCATGACTTACGTGCATTTATATAAAATACCTGTATTTATCAAACTGACAACTGACTTTCAGTTAATTCTTTCTAATTACGTTTACTTGAGAATATTATTGAATGTCTGATTTGAGGGGAAAAAATGTGCATAACCATGTTGATTTGTGGCAGAATTATGCATGGGTATGGGTTTGCATGCGAGGCTGATCAATATGTGTTATTAGTGTCTACATACATAATTTTTATGGCTCTTTTTAATAGGATTTGCTTTATGTTTTATTTTGAGATTGCTAATGAAAGACAGCTATTTATTTAGAGGTCAGCGTTAAGCTTGTTGTGATGAAATATGTATTTTGCTTTCTTTGTACTTGATAAGAATAATACATGTACGTTTATTATGTCAGCTGTGTAAGATTTATGATATCCACCACTATTAACATCTTGGCTTTCCAGTGCTTAGATTCTGTAAATGAGCTGATAAGCAGATACACTGATGTTCCTTAGCAACCTTAATTGAAATTTTTAAACAATACACTTTCATTTTGGAATTTCCCAGGTAATATTTTTGGCACTTCTTTATGTGTTTACTTTCTGTTTTCCTCCATTTATTACAAGGAGGTACATCAGCTGGGATTTCCTCCCTTTTTTTTAATTAAAAGAAAACAGGAGAGCTGACAAGGAAAGCAAGTTTCATCCAGTGATCCTAATATTTTTCCCTGCCATGCATCAGCAAAGTTTTTACAAAAAAAATTGCTCTGTCCTCTCACCACGACCTTTTTACAAGTTTTCAACAACCCTGAAACCTGCTGCAGAGTTTATTCAAGGCCTGTTTCATCCAGGCTAGTGCCTAGCCTGGCGCAGGTAGGCAGATGCTCAAAGGGGAACAAATCCCATCCCCAAGGAGCACCCAGGTAACCAGGCATCCATTGTGGCTTCACATCACCAACCCCTCAGGTATTTCCGACCATGGTGGGTCATCACTGCCAGCAAAGGTGCAGCCACATGCTCCCCACCTGACCTTGTTTTCCAAAGGGTTAACATTATTGCCATTAATGCTTCTCAAGGGATTTTCTATTTTTTTATTTTTTTGGCCATAGGTTTCATAGCAGCTGTCAGGCTGTCCCAAAGTGCCTTTGAAAACCCACCTGTAATGAAAAGTTAAATGTTGTGCTAAGATGCACTACAGGCTCTCTGGTTTGTCATTAGAAAAAGAAAAAAAACAACCAAATAAAACCCAGAAAAATCCCTGTGTCTTAGCACTGAAACTGATTTTTCTTCATAATTTCCATAATTTTCCAAGTCTTTAGGTGTCACATGAGAGATCATACCCTGTAATCATGGCTATGATCCTTCAACAATTATTCATTCTTTCCCTCCTCAAGCGCTTTGTGGGGGCACAATGTTCACAGGGGTGAAAGACCTGTACCTGTTTAATCCCTCTTTCTTTTCCTTTTGTGCTTTGATGCATTCAATACTTCTGTCAGATGTAATTATATCTGGGTAATGAGATGAGTTCTGAGCTGAAGTTAAACAGTTGCAAGGTGTGTGAGCTGGTCCCACACACAGAGGCAGGAATTACAGATTGAGGAATAAAAGTTTTCCTTGTCAGTGTGGTCTGAGAGGTGTCAGAGAAGCAGCAGCTACCATGAACAAAACAAGACCAGGGCTCATCTGACCTGGCCCCATATGGAGACAGCACAAAGTGCCTGCATCTTAATATTTGTTTAGAAGAAAGGTGCATTAAAAAAACCCTACAAATAGAAGTCTACTACTTTCAAAAGTGCTATTTTTAGCACTTGGTAAAACTTGGTAAAATCATCCACACGTAATTCAACAAGCCACAACAGTAAGAGGGACTGGGATATACTGTCTGAATGCCACAATTGCCCACCTCACCCCCCAAAGTGTCTCCAAGACCCAGGGATTGCACCAGATTTCCACAAGCAGCTGGGAGCAGAGTCGCTCCATCCAAGTAAGCACCTGGCTGGTTTTTATAGCCAGTTGTTTTCATAATCCCCTGGTTTTGTGTGAATTCTGCTGAAGGGGAAAGGGTGTGGAGTGGAGGAGTCGGTGCTCGAGCTCCTAAAGGTGTAGCATCCAGCAGCTGCTCAGGAAATCTCTGAAATCCCCACGTCACTGGGCTGGGAAGGCCAGCAAAGGGAAATGCAAAAGCCGCTACCTATTCACTGCAGCCAAAGCTGTTTCCTTTAGCTCCTCTTTACTGAATCACGAGAGCAGAGGTGGAAGGAGAAGCCAAAAATCCTGACCAGGCAGCATGATGCTCATTTTAAGAGAATTCGCTTTCACAGGGAAAAGGGGATCATTAACCCTTCAGCCCTGAGTGTCTGGAGAGGAAAGCAGCACCTCTGCTGGGGCTGGTATCTCTGCCTGGGATCACACACAACTCTGTCTTCTTCCAGACCTCTTGCCCTGAGGGTCTGCAGGGGTCTGGATGTCGCAACTGGGAAAATATCTATTATTTTTCTCATTTAGGTATTAGAGCCTTTGCTTACTTCAGGGTGGCTTGAGTAGGTTGTGTCCTGTAGCCCTTTCAGAGAGAAAAAGTGAAAAAGAGTGATTTACAAGAAAGGATGAAAAAATCTTCAGCTTGAGGTGATACCTGACCTGTCGCCCACAGCACCACTGCTGGTGTGGGCTCGAAGCGTGTCTGAGTAGCACTAGGATACAAGTGGCAAAAAGAAAAGTTTCACTTGGAAGTAAAACTCCCACTATCCTCAGAAGTCAAGTATTCTCAAAAACAAGGAAAAAAAAGCCTGAATATTCTTATCATCCACTCCAAATCCACCCAATTTTCACAGAAATGTCAAATTTCTATCAAATCCTCATTGAGGTAAAATCTTCAATGCACTTTGACTTCTGTTCTCTTTATTGAGGTAACTTTGGAAAATATGGGGGGGTTGGGTGGTCTCTCAGTCCCACCTAAGCCAGTCATTGCAGCGAGTTCCCTAGAGTATGTTGAAACGTGTTGGGCTGGGGTTTAAGCAAGTTTTATGAAAAAAAACAATTGTTTTTCCCAGCTGGCTTCACCCGAGTGCAGCCAGGATAAAGCTCCTCACTCACACACCTTGGCTTCTTGCCTGCACAAAATACCCCGTGGGTGGAGAAAGGGGGCTTTTCCTTTCCCATCGCCTGACCCATCGTGGTCGAACCACACCAGTTTTAAACTATTTTTAAATCCAAAGGCAATCCAGCTGATGACATAATGATTGTGGGAGCGATGCCATACAAGCCACCTGTTGAGACAGCTAAGAGAAAGCCCAAACAGCCCTCCAAAACCCTGCGGGCATCAGGAGCAGCTCCCCCAGGGGAGCCGCACCGGGTGCATCCCAGCCGTGCGAGAGCATCCGAGCAGCAAACAGGGGTCCGCATCCCGCCGCGCCCCGCGGAGGTGCCGGCCCGCACCCCGCTTCCTTCCCTCGCACAGCTGGCGGGTTTGGCAGCGTTGCTGCGTTTCTACCGGGCTGCCTGGATGGAAAGCTTCGGAGCAGCGTTGCACAAGGACCGGGAAGGCTGTGCCGGGGTAGGGAGAGCGGGGAGAAGCCGATCGCCGAGGTCTGCTGTGGTCTGGGTTTCAGGTTCGTTGCTTTGCTGTTTGTTGTTTCTCCAGGGATGTTGTAGCCTGTGGGAACATCAGGGCTAGTCCAGAAGGAACCCTTGGTGCTGGGCTGAGAAAGCAGCTGTAACTGTCACAGTCTGGATATGCTTTTTGACATGTCAGAGATGTCTCCCGGTGTCCGTTTGACAGTCTCCTTGCCCAATGTGTGGAGGTCCCACAAAAGTCTGCTGTTGTAGGGGAGAGCAGACCACCCTGGAGTTTCTTGAATCCTCCTGCTCGAGACACGGCACAGAGCTCTGGAAAAGGACGGAGATGGATCTCTGTATTTTTATTACATAAAATAAACATCATTTATGTTCTTGCCAAAAATGGTAATTCACATAAGTGGGGAATTAGAATAACATTACTTTTTTAATAAAGCTTTTAACAAGTGTTTTTTATGTATTCTTATTTTTCCCCCTCTGTTATGACATTTCCAAAAGCCTGCTCCAGCCTCAGCACACAGGTGGGATGAAGCCTGTGACACCAAAAGCCATCGGAGGTTCCCCACTGGCTTTAATGTGGTTGAAGCAGTTCTCCCATTACCATCAGGTTGCTTCTAAAAAAAGATTGCAGGAGTGATATTACTCTGCAAAGCTGGGCACTGCAAACATAGGTGCCTCCTTCTTATATCACTTCAGGAAAGGATGGTTTAAGCCCTTCAGTTACTGGGGGCTGCTCTCTGTCACAAGAGCAGATCTTCACTCCCAAGCACCAGGTCTCCCTGTTAACGTCTCTGACAGGCAAATCCCCCGTGCTGTTCAGAGCCCCTCAGTCTCCTTGCATTGCTGTCCATGCTGTGGCCAAACCTTGGACATGAAATGAAAGGTATATGGTTTATGTAGGCACAGAGGGTTCAAAGAGGTTATTGACCCCATTCCGAAGTCTAATGAAGTCAGGGAAGACTCCACCCATTACTCCAATGGGCTTCAGTAAAAGCTTTTCATGAGCAGGGTCTGCAGCGTGCTCCTGCCTGCTCGTTGGCTGCTCTGACCTGACCTGTCAAGGGATGATATCCGGGTGCTTTGCTCTTCCCAGAGCGTGAAAGGGAGGATGTGAAAGAGGATATTACAGGGTCAGGACAATAATTTTGTCTCTTGGCATCCTGCTTTGGTGAGAAGGAAAAAAAATACTCCACCATAACTAGCATTTTCAGGAGAGGCTGCCTGGCAGCAGTTTTTAAAAGAGGATGGAAAACACAAATGGCTTATTACATTAGGTAAAAGAATTTAAAATCACATATGCTTGGAGGCAGTGAAAGCCCAAATGTTGGGCAGGACACACGGCTGTGGAGTGGCTCGTACCTCCACAGGAATACATCCCTGAATAACACTGTGGTGTCCTGGCAGCACAAAGAACAGCAATTTGGGTGTTCTGGCTTTTGGAAGCCACTGTCCTGGATGCTGATTTCCAGGAGAGAAAGTGACCCTGTCCAGGTTTTGATGCATTGTCACTGCCTTTGGTAGCCGCCCTGTGCCCCCATCAATATTGTTCTGTAAAACTCCGTTTGGTGAGGTGGCTAAGGAGCCATGGGGTGGTAGCAGGAGGGCTCAGACATGTCCCAGAATTCACGTGCATGCTCTGGAGGAGCTGTTGGCTAGGGGAGAATTGCATGTCTGAGGGAAAGTCGCTCCTGCAGCTGGGTGCTTTGAAGGCAGCAAGGGGCTGGTCAAAGCTGTGGCACAGTCCAGGGTGTGGGACTGGTGTGCAGGAGAACCCTGAAGGCTCTGATGCTCTTCTGAGTCACCGTGCCTCCTCCTCCTCACTCAACAGCAAAGGAGCAGCTATAGCTTTCAAGGTTGCTCTGGCCAGAAATGAAGGCAATGCCTACATAACCTGAGCTGTGCCAGTCCCTGCTTAGGGCAGGCAGTGACAAAACTCATACTTCAGGCTGAGCGTGAGTGGCTTTGCTTTGCCTTTCTGCTTTCACCTACAGAAGCCAAAAGCATTTGTAACCCACAGTGGGGAGCACTGGGCAACCTTCTTCTTGGGCAATGTACACCAAATGCTGGTGTCTGAGCTTGTACAGGGAGTCTCACCTGGTTACCAAAGAAGGCAAGAAATCCGACATCAAAACAACACAAACAAACACAATCTCTCTCTGATGTTTTGTAGGTGAGCTGCAAGTAAATAGCAATACCCATGATCAGTTAGACAGTTGTGTTTAATGAGATCTATTTTACAGATTAACTACTGAGTTTAAAACTCATCATGCTGTTGCTATTTGGTTGGTCTCAACATACCATGGAAATGACAATAATTAGGCTGCAGGTTGGATTAACTGTTAGGAAACAGTGGCAGAACAATAAAAGAAACATTGAAAAGAAGAATTTCAGTATGAAGCCTATGACATAGTAAAAATTGCTGATTAATAGTATGCTAATCAAAACACCATGGAGAGTAGTCATTTCATATAGAGAAGTGGCAGGGAAACATACTTAACTAAATAAGGATCAGCCAGTGTTAGCGGAAATCAGAGACAAATCCGGAAGTGACTGAGTGAGTAAATAAGAATTCTTTCCACTACTACTGCCTGAACATATTATTTTTTCATTTTCATGAAAAAGAAAAGAGTTAGGTTTGTGGAAAAACATTTAAAAGGGCATTTTTCTTTGCCTTTTTCATGCTTGAAAATGGACTATAATAAAGAATGATTTAAAAAACATTCTCTTGTACAGGAGAAGCAAAAGAAAAATCCTTGTCCATCCTGAATCTGAGCTGTGTGTCCAACAGCCACAGTTGATCAATGAAGTCCAAACCTTTCACAAGAGAAAACAGCAGCATGCCTGGCCCTACACTGCCTCCTCTCTCTGCACAGGGAGAGTGGATCATCGAAGCTCCATTGAAATCTTGTTTTCCAGGGACAGATTGGTCCTAAATGTAAAGCGCACTCATTTCAAGATATAAGGATATATGGTAATTCAGAGCAGTCTATAGCTCCACTACTAAAGCTGAATATAGCAATTCCAGGGGCTCCTTGTCATAACCACTGGCAGTGCCAGGACACATGGCATTATTTTGCAGTTTGAGCTGGAATTACCATTACATCTCCAAGGAAATGCTCACAGGATTGTTCCAGCCTTTTCTTGCTGATCCTTGGTGGTTCCAGGCAGAGCTAGGGACTCAGATGAGTTCCGTGGGGACTTGAGAGCTGCAAGGAGAGGACAGTGCCAAGGGCTTCATCATCTTATGGATTAACTGAGCGGTCGTGTGGGGACACCAGCCAGCTTCTCATAACCAGGCTGGAAAAGTGTAAGATTTGTCACATCTATCCTCTTGTATGTCTAATTATTTTCCCACATATTGCATGACACTGCTGGGGAGTCCTGGCAAGCCCATGAGACGTCTGCTCCTTCATGGCTGCTTAGGCTGGAGACTCACACGCAGAGGGGTTGAGTAACACAATAAAAGTGATCCTAGAACAGCATATGCCAAATACACCTGGATTGGTTTGCAAAACAGGTGTGTTTTTGGCTGAGCAGGGTGGGTCTGGCTGCACCTAGCATGTCGGGTGGCATCAAAGGAGGCACAAGGTTGAAAGTGGGTGAAGGAGACAAAAGGCAGGGTTGGGAGAGAAGCTTGGGTGGAGGATGGCAAGCAGGAGAGGTGGTGGATGAGAGGCTGAAGTGTGGGCAGTGGTAGACGCTGTACTCTGCAATGCTGCCTGAGGAATTAGCTGGAGAGGGAGTGTATTAGATGCAGTGAATGACTGCATCACTCATGTCCTGAGTGTGCTTAGGCACTTGGAACCTGGCTCCCCATCACTTGGGGTTTCCTTGCACCCAGGTTTGCCCAAAGAACCTCAGTGCCCTGCTTCTCCAATCACCCAGACCCTTCCCAAAAGCTCACTTTCCCACTTCCTTCCCCAGGTTCATTTTCCTCAACGATGTTCTTTGGGAAAGACAGCAGCACCCACCCCTCTTTGATATGACAGAGGCGGAGGCAGCCTGAACGTGGATAGGGCACAGCCAGGGCTTGCCTGCGTGTAAGGGTTTGGCAGCGAAGGGGTGATTCAAGGACTGGCACTGCCTGCTTCCACCCCAAGAAGAGAAGGAGCTTTTCCACGCATGGTGTATCCCGTCATCCCAACAGACTGACTTGTCCAGACCAGTCGGTGGCTTGTGTACAGCAATTAAACTTCACCAAAATGGTAAAGCCAGTCTCTATAAATCCCAATCCAAACTGAGTATTTTTTATGACGGAGGCCACAGCTTAACATAATTAACTGTGACTTACACACTGGTTACTCTGGTATGATGTCAGCTTCTCCACACTGTTTATTTTAATTAAAACAGAAATTGTAGGTCTTGAGTGCTGGTAATTACAGCCCGTGGACTCAATTTGCCAAAGCCCCTAATTAACCTGCTATGTGTCTACCTGACTTGAGGTGTTAGCTGAAACATGACTGGTGCAGTGGCATTATGTTGTCTGCAGTGATGGAAATAGAGTAGGAGACGTGACAGGCTCTGTGAAGGGGGATCCATATTTTAAGCTATTCTGCATGATATTCCTTTCACTTTTATGTAGATTATCAGTTTTCTACCTGAGACTTGGTAAGTGATAGACGAGTTGAGAGAATGGATTCAATGAGAAGTGCCCCTTTTTCAGAATAATTGTCTCCTGCATATGCTCAGCAGGGTTTGGAAATCTGGTATCTTTGTGGCAGCGGATTGCAGCAGGGCATGCTCCTGAGAGGATGTCTTTGCCTCTGGAGTAAAGTCAGTCATCTTTCACCTCAACACTTACAAATGCTTCTGCCCAGCCTTGGCAGCTCCCTCTGCCTTGAGACGTTTCAATATGCAAGTGCTTCTCTCCCAGCTCAGCCACAAACTCACATCATTCAAGTCCTTCTTTAATTTCCCATCACATTTAATGTATTCATTCCCTCAATAAGGACTCTGCATATTCTCTTGTTCCTGTATCTCCAAAAATACTCCTGTGCCTGTCTTCTCGTGCAGACCATCAAGATGTCTCACCACCAGTGCAACAGGGAGTTTTGCCATTGCCTGTAGTGGCCCAGGTCAGAGTCTGAAAATAGACACACTGCCCTGCTTTCTCCATACTGGAAAAACCACTGATCTCCATAAGCTTGGAGTTGCACTGACTACAAAGAGCATTAATTTAATCTGTAAAATACATGCCTCCAAAAATGAGCTGCTTTGCACAGATCTGCCTCTGCAGAATTTGAACCTGTGTTTTTGAGGAAAATACGTACCAGGTACACGTTAATCACCTGTCTGCTTAGATTTGCCATTTCATTGTCTTTTTTTACAAATTTTCTCTCTTGCTCATTTCTGTCCTTCACGTGCAGCAATTTTGCAGATAATGTGTACCTGCACTATTATTGAAGTAAACAATGCAGAGAGATGTGCAGGGCCAATATCCAACATAGTTTCTTGTACCCATTCAGCTTCAAAAATCCTTGTTTTCAGTTGAAAACTCTCCTCTGTACTTGAACTTGTAAAGAAAGTCAGTCTGCTGGTGTAGGTACAAATATGAGCCATCATATCTCAATTTGCCTTTTAACTGTATTACAAAAGAAATGCAAGAACTTAATTTATGGGCTATATATTTGAAAAGAGAAGAAACTCTCCATCCAGTTTTCACTTCGGAGACAGAGATGAGAAATCCTTTCCGTAGGCTGCTCTTCTTTTCAGTTTGAAGTTAATAATACAGGATATCAAAGTTCCCTTTAAGCATTTTAAGAACTTAATCTGTTTCCCACAGATTTCCCCTGTATTTTGTGGGAGTGTGTTCCTTGTACCCTGTCATCATTCAAAGCTGTGTTATTCTGTGAGAAGAGAGCTGAGGGAAGGAGAGGGGAATGGAGAGAAAGGTGCACTGTGCGTGCATGATACATGTTAGCCAACACCTCACAAGACATTAATCTTCACTTGCAAGGAGAGACAGGCCAGCTCCTCGGGGCTTTGCCACTATAACCCTCTCCTCCTCATTCATGAAGATAAATGCCCTCAGAGTGATCACCCATCACGTATTCTTTATGCATGTGCCAGATGGCTGTCTTGTAAGTTAGCCAGAGAGAAATCTCTCTGGAGAGCAAACAGGCAGGATGGCTAGCAGGGAGCTTCCCACAGGTGTGACATCCACCCATCTGTCCATCCATACCTTCAATTCGGTGTGCTTCTGTGTGATGAGCTGGCTGGTTGTCTGTCCTCACCGGATGGGTGGAGCCAGGCTGGGGTAGCCCCGTTCCCATGGAGATTGCTGCTGCTTCCCCATGTGCCATTAAAGTGTAAATGACAGGGTTTTCCTAAATCCATCCCCCAGGAGCCTCTCACGCAAGGCTGGTGAGGAAACAGTGAAGAGTAAAAGGGGTGTGGAGTTTTATGGGGCTTGAGGAACAAGCTGTGACAGTGCATTGCCTGGCGTGATCTTGTGCTTGCTTTCTCTTTTCCTCCCTTCTAGAGGTCAGATGATGGTGACCTTGCATCACCCAGCAAAATGCCCAGTGCCACGAGTATCCGCACTGATTTTGGAAGATGCCAAGCAGGAGTTACTTTTCCCAGCTGATGAGCAGTTTGGAGGGAAAGGGCTGGTTTGGAGCACACTTACACTGATTTCCTCATGCCCTCTCTCTCACTGGTTGTCACCCCCAAGGACTCACTTCCTTCTGGATTTGACATATGAAAGCAATGGCCAAATCTGGGAAGCAAATATTGCAAAAAGAGTCCCAGAGCCAGCTGTGAGATTGAACTGCTTGCAAGTCTGAACAAACCTGATTCGTGCATTCTGTCGGTCACTGCTCCCTCCCAAACCAAGAATATGAATTACCAGCAAGGACAGCCTACTCCAGAATGAAACATGGAATCAAAGAGAGAGAGATTAAGTTTCTTTCAACAGCAAACTCTAAACTGGCCATAATAGACATGAGACTTCTTGTAAATAAAGAATGGAGTCTTTTTTTCCTTTGAAAACCAACAGTTGAATTCCCAATAAGTACCTTCAGGATTTTGGCTTAATTTGTTACATATATTAGAAATTATTCCAGGTAATTATATTGCTGAATCAAGGGAGAGACAGAAATAGTAACACTACATTTTTATTATCACTGACAGTTGCAAGGTCCTCACTAGAATGGGAAGCTGAGAGGTATCTCAGGTTGATATAAATGAAAGAAAGACTCATGAACTCTCAGCATTATTTCATGTCTTGAAGAAATACCCAGGAAACTAAGCAACACAATTAGCAGAGTGTTGTTAGTTCATTTATAATAGTTTGTTAAAATGGCTGGTTCCAGCTGTTTGCAATGCACAGGGTTAATTGAAGGATTTCTCCTGAAGTGCTGTGGGACACTGCTCGACAGGATGCTGTGTTGATCTCCACACAAAATGCATGGAAGTCACAGGGCACGTCTTCATGAACCAGATCAATCAGAGAACAGCATTGGAGCTGGCTGCCAATCGTATATGTGCATGCCAGGGAGAAATACCTTTGGCCTAAGCTGCTACATACCAGGTGCATCGACTTCTAGACATGTGCTAGACAGCTTGAGGAAGAGAGTGCTGTGAACCAGCCATATGAAAAGGGCTGTGTTTTGTAAATGGGAACAAACTGCTCCAGGCTCAGATTTGAACCTCGGGTTCCTCTGAGGACCAGAAATATTTATTTTCCTCCTGTGTCTATAGGACCCACTGTTTTCCCACAGATCTCCCTACCTGCATGTGCAAGTACTTGAGCTGGTGCCTCCTGGTTGGGCAACTTGGGTCAGTAACACCGTTGCTCAACCACAGAGCCCCACCACACTCTAACACATACCAGCTGAGCTCTGGAATCTTTGGAGTCAGGAGGCTCAAACAACTCTAGGTTACAGGTCAGGAGTCAACATACCAGTATATATAGGTTGCGAGTTCCTAGCAGCAGAGTCCATTGCTTTGTTCTGTGCTTAGATAGTGTCCTTCCTGTGGGCCTGTGCCTCCAAGTTAGGGCCCTTCAATGCCACACTAAAGCAGTGAAATTAAATAATAAAATAGCAGCAATAACCATAGTAATTAGCACTTGCTTTGACTTGTTGCCACCGACCCACCAACCACAATCATTAGTCAGGGTTTATGACCATGTCTCCCAAACTGCAAATGCTTGCAAAACACCTACTGTCTCTTCACACATGAGGAAGGGGGAAAATCAGAAAACCAATGGACTGCAACAGATCTCATCACCCAGTTTCCTCTGGGTTGCCAGTGTTTTCCTCTAGCTGTAAAATGTCTCTTCCCACTCCAGCTCCACCAGGTGGGTGACTCAGGTAAGGTCCTACACTGCATCTCCAGTAGGGAAACAAAGAAGGGATGATGCTCAGCTGGATTTCTTCTGTCTGTCATTGAGTATCAGCCACAGCATGAGTTAAAATAGGGGCATAATAGGATAAATGAAAGGGAGTGATTGAGAAGATGTGGGCGACGTGACAGACAAGCAAGCTCCTTGCATGTTGATGAGAACGGCATTATCCAGGCGATGGTTGATTTCTTTTTGTGTCTTGTTTAAAGGGGCAGCATCTTTGAGCAGCCTGGATTTTTTGAAGGATAATAATTATATTGAAGAAAAATCCCATGTCTTCCCAGTGAATCAATTCCACATTCATTTAAACCAAAAAGCCCACAAGGCAAATTAAAGCAAACAATTTCAGAAGCAATCCAGTATGGGACAAGAAACCTTCATGTGACTTGCCAACCTAACACATGAAGATTGGGTGTGTGAATAATGATAACCCATTGTGAAACAAGCTGATGTTTCAGTGAGTTTTTAATAAACTAAGGTACCACAAAAATGGAAAGTCTGCCAGCGCTTGCGAGCTACATGTGAGAAAGCTTCTTGCAGCCTCCGTGTTCATCTTTCATCAGAGATGCTTGCTAACACTGTCACATAATTCTTCTTTTATAGTATATGCTTTTATACACATGCATTATTCTCAGGCATTTACTGTGGCCCTGCAATTTGGAGAAGTACAGAACACTGAGCTCCATAGAAGGAAAATGCGTAGATGGATTCGAAAGCAACTCTTGCTGAAGGAGCCTTAAGGCCTAGGTGTGTTTACAACCTTGACAAAGTTACTGAAAGATGAAAGAGAAGGGGCAGGAAAACATATAATTAAAGTAGCATGATGTTACTGTGCACTTATAAACACAGAATTAAATGGAGTGCTTCTATCACGAGAGACGGTGTTCTGTTGTCACCAACTTTCCTGTACAGAGGTCATTCAGAGAGACAATGGCCAAAATAAGACATCAAAGCTGCTTCTACACAAGGAACGACTCAACTCAAAGAAGAATCCCATTAAATTTAGCTATCAGGAAGAGGTGGTTTGGAGAGAGCAACAATAACACAAGATTTGGTTGTGAAACAGAACAGTCTGGAGGCAGTTTAATGAAGGCGGTCCAGGTCAAAGCTGTTGCGATGGGAGAGAACTTTTAAATTGCTCAGGGTTGAAGGGGACCCAATGTTCCCTCTGATTTAGGAATCAGTTCCAGATGGAGATGAGCCAACTTAGGATCCACAAACAGGTACGAGCTCAAATTGCAGAGGAAGGTAGGAACTGGTAGTTCAGATTAGTCTTCTCATGTATTTTATCTATTATCTCGATAGTGACAGTAACCAAAACAAGGTAACTCTGAAGAAGACAGAAGAAGTTGTTCCACAAACATTTAGGGACAATTTCTTGATTTGAGACTCTAGATTAAATTGTAGTAACAAACAGTGAGAGGAAACAACATTAATCGAGGTGATGTTCACTCATACTTTTAGACAAAGCTACTCCTACTACCAGTATGACTATTTGTTCTATAGCATGGTGCTTCACAAAGGGGGTCTGGTACTTATCACAAGCTAAACTCTATCCCACTGGTACTACTGGGATTCAATTGTCTCATAAGCAAAGAGCAGCAATGTGGTGTCACATTGCCTATGCAGGGGAAAGGAGAAATACTGATCCTGAGAGCAGGACAAGCTGCAGCTTTCTGCACAGAAAAGACTGCACCTTGCACTCCTGCAGTCAGCCAGTGCAATTTCTTGCTAGCATCCCATAAATCTGTGCCATAAACTTGCTGTATGCATTCCAAACTCATCAGCTGAAGCTCACGCACAGACATCTACAGCTGTGTTGTCCTTCTGCATAGGTTGGAGGAGGTGCCATGGCCCAGTAAGACATTTAACCACTCGCTAAAGCCTTTACCCAGTGCTCCACTCTCCTAGCAGCTGGTGGAAGCAAGCTGCTTTTGTCAGCTCTTAGCTTTCCCTGTGTCAGTGCTTGACCCAAAATGATACTCTGGATGGTTCCCAGCAGTGGCAGCAAACCACCGAGCTTCATGTGATCTTTAAGTGAAACTTACTCTTCTAGATTTTGGCTTACACTCTCCTGCCACAGCACTTCCACCCACAGAATGCCCCTGCCACGTGTCTCGTCATCTAGACATGGCCACTGCAGCAGAAGGTCCTGGAGCAGAGCCATGGGACTGTCCCTGCAGCCACAGCATGGGATGGTTCCACAAAGCAATGTGCTCCAAACCACAGCTGAGCACAAGGAACCCAACCTCTTCCACGTACATGTTAAACATCAGGTTTATAACCTGTTGTGGGAGAATCCAGGAGTCAGGGGTTCAAGAAGCATTTTACAAGGGAGCCACCACAATGAGCTTGAGAGATGCTGGGAGCTGTGCAAACTCACTGGAAAACTCCCTGTTTATATGGCTAAAGAGAAAGAGTAGTCTAGTGAATTGTATATTAAATTAATTCTTTTCAGAGGTGGATCTAGTTCTTTACCATATCATACATGTTTCGCAAAACCTTGTCATTGCCTCAGTTTCCCCTCTCTGAAATTACATTTTTGAGATATTCAGGAGTAAACAGTTTTCTCGCTGCCATTTGGAACAGTACAGCTTCTGTGCTCCTCACTCCCTGACTGGAGCACGTATAGGTCATTCCATAGCATCTTCTGCTTACCACGGCCAGTGGTGTTACAAGGTGCTATTAAAGCTGGTGAGGTGCTCACACAGGGCAAAATGATATCTGAAAGAAACATAAAGGTCAAAGGGGGAAAGCTGAGACCATGCGGTGGTGACGGAGCTTGCTGGAGGCACAAGAAAGGACAACAGTGGGGCCAGGAACCAGAATCTCAGTCTCCCCAGGGCAAGCCATCCTTCCAGCACATGTTCTGATCTCTGCTGAGAAGCTTTGTGTCCATACCAATGATCTCATTCATACACTAAATTAAGCAGGAGGTTTCCTGCGTCTGCGGAGATACTGACAGCATCTTTAGGCTGGGTGGAGTCTCAGGTATTCTCTTGTCTCCAATGACATCCAGAAACACCAGGGATAAGAGCGATACCACTGCTGAGTGGCCCTAGCTGTCATCAGTGATGCTATGACTATTCCTTGTGTGAGCAGGTTATAGCTTAGGAAAGACGAGGTGTGAGAGCTGTGTTTATTTCACTGTATTTTAATGAAGAAATTGGAGCTGCTGTCAGCATTACTCGTGGGTGCATCAGCTACAAATCAACACTTAAATAAATGAACTAAACGACGTGATGTCAACTACATATTCACAGCAAACCACTCGGTCAGAACACAGACTGAGCATTTTGTAATGCTAAACCTATCCCCAGAATAACCCTTTGGTTAAAAGCTTGAGCTAAATAATGAGTAGGCGTCCTGTTCTGAAAGGCAGAGAACTCAGGGGACACAAATGTTAATATTTAGTATCACCCAAATTAACCAACACGAGAGATGTCTACAAAAACCTAAAGCTGGCATTCCTCATCCTCATTTCATGTCAGCTGGAGCAGTGAACAGCAGGAGAGCTGCTGGCTGCCTCCCTGGGGTACCTGTGTCTCTGCACGCACCAGCAGCCCAGCCCCGAGGGGTCACTGAAAGGAACCATCAGCAGAAGTGTTTGGTCGGTTCCAGCCCCAGCGATGGGGCAGGGAGGGGAAGGCAGGTGACTCAGGAGACCGGGGTCCTCCCATCTTTAAGAGTGAGAGTCGGTGCCATCACAGCTGACTCAGGCACTAACGTAAGGGCCTGTGACAGTCGCTGCAGGCCCATCACCAAAACCTTTCCCTTGGGAGGTCAGTCCCTCCAGCAATGCTGAGCTGTCCCAGTTTCTTTAGCAGAGGACAGTTGCAAGAGGGGCACTTGGCTCCTAAGCACCAGGAGGGATTGCTCTGCCACTTTGGTGCACAGACTGCTGAGGGCAGACCCTGCCATTTGTCTGAGAGGGCAGTTTGTCCCAGACCCCAGTCATGCATTGCCTCCTGGACATGTGATGGAGGTAGAGTACTTCTTGCTGCTGTCCTGGCTCCTGAGCCTCACAGAGCCCACCTGTCTCATCAAGCACCAGAAGCTGCTGTATATTTACATATGACGAAATCTGCTAAATATAATACTAATTTAGCCTCTTTGGCCTTCAGTTTAACCACTCAAATGTTCCATTTTAGGGAGATGGCAGCTGCTTTGATCTGCTTCAGCAAACGTGGATAGAACGTTAGAAGCTTGCTGGAAGGCAGCTGTTTTTCCACTGCAGCCTTCTGGAAATTTCCTGCAGGTAAGGGAAGCATTAAAACATAGGTGATGCCTCACATGACCTTAATTCACAGTGGGAAACACTTTGACTGGTTTATTCTTTGACTATCTCAGTCAGTTGATACCACCTCTAGGACCCACGCTACTCTGCACAGTCATCCATGCAGCTGTCCTCCTGGGTACAGCTACAGTCTGCTGGGGTCTAGAAAAAGGTGAGCATGGGTCTGAGCTGGGTGATGAAGGGCTGGGAAATGCAGGAGTCTTCAACTGCATCTACACTTGACAGGGAGCCTGCTGATTTTACACTGTCCTACTAGAATTTATGCTCTGCCCAAGGAAGAATAACTCCTCCATGAAGGAGCTCCATGGGGCTTGGGTGCCACTCTGCTGTCTGTAATTAAGTGTTACTTGGCTGCATGATCTCATTCAATTTATGTGATACTTTCCTTGAAGGCTATTAAATGCATGTTATTTTCCTAAGATACAGGCTTTTGAAGCTGTTTCAGGTTTTCATATAAAGGTGCATTTAGACAGTTACAATAAGTAGAAGGATGAAACCTGTTCTGTGAGTGCCATGTGAGGCCATCAGAGGCAGAAGGAGAGTTCTCAGCACAGCTGGTTTTGGTTTTGGGGACCGGTTTTGTTCCTCTTGCAGGGCTTCTGCAGAAGTCCAATGGCTTTTGCTAATGACCTGTGCAAAACTAATCTAGTAATGCAAAACCCTGGTGCCAAGCTATCAGGGGTTTTCCATGAGTCCATATGACATGAGAAATGCTATTTTGAGATGACCCCTCTTCCTCTTACCCATCTTGTCTTCAGTGTCTTTAGGTATTGAACGCTGTTCATTCAGAGCAGGTCAGAGCCCTTACTCCTGGCCAGACACACCTGCCAGTCGTGCAAACCCATGCACAGATGAAGACTGCTCAGGAACCTTGTGGCATGAAGAAGACCTCAGAGCATCCAGAGGGGCCGAGTGTGGCTGGGCTGCTTTACTCACAGGTGTCCTCTGTTGAAGTCTTCCCCAGTTTTTGCTGTGCTTTCAACTTACAGCATGGGAAAGCATCAGTCAGTAACACAGATGAGTGTTGATCAGGACAGACAGAAAATGGATCAGACTGTTGTAGGTGCTCTTCTGTTGAGTCTTTAACCACTGAAGTTAGTAACTAAATAGGCAAAGGCTATGGCCAAAGCTGGACTAATCAGCTGATCAAAGCTGGACTAATCAGCTGATCACTGCAAGAAGTAAAGAAGCCACCAAGTGACACCATCCAGCCTTACTTCTTCCTTAGGAGGGAACTTCAAGCTCTCTTGCATATTTAGAGACTGAGTGAGCAGCTTTCAGAAGAACTTGCACGGTTCATTTGATTTCTCTATGATGAAAATACTATATAAGATTGAATCATGAAATGCTGGCTGAAAACAGTGATGGATCCTGGGGACTGAGAAGGCATCTGAAATCAGATCCTGGCTCTGAAGTAGGCACGTGACCAGTCCCCAGGCATCCCCAAACTTTGATGTGGGAAGAGCTGGTTCTACGTGCTACTCATGATCCCTAGTTCTGTTAAGGTCCAAATTGATTTTTTTATTGTTTCTATCCAAATATCTTTTCATATATAGTCCACATATCCCTAACTTAGGGATGCTTTAAAATGCGAGTCAGTTTCTACTCTGTCACTGAGCAGTGAGGAGGGATTAAAAAACTCAGGAGGAGCCTGTTAGATATTTTAGGGCAGGTTGCCAGTTCTTTTGCCAGCACACAGACTACTACAAATTCTTACACGCAAATACATAGTTCAGGCTCGCCCTGCGCAGTGACACCCAACCACATTTAATTCCTGTGCATACCATCTCCCTTTGCCAGCTTCAGCTCTGACACTTTTTTCCTTGTTTTCAACAAACACCGTTTTAAATTCAGTCCCTGAGTTTCCATTAAGGATGAGCAAAGCAGAGTTTTAAACTCTGAAGCTGTTTTAACCCATTTTGTCCTGGATCAGAAAGGTTCTCAGTTGTTGTAACAAAACTTCCCCTCATTGTAACCTTGAAAAAAAAAAGGGAGACTGAAAAGGAAACAGTTTTACTAAGATGAAACAATTTCTTTCTCTGGTGTGGTTTTACTTGCTGGATGGCGAATACAACCCTAAGAGTGATCTGAGCCTTCTGTGAATATTCCTTTGTAGAGCACACTCCAGAATATTCTGGTCTGTACTTGTGACTGGTAGTTCAAGGTCACATTAAAGAGGCTGACAGTGCAGCTCAGATCCTGCAGCATCTGCTCATGCCTTGACTCTGATCATTTTTCAGCAAAACCAAACATTTACGTGAATAACTGTCGAAAAAATACAGCTTCTGACATGCCATGTGGTTTCATTTTTATTTTACTGTTCATAGTAAGAAAATGGCATTAGCAAGAGCACAAGACAGGTGCATCATTCAGCACTGACAGAGTTAATTGTGATCCCCTTTCCTATGGCCATCCACCACTGGGTGAATGCAGCCGCATTGTCCATGGTCACAACACTGTTAAATGTGCTGCTCTTCCTGGAGCCATAACATGAAATGCTCTGGGTTGTGCTAACAAAGACCTTGCACTCTGTTTTGCGTGTGAAAACATGGAGCTTTTCCATGAGCAGTTCCTGGCCCCTCATGGCATGGTGGTGCAGTCTGGGCTTTCACAGTTCACTGAGAGCTGCCTCAGCAGATCTACTGCAAATGCCTGGTTTCTAGGATTTAAAATTGGGCTGGGAAAAAAAAATCAACAAGCATTTCAAGGCTCATCTGGGGAGTCAGTTTCTCATATTGTGCCATATTATGCTATCTTCAAAGGGTGAATTTCTATTTCCTTGTAATTGAAACTGGTCAGAGTCACTGAAAGAGAAGGGGAAAAATCTGAACATTAATTTCAGATCAGGCATATTTTAAATTGAGCAATGAGCACCTTGTACACATGTACGTGAAATACGTATTTCCCCAACTGAGAAGTAGTTATTGATAAAGCCACAATGTGATGTAGCAACAGCTTCCAGTGTTCTGTAAGATAGGAGCCAGTATTTACTCAACTAGGAGAACCACAATAAGCATTATTCTTGTGGAGGTGCCAGCTCCAGCCCTACAATTTTGAATTGAATCTTGCTGATGTTTTTGATCACTTTGATCTCATCTGAGCTCTGCACTCAACATCACCATTGCCTGTTGCGTGTGAAATCCGAGGGTTGCTGCTCTCTGGACTGGCAAAAAGAGGGTTTCAATTAGTTCTGCCCAAGCCTGTTGTCTTCCTCCCCACAGTGTGTCCCTGTGCATTCTGCTCCTGCACCTTCAGCCTCTGTTTCCACCAGCACTGCCTCTCACCCTCTCAGTCATTTGAGGGCAGACACTACAGATACACTTCAAGTGCATATGTGTCATTGACTGGCAAATGGAAGATATTATAGCTTCGTTTGATCTTTTGATTCAAGTCTTTTGAAGAAATGATCCACCAACACAAGAATTGCCTGTTTTGTAAATAATTTAATTCTCTCTTGTGACAAGGAATGTCATAAAGGCCTGCTTGCCTGCCCAATTACACTAATGCATATCTTTCACTGAAGCTCCAAAACAAGGTATGAGATACCCAGGATCAGACCAGCCTAAGGTACACAGAATGCAAAATATTTTGCAGCACAAATGCAGAACATCTGAATTCAGAATTTACACCTCTGCAATTACTTTGATGCAGTCATAGCGGAGCAAGGAGAGGAAAAAAAACAATGTAGACAAAGCTTTCAGCAGACAGAGAAAATAAAAACACAGCTTGTGCTTGTGCGAACTGATCTGTGATAAAAATGTTTGCATAAAATTATGTGCAAATGACTGGGAAGTACAAACATACCCACAAGACTGTCCGTTCCACTCAGGAACAGAAGCAGAACTGCTGGAAATATAGGAAACAAACTTGACCTTAAGGAAGTTACAGCATGAGGGTGTGAACCTCTTTCAGCCAAAATCAGTGATAAAGCACCCAGTTATCTCACTAGGTATGGAATCATCCCCTGGTTTTGCAAACAAAAGGATTCTATCTAGCTCACAAAAGGTTTAGGTAAGCACCCAAATTGCTTTTACAGACCTTACAGAGTTAAGAAATCTGTAGGAATGTACCTCACATTCCTTTGGGACCCTATCTGCCTGTTTGCAGGTGGAGGTTGGGATGGGCACTCCAAATGCAGCAGGGGTGGCATTTCCAGTTGTCTGTCTCATTCGCTTTGCCTGTGTCTCAGAAATCATAACTCCTTTGGGGAACGGGGACAGCCCCAGCCAGTGTGACTGTAAGCTCCAGATCAGTGCTCACCTCCTGGAGACAGTTGTTGATGTTGGTGGACCTTGGCCGTTTCTTGAAGGAGGCTCTGCCTTTCTAAAAGCTTCTCTTGACCATCTTTCATCTGCAGGTGGCTTCCTTTGTCCCGTGAAGACTGCATCTCCCCTGCTTGTGTGCTAAACCATCCGACTGAGCCACCAGCATTTTAACCAAAGTCTTCCTGAGGTAGAACACACATATGGACTCACATTTTTTTAGGGGCCTGATAGGTCAAGGATATACAAATACATGTGTAAGTGTTTAAATAAAAAGATTTGTTTTTACCTTTATTTTAAGCAAAGATAGGAAACGTAAAAATTATATCTTACATAGCATTCATGCAAAATCAAGACACTATTTTGCTTATCTGATCTTATTTTTTCTTTGATGGTCTGGGTTGCACAACATTCCAGTTAACTCTGCAGAGGCTGAGAGATAATGTAATATTGCTCATAGAGGTTATCATCTTTCTGCTGCTCATTATGGCCACACTGTTTTTAATAACCCAAGCTTGAGTTTAAACAGGAATAGTTATCTTTAATATATATTTCCTGCTCCCATATATTTCGGGGAAAACCATTGAATTTATTGACAAGAAGGACAAACAAAAACAGACCCTCCCGAGATGCTAAGCACATATAAAAATCCAGATGTTTTCCTGCATCAGTATTTTTTTTTCTTTCTTTTGGTCTCTGCTTTCCTGCCAGGCCTACAGGAAAGCACACACAGAATGAAACTTCTCTCCAGTGGTAGCTTTGAGGAGCAAATTCTACAAACAAGAAAAAACAAACACATTTTCCTCCTTTGTCATTTGTTCAACTGCTGCTGTGGAGGCCCAGGCTCGTACCTGGGGTAAGAGTTTTTCCGGTTTCTTCCAAGGCCCCGCTTTTGTGACCCAAGGACTTCTAAGGCTGGGAACAGGGGGGGCACGAGGGGGTCTCATCTTGCAGATCCTTCCTGCGAGTGATGACTGCTTATTGATCCTGAGCCTGCGTGTGGCGGTGGAGATAAAATTGTGTTTGTTGTACATCTCACTGTGGCCAGGGCATCCTTATCTCTGCTGCAAATCGGGGGTGATACGGCCTCTGCGGGTTCTCCGGGAGGCCGGGGAGGGAAAAGACCTTGTGCTCAGGACTAAGGAATTTCCCTTATTATCTGATTAGTCTTTAGGACTTCCCTGCCTTCCTTCCCCTCGTCTTACAATCACTGTGTATAGTCCTGGAGGACTCCTGGGAGTTCGAAGGATCCGCTGATTTATTCATTGTTTCATTACTGCATTAATGAAGGGCAGTAGCCTTTCCAACTCACTGCGTTCTCTAGACCTGATAAAACTTGCATAAAAACACGGGGAGGAGTCCTCTACTGCATTGCCACTACTCCTCTGCTTCATTAAAGAGATGCTGCATTAGGTACTCTGCAAGATATTAGTGCAATTAGTGATTTACCTTTATATCAATTTGATAGCAACCTGTGATAAGAGAATGATACCATGGCATCTTGCTGATGCTTCTTTTCTTCTCAGAGTGTTATTTCCCAATATCTTACTCCATCCAGACCCAGTAGTAATGAAGTCAACGAAAATTTTTCTTTTGATGTGAGAGGGAGCAGGAAAAAACTCACCCTTAGATTCCTTACACAAGCCTGGCTCTCATTAAAGTTACTGGAAGAAATATATGTGTCCAGTTTGTATATGGAAATTATGTTGATTGTCCCTTCTGGATGTAACAAAAAAACAACAAGCAAAATAATTTAGGAAAAAGAGCATAAGTCCAACAAAGAATATTTTTGCAGTGTATTAAGTAAGCACCATCTATTCCATTGTTGTGCTTAGTGCTCAGTGGGGGAACTCATTTTCAATGGAGGATAGCAAAGTTAATCCTGTTTTGTTTTCTTTTGCTTACTTAAAGAGCTGAAAGACATTAATTTTATGTACAGAAAATGCACACGTAGAGTTCAGTTTAATCCCTCAAGTTATAGAGATTCCAAGAAAACCATTTAAAATTAGGGAGAGAGAGGGGAAAGAGGAAATTCTCTCTTTCTCTTTTCCTTTTTTCATCAAAAATTTTTCAGATTGTGGTGGGAAAATTGAATGTTGAAAACTCTCCTTCAGCTACACTGTAAATCTGGGACTTTTTGTCAATTCAATGTGTTCTGTTTCATCAAGCTCTGGCAAGAAGTTCACTGGCAGGGGGGAAATGTCTGTATTCCACAGGGAACTGTTTGCACTGCCACTACCAGCTGTGCTAACAGCAACACAAACACCCAAAACATTGTTAGGATATAATTTTCAGACAAGTTTCTTCTAGAAGAGCTAAGATATATTCTCTTTAGAAACATGGCTGCTGCCACCAGAGATATACAGGCTGTGGTCGTGTTGCATGACAAAGTACATACTCTGCCAAGCAGATTTGCCTGGTATAAAACATGACTTCATGGTAAAGGCCGTGGTTTGCTCTCTGGGCAGTCACTGGGTGATAGGACAGCCGTCTGCATTTCTGTTGCCTCTCTGACCAAGCACAGCAAGGGGCAACCAACCAGTAAAACTGATATCTGCAAAACTGGGAGTTTCAACATAAGGCTCCAAAGACAGCCACTGAGGAAAGTCGTTTTCCAAACATCTGAGTCACCTTCTGCTCACCAGCAACCAGCGGGTGCTGCTGCGTGCTCTGCCCCTCAGAGAACCAGAACACTTCTGTAACCGTTGCAAGTGAGAGAGTGGCTGGCAGTCTTAGTCACTTCTCCATTAAAGACTTGCCCTCGCATCATCGATGAAAGACTTGTTCTTTTGATGGTTTTACGGCAGGAGCCCTTCTCTCATCACTTCCCAACATGCCACAGCAGAGCAGGGCTATGACCCATCCTCTTATATCTGCCTTTCTGAGGCACAGAGGACTCTTTCAAAGGCACAGATCCATTTGGAGATTTCTTTCCCAAAACTCAGTCCAACAAACAACTGTTGTGCTCTCTTTGTTGACCCGTATTAGGACACAGTAAATCACACTTCTCCAAAGCCATGGGTACAATATCTACCTCTTCCCTAATTTTTTTTTTAATTGCCTCTGTAGTTACAGTAGCTAAGCTTTCCCTTGTTCCCTAGGAAGTCCCCTTGCCTCTTTGACACAGAATTACCTCATGTAGTTGTTTGTAAAGTCAAGGACAGGCAGCCTTCAGACCAGCACCCACGCTGTACATTGACTTTTCCTCTTGCAGATGAGTTTCAGAAATCACGACCAACTGCATGAACTTTCCATCTTGTTTTTAAAAGTTTACCTGCCCAGAGACACTGACAGGCATTGATTCACCTCCAAGAGTCAGTCTGCGTCTTCTAAGGATGGTTAGTGATGGTTAGTAATGGTTACTAAGGCACAGGCAGGCAAAGGTTGGTGTCTGTATCTGAAGTGAAATCAATGGGGATTAGACTGAAAAGACCCAATGTTTTTGTCAGCTCCAAGCTTGCTGGAGAACAGGGGACTGTTGAAGATTTTCCTTTGGGTAATGGGATTCCCTCTGTGTTCCCCTCTCAGATTTTAGCCCTCAGAACTGGTCTATCCCCACAGCAGAAGAGCTAAAGCAATGGGAAATTGAAGGTTGGTCCTATGTTCTGCAGGAATGAGGACCCAGATCTTGCAGAGGCTGAGAGGGCAATATTGGTTATAATGGCCACGGTGCTGCTTCTCCTTACCACACCCACACTGTCCTCAGTAATTCAAAAGGAGGAAAAAAGGTCCCCATGTGACTCAATTGCCTATATCCCTTCCTCCAAACCAATTTGGTTTTGTTTTTTAAACATGTAACTAAGCTAGGTCTTTAAAGATGTGTAACTGCTGTGTGATTCAGTCCAAACATACACAAGAAACGACATCCACAGAAAAAGGCTGGAACTCAGACTATTTAAACATTTACCAGTACAGTTAAACAAAAGAGAACAGCCCAGGTGAGTGGCCTCCGTCTCTGCAGTGATGCTGCTGGGTGGACGTGTTTTCATTAAGCAATTTATGTCTTCATAAGATGTACAGACCTCTTTTTCCTTCTTTGATGTTTTTTTGCTGAAGTCATCTAAGCTTTTCACTCAACCCTGAAATATGGGAATGGAGGAAGTAAACCCAGCCCCGCTGCAATTCTGCAGGTCCTGATGGGTTTGTCTCAGAGACAAGCTCATAGGTTCTTCTCATTATCAATAAGTTTTGAGGGGAAGCAAGTATTTGCCCACCCTTTTGGCTGACTAATACTTGGCTTGTCTCTGAAGGCAGCAGGAATGGTCAGCTGGATATGATAAAGGGAATAATTCCTCCCACATACCCAAAGACCACACTCTGTCCTGTGGAGTGAAAGGCAAATATGAGCACTTGGGAGAATCGTGTGGAGCCCACCTTATCCAACAGTAAAATCAGAGCTATGTTGTGGGTGGGAGCTGGAAGACAAATCAGAAGTGAGAGAGAGCAGAACACAGCAGAAAAAATAAGAGTAGGTGAAAGGTTCATAAAATCTTTCAAAAGGGCTTTCTTATTCTCTTCGTGTTGGCTGCTGGCACTGCAGACTGGACACAGGCACTTGGCAAGGCTCTGCCTCTGGGATGTGCACAACAGGGATATCCCGTGCACCGCACACACTGCAGTCCTCCCACCCACGAAACCTCTCCAGGGCCCTCTCTGGGTTTATTTCAGCTTGGAAACCCACCACACCTCTGATGTCATCCCCCACTGGGGCCTGAATTCATTTCAAGTTGACTGGTCGAACTAAGAGTTTTGTATGTGTCTATATGAGGTATATGTACGGTTCATAAAACAACACACAGGACTGAAGTGGCTGGAGACTCAGTGATAAACCAATGCCAACTATTTATACAAGTGGTTCAGAAAAGGGATTTTTATGGATTGAATGCACCATTTTTTCCCATTATACTTTTGGGGCTACTTAAATCGACTCTGCTCCATAGATTGATGCTCTGAATATTGCACAGAACTCAAGCATGGAGATCGGGAGAAAAATTAAGAGCCAAGCTAATTGATACATACAGTCTCATGTTTATTAGATAACTTTTGAAACTACTGCTTGTTACTTATAAAAAAGACTCCAGTCTCAGTCATACAAACACTCTGTGAAATTGCTCACAGTCTAGGAGTGAATTATTAGTTTTACTTGCATGAAAACTCCTTAGAATCCTTTGCTTCATGGCAATTGAAGAAGCATTTCAGTGTCCCTGTTCTATCATCAAATAGAAAGAATTTGAGAATATTTTAGTGCCCATAAGAGCCTTTGCCAATAAGAAGTGAATGTTTTGTCCCAGCAATGATAAAAACCTCCTATATAGTTCTTGTCTAGGACTGGGCTTTGAACTTTAAAATTAACCAGTGGTGATAAACAGGAAACAATAGATTACAGTTTGTAGCTCACATCAAATTGTTTTTTCGGATTTTTTTGTTGTTGTTGGGTTTACGTTTTAGGCAGGAGCAAATGTAATGTTTCATCAAACTTCAGATCACAATTTGTTTACTTATTGAATGTATTTTGTGCTTTGCATTGCAAGCTGCTGCAACAAAAAAGAAACATGGGTTGGCATAAAAAGGGAAGGAGGAATGAGCGCTATAGTGGAAGAAATGCTACCCAATAATTAAAATTCAGTGGTACTGTAAATCCTAATGGAAACAACAATGTGTCTTTGTGTACAATTAACTCTGGGCTCCAGTTCATGATAAAAATTCTAGCTTGTAAAAAGCCCTGACCTCAATACCGACAGCTCAACAGAGGTTCACAGATCTGGCTTAAAAAAAAAAAAACAACTTTCACAGAGGGGGAACAAATAATAGTTGGACATGGCCCCTAAATATGCTCCAATTATTCAGGATGGTTGAAGATAAGAAGATACAGGAGGAGTAGCAAGGGGAAAATAGTCCCATAGCTCAAAGAAAAGTACAAAATGTTGTTTGATGTCTGCAGAGAAAATCCACCCTCCCCCTCTTGTTATCCCAATCACACATTCTGTGGGGCACCCTGTGTGTTAACAGCAAAGTCCTAGACAATCTGTATTATTATTAGTTTAATACTTTTTTTATTGTTAACAAAGCAGACAAAACGAGTTGTTCATTACAGCGAGTGACTGACAGGGAAACATGGAGGACTATTCATTAAGTAATTACTACTTTTAGGCAGAAAAAGTTACTGTGCTTAAAAGAGGGAAAAAACAGTACAAAATCAAATTGCCTATTCTTTTTTTGGTGGGTGTGTGTGGATGGAGTAAAGTCTCATGGAAAAGACAGTTCTACAAATGTCAATCAGTTTGACAAGCAATTATCAACTTTAAGATAAGGACATAGATTGTGGGTAGAGTATCTCAGAGCAGATACCTCAGTTACCACGCAGTGCAATGGTGGATTGAGTGGGACTTGTCCAGACGAGTGTATCTATGGCTTGTCTCCAAACCTGTAGAAAAAGGATCAAACCTCACAATATTTTCTATCCAACTATATTTGCAGAGCACTTTTTTGTTGTTGTTGTTTCCCACCACTTCTATGGGAGGAAGGACAACCCAGTGCCTTGTGGAAGGAAAATTAAATCAAAAAGGTATTTTGGAAATATTTTTTGTCAGAGCTCAGGCTGGATTCATACTTGGGCTTGGGGTGTTTCTTTGCAGCAGTGAATTCAGCGGTTGTACATATGCTTACTCCAAAGGAGGTGAGAAACAGGACTGTCAAAAACATTTAAGCATCTAAGCCCTCAAATCCTAACTGTAATATTTGTTCCTGAATGCTTTGTTTCTCCACACACACACATATCTACATATTTCGTTATTCTTAAAATGTCCTGAGAATCCACATTTAGCACCTGAGGGCTAAAATATCAGAAATGTCTGCTTCACTCCCTTACACTGGAAAATAGGAGAAAGGTTCTCCACCTACCTGGCCCCATGCATTGGTAACAAAGTGTTCAAAAACGAGAGCTGTGACTTGGTTATGGGAGTAACTTACATCCTCTTGGTTTCAATAAGAGCTGCGGGTGCTCAGATGCTTTGATTGCAAGGCTATTTATTAGGTGCTTAAAATACAGATTAAACCGAGAGAGATGAGATCTCTAGGCTTGTGGAAAGCTATAAAAAGAAACAATTCTAAATTTCAACCGCTACCTTTTGATCTTTAATCGAAGGTAGGTTTAGGAAGGAACTCACTTGTGTACACTGCAATGTGTTAGCTCTTGACATCTGGATGACTTACAGAAAGAATAGAGCAGCCTCCACCAGAAGTAGCTGCTCATAGCAAAAAAGGAAAGAAAGCTTAAAATGAGTGGAAATTTGGAAAAATAACACTGTCATGCAAATACTCTTCACAGTGAAGAACTCCATCTGCTCTGGTCCTTTGCATTTGGATTTATTTTATGTTGCACTGGGGCATATATCCATGCCTGTGATTCACTGGGAAGTTGCTTAAAAACTTAAGTCCTAGGCTTTTGTATGCTTATACACTTCCTTAGACAGTCACTTAACTCCATTCTCACCTCAACCATGAAAAACCACTGAAGCTGGCTGAACTCCTTACGAGAATCCTTTCCAAGGAGAAATGTCGTTGGCATTTGGTCCATTTTAGGCAGAACGTGAACACATGTGGTCATGTCCTAAACAGTTGCACATGCTGAGAACCAGTGACAACAGTGACAACCAATGGCATAACTCTTAGTGATCCCAGGGGAGCAAGATCAGCTCCTTAATCCCCATGTAGTTTCCAGGCTTCCTGGTTTGAAATTGCCATAATTAAATTCTAAAGACCGAGAAAGCACTAAACAAGTTGCCAAGTTTATGTCAAGCTTTATCAGCTGATCTCATCATAATCCGGTAAATAGCATATCATGCACATCAAATCTAATTAAATCCTCTTGAGATATGGGTTAAAAAACAGACACAAACAAGAACCAAACATTTTAAACCTGCCATTGTACAGTCAGAATTAATCCACGGGGAGAAGCGAATTTCCTTGAAATCTGGACAAATAACTCTTCTAATGTTCTCCTTTCCCCAGTGGCTCACACTGTCTCTGGCACACACAGTCAGAAGGAAAATGCAGTTCCTGGGTTTTTACTTTCAACACAGATTGCATGAAATGCACCTCTAAATTCCGTCTTCTCGACTAGAATACAGGATGAGGCAGAATAAAGACAACATATTTTATTTATGTATTTTTCTTCAGTATTCTCAGCAGTATTTTAGGTGCTGCCCATATGTAAAATAATCATCTCTAGCCATGGGAAGAACAATGAAAAAAGCTCTGATGTGACCTCAAAAAGGCAGTAGTTAGTTTGTTGTTCCTAAGCCAGTCTGTTGATCATCATATTATCTGCCAGGCACCTTTCGAAACTCATCTCAAATGCACTGTAGGTGTCTCTGTGTGTGTGTGTAACCCCTTAGGGCTACACCTATGCTGCTAGTAAATTAAATAGTGGCAGGTAATATTCCCAGGCATTGGAATTTGATAGTCTATATTGTTAAATTCCTAGAACCTGCCCTGGCACATTTTTGGCTTTGAACAATTAGCGTTCTCCCACACACGTCCCGGAAATTTAGGAGTTAGTGCAGTCAGAGACCATTCCCAAGAGATGCTGTGTGTTCAGTCATCGTGTGTGGCAGAGGAGCTTAATAATATGGACATGGCTCATTCCAGGTCAATTGGCCTCATTGCCAGAGAATGGCCCTAACGACACCTAATTTTCCAATAAGAGCTGTTGCATAGGCGCCCAGGTCATAGCCTGTATCTACTGTAAACTTAATCTGGGTACTTTGCAAAGTACTCTACCCTGAAGCCAGATCACACCAGAGCTTTATGAAAGAGCAGTTCAGGACTTTGTCTGTGGGATAACTTTATGAACCACTGCTTTTCTGCACCTGGCCATGAGCTGCTTTCAAATCCAACCTTTCCAATACTTATTGGTGCATTAGGCTACAGCAGAGCTGAACGTGGTAAACAGGCTTCTTTGTTCCCATCTTCCTCTCTTGATATGAACTAGCACTTCTTTAATCTATGAAAACCAGCAAGAAGTTACGTTTGTGTCTCTCGCAATCCTTTCATAAAATCATTTGGAAGACCAAGAATCCATGCCAAGCAGTATAATTTCAGTCTGGCATAAAAGCTGTCCTTTCACCTCCAGGGTTTTGCTAAAAATCAAAGCTCTAAATGGATTTCCCTCCAGTGAGGAGAATAGTCCCTGTGGTGTAGATTCACCCTACCTAGCTTTAGGTATCTAATATAAAACCACACTTTCCCAAGACTTCCTCTGCAGTCAAAGCAATGTGACAGCAGAAGATGATTCAAGTCATCTCAGGCTTAACTTGTGTCTCTACTAGCACAAGGAACACAGGCCAGAAATAGCTATCATTTCAGCATTTCAAATTACTGTCTTTTACCTGCAAACTTGCAGTGCTTCTTGCTCTGCCTCACTGGCTTTTGTCTGTATTATTACAGGAAAATAAAAAGTAAATTAACCAGCTCTGTCCCAGTCAACAGGTCTAATAGCAAAAACTACTGTCAGAGCATCAGGCCAAACCTGATTCAAAATGAAGTTTCTGTTTTTCTCACTCACTACAAAAAAACATTAAATTTCATAGCACCAAGGTGTGCCTGACTAAGAGAGTGAACCAACTGCCTTGCACAGCAACTGTTCATCAGAGTTGGTTCATTCCCATGATTTCTGTAATTTCACCTAAAGCAATGTTAACTGGTCCTACTATTTTTAACTTCATAGATGTCACCAGGGTGGATGCTGGACTAGGAAGTTCTTCTCTTGCTGAGGCATTAATGTGCTATTCTCTATGTAGTGATCATTCAAAACCTCATAGCAAAGACAGATGGAGAGCTCAGCCTTTGTATCCCCTGCACAAGAATAACCACTTAAATTTACATCTTCACCAAGCATTAGCTGTGAAGGGCCTGCTGCTTCCAGCAATACAGAGGAATGGACCCCAGGCACTTGTACTGCAATACTGCAGTCCACTTCAATACTGTGCAGTGATAGGGAAAAATGTTTCCTGACCACTGATGTTCTTAGATCTCTAAAGGAGAGGAAGAAGCAAAGAGGAAAAAACAAACATTGCAATGAAGAAAACTGGAGGTTGTACCTGTGGCATTTGAGAAGTCCTCAAACCAGGATCTTACTTCCTCGCTCACTAACTCCATTCCATAAAAGAAATTTATTGGGGTTGCAGAATTTGAATTTACCTGCCTTTTGTCCTTGGAAATGCTTTAGTATCGGATGAAAGTTGTAATTTGTGACATCATTCTCAGCATATCCATTAGTATAGTGCACCTTTAATTCTGCCTTTTTCCCATGAGGTCTGAAGCTCGGTATGCAAAGGCAGCTTCAAAATGAGACATTGTCAAGCTTATTTACAGAGAGCTAATGACAGAGAAACAATGACAATGAAGAAAAATAAAATCAATCCACCCAGTCATTTTGACAAGGAAGGGATACACGTTTCCTTTATTTCAAGGTTTTGCTTTGGGTCCAGAGGAAAAGGTCTACTGTGTTCAATGCAAATAAATCTGCTAATACTGAGTATTAGAAGAGCCAGAAAAGCCAGTGGCCTGTGATGTCTTTTAAGATAATATTTAACAGTTTTAAAAGGAAGGAAATTTCAATCTTTGAAGATCAGAGGTTATCACAGCAAAATATATTATCTGTCAGTGTTATTATTAATAGCAGTAAATAATGGTAACACTTGGACAAATTCAGTTCATAGCTGATGGCTTTTTCTAACTTGGTCTTACAACATCTGGGCTGAGCCTACAATTTAGTTAGCATGAAGTTGCTTATGAGCAACCTTCACTACCTTCATTCACCATCATTTTAACACCAAGACTAAGACACAGGCTGAAAACTGTACATTTGCACTGCATTCTCTGTTGCAGCTTTGAAGCTGGGATAGTTGTTCTGTCCTCATGTTGTTCTTTGTTTCTCAGACACCCTACTGCCAGTGACACCTTAATATGTGGATGTATGTTGGCTGCCTAAGGGGCATATCACATCTGCATCCACATCTTTCTGATTCTTTTTTGTACAGGCAGTTAGTGGCAAAATTTTTCTGTTCAATGTACAAGATCTTTTAGTTCTTTGCAGATGACTGAATTTCTGCCTAACATGCTGGTGGGTTTCCATATTTTGAAAACACAGATCAACACTGAAGTTACACCTAAGCTGTAAATTTTTTCTTTGGGCTTTAGAGTTGATGCCCCTTCTCAGATGCACCTGTTGAAACTCATTCTTGCACCTAATTAAGAAGTAGATTTAGATGCCCTATGCAAGACCTTCCAATTACTCCGGTAGGGATCCACTGACTGCAGCTATTTGCTCTGTGAATGTAAACTCAAAGTGGCACCTGAGGTAATGTTCACTTCCCTTTCACTTCACTTACCTGTGGATGCATCCTTGGGGCTAGTTGTGGGTGATCCAGATGGCACTGGGAGAGGAGAGATACTGGGTGTATCCTCTGCTGCTTAGCCCTGGGACTCAGTGCTACGCTTTGCAGCCTCTCATATGACCAATGCACAGAGATGCAATGGCCTTGGGCTCTTCCTGAAAGGGACCAGCTACTGCTCCTGGCACCAGCAGATGATATTTGCCAGCTCAAAGACCTTGGGCTGAGCTCAGACTGCCTTTAAAGAAAATAGCAATATGAGGTTCTTGGGTTCAGGCTGTCCTTAGGGTAGTCTGTCTTAGCTGGGTGTAGATGCAGCTTTTGGCCCAAGGTGGAGCAGCGTTTGTTACCCTTGGATACTTTGGAAAAATTCACAGGAGACAAAGAGGAACATGCCAGAGGACACTTTGCTCAACTTTCGTGCCCACCTAAAGGTGAGAAACCTGTGATGTACCAGCATAAAAAAAAAACCCTTCCTCATGAACATAAAGCTTGGAAAAAAACATGACTCTTCTCCAATAACTCTGGCATGTTTCATTTTAGCTTCATTTCTCCTGTAGCCAAAACATAAGAGCTTTTATGGCAAATAATGTTCCCTTTGCATTGCAAAACTCCTACCTGGTTTAAACTGGGTATTTATTCCTAGTAAGAGAAGCTCAGTAAGGAGTGGAAGAACAAGATGGAAGGGCACTTCTTCCAAAGCAGCTTGTTGTCAATAGAAAAGATCAGTGCTGTTGAAGTATTTTACTTTACACAGAGTATGAAAGTCCTAGTACTCCAACTCTCTGGAAATGTTTTTGAGCTCTTCATGTCTACCTCATTCTCCATTCATACATTTTAGTAACAGCCAGTCATCTTTTTAGTGTTGTATACCTCAGATCTAATTTGTACATCCTTTGGTTAGCACTTTCTCCCTCATCTCTTTTCTCTGGCCCCCCTCTCTCTACTGCCTGCTAATATTCTGCTTTTGTCTTTCCAGCCACTTCATCCTCTGGCTGATACCAGCAGCCTCCACAGGGAATGTGTGCTCCAAGTCCTCTTCCCTTTTCCCAAGAAATGATACAAGGGGTTGGGCAAAGACGATCAGCAGTACCGGAGTATAATAGAGTGCAGCTCTGCAGTCCAGTCAGCTCTCCAACAACACAGGGCTGCAAAGCAGTGGCTTTTCTGCAGCATTGCTTACTTCAAAGGCCACTGTTCCTTCTGTTACTATCTGATACCAACATCCCTTCAGCCTAGGGGCATTAATCACATTCAATAAGTCATTATCACGGGCCTGAAAAAAAAATTGTGAAAGAACCACAAGAGATAAAAGCCAAGAGAAAGAAATTATACTGCTCTTACTTTTGAGGAGCAGACTTGTTAAGAGGCCCAGGTTCTGGAAGATTGTGTTATTCAGTACCACTGATCCTTTGCAGATTTGGCTGCAAGTGCCTAACTCCAGTCCACCTAGCAGAGTCAGGCATGATATCTGGGTTTCCAGATAACTCCAGCAGCGAGAGGACTGTCCTGTCTAATCCAGCTCGCAGCTGCACTTGTGAGATTTCTCACTTTAGGAGCAGCTGCAATGAGCTTGGGGCAATATGAAGAAATGAGAACCAGCAGTTCTTCCATGAAACATTTAGATGACAACACTTATTGTTTCGTATTTTAACAGTCTGGAACTAAAAGACGTGTCTCTACCTACCAGGTGACCGAGGAAAGACACAGTATATAGACCTAGGTAATACAGTCTCTGAGACACCTTATCTCAGCTTCAAAACATGAAGGTCCAAAGGCTCAATGTAGGTTTTTTTAACTGGAATTACAGGAGACTACTGACTGCTACGTAGGAAAAAAAAATACATTTGAATGACTGGTTTGGGCTGTATTAAGGTTGTTTACCAGCAGATATTATATCTTGCTAAATAACATGTCGTAGCTGCTGCTCCACTGTGTAACATGGCCGTGGAGACCTTCATGTGAGTTGCAAAAACCTAACATAGATAGCCCTGTTCCAAGAACAGATGTCCCATTTGAGCTAAACAAGACTCAAGTATGACTTTAATGCATGACCCATGGTTAAACCTGGGTCATAAAGGCAGTAGAGGGCAGTAGTGTACGTAACCCCTAAAGCTTACAGAACCAAGGTGGTCCTACTTGACAATGACCATTTCCTGGTGGCCTGAGAAACAAGATGAATAGCAGTTTGTTTGTGTTCCAGAGGCCTAGAAAACACTTGATGTATGTCATTTTTTTCCATGCAATCATTAACATTTCCCAAAATTGAAGGCAAGACCCCATTCTCCAGTGTTTAGCAGCTCTAGAGAAGATTGAGTCTTTGGGTGTGTCAGAATCATAGGAGGGGATAAAATCACCCTCAAGGATGCTCCTGCCATGCTCACATGATGCTGAGCACTTGTGGATGCAGAGACTCATTTTTGTGTCTGCTTGGAGAGCTGAGCTTTTCCAACTTAAATGAAAAGGCAACAGCCAGGAAACTACCAAGGGCTACCCAATGACAGCTCCAGGCTGAAGAATAAAGGACAGGAAAATGAAAGTCAAAGCTGATAAGCCACGCTCAGTATTAGCCCTTGTCATTCTCTTTCTCCTCCTGAGAAGATTTAAGGGCTCAGTGACAGCTGTCAATCTTGCCTCCCCTGCAAGAAGGTGTTGGTTTAAGTCAGCCCTTGGGTGGTGCATCAGGGAAGGATGGCGAGAGGGATTTTCTCTTGTTTTTTAAATCATAAAAGACTACCCTGTGTCTTTAACCTTCAGGATAACCTTGTTTCAGTTTGGCTCTCATTGCTGGACTGATCCTTGATGAGCTTTTTATGCCTGATTAATTAGTACACTGAAGGGGAGGGGGGTGCTGCTCTGTTTAGCAGCTTGTGCCTCCTTCTGACTAATCCACTACCCAGCATTACAGCTCTATGGGATCTGCAGTTGCCTCTCTCATGCTTCTGCTGTGGGGTATGATTTCTTCATTCTACATTTTGATTGTATAATTTCCTATTGTTTTAACCACATTTATTGAGGGCTAGCTGGAGACTAGATTAATTTGAGCTTGTAAGCTTTATTTCTCCTCTACCACAAAACTTTTCAAAGAAAAAGAAAATGTAAATGCAGGAGTGAATGGTTCAGATTTATGAAGCATTATCTTCCAAACAGCCACTTTTACAGGAAATCATATTTTTTAGGGACATGACTTTGCATATGCTGTTATTGCCAGTGTGTGCAATCAAGAGAACAGGAAAAGCACTTTTTGTGGTCCTTTATTTTTTAGAAATACAAATCCATAATAATACAACTCACGCTAAATTATTTTGTGTCCCAGTTTTCCCAGAGGTTGGGGAGGAAATACTCACCATCTTGGTAGATCACTTTAGCTCTGCTGATACAGAGTACTGAGTAAAATCTAAGCAGTATTAATTAGGATAAAAATAAAGGCAGCTTTTTACTGAAACAGCTTTTTGTCTAAAAGTGGAAAAAATCAAACTACTCTTCAGATGCAAGTGTAAAAATGAAGTCTTTGGCTAATAGAGGCAAGGGAGATGGTGGATTCTTTGTCACTTCATCTCTTTAGAAGTTATGGGGCAGTCAGGTGGAGATTGACTGGGAGAAGTAATGGTATATGAGACCCCTTGAGAGATCTTGTGCAGTATGCACAGCGTTCCTGGTCATACAACACAGGACAAGCCATGTGGCTGCCTTGCCCTCTTCCCTTTCCTCTCTCCAGGTCAGGTGAGGGCTTTGCATGTGATCAAGCAGGAGTTAATGACTTTATCTACACATACCTGGGTGAGGTTCTCAGGCCTCTGCAAGGGGGCAGGCAAGGTGAGTATAATATTCCCTCCTAATCTGAAGAGCCTATGAGTCAATAAGCTTAATGTTAGCCTGAGGGTTAATGCTGATATATATGTCTCAGTTGCTACCAGGAGGGGAACAAATCTTACTTTGTTTGTGAAAAGAAAATAAAAAAGCTTCTTTCTGAGACTGTAACCAGGAAATTACAGCAGGGCCCTCTTCAGCCTGTTGATAACACCCGTGGGTGTTGTCCAGCCTCTTTTGGAGACTCCTTCTGAGCTTTGGTGATGCTGCTGTGTCCTCAGTAGGAGACCTTCAATGGAGCTGCAAGGTGGCATTTATGTATTCCAGAGAGAGCCTACTTCATGACACCAAAGCTTCACTGAGTACACAGCAGCAGCTGTTAAATTCAGAAGTCACGGAATAACTAAACACTCAAAGAGCCAAATTCCCTTTCCTGTTGTAACTCCAGTCTTGGAGCTGTGGAAAATAGTTTGGATGGATCCTGGAGAGGTCATGTAGTTCACTTCAGCTCCCTAAGGCAGGATCTGGTCTACTTACAATGTTCCTTGTTTATCTAACTTGTTCTAAAAGTGTCTGGGGATACAAATCTATACTCTCCCTGGGTGATCTCTTCTGGTGCTTAGCTGAGCTTTGACTCACAGCGTGGTGAATTCCCCCAACCTGATACAGGGAGAGGTTAAGATTTGAAGTGAAAATATACCTTACACGGAAGGTATGATAAAAAAAACCTGTGGGTAATACATGTGTATCTCACCTGTCTGGTATTCAGACATCCAGTGACCCTGTACAACCTAGACAAGGCAGCTTAGCTGTAAATAACTTCACAAAGTAACAAGAAATCAGTCCCTCTGTTTTGAAAACACCAAAAATATTCCTCAGCAAGCCTGCTTTGTTAGGCTGCATTTCAAAATACTGTCCTACTGATTTGGTGACATGTGTAACCCTATTTTGTCAGAGAGAAGTTCAATGCTCAGTTAACCTCAGCTGGAGAAGCTTTAGTTCAGTTTAACTTTGTTTTCTAGTCCAGTGCCTGAAACAGAAGAGTTTAGAACGAAAGTGTCTTTGAATGAATATTTGCCATAAGGGGAAAACTGAAAACCTCATTCTGGATATCTTCCACCTTCAAAGAACATGACTAAAGCTGCGATTTTCCCCTGAAGAAATCCCATTGGCTTCTGGAGAGGCTGAACTGGGCAACCTTCTGTTGCCCTGGAGGACAGAAGGGTTTAATGGTGCTGAACTTCCACAGACATTGCCAACATATGTGGCACAACAGTGGAAGCAGAAGAGCACAGTGTAGTGAGATGCACATGATTTTCCATTCTTTTACTTAGAGTTACTCCAAGATGTGGTGCAAATAAGAGCGAAAGGAACTGGGGTGCAAGAAGCCCTTCCTCTTTCAGTAATTCCTCTCCAGCAATCAATAACTGTCCTTTCAAAAGACCAGTCCTGATCGGCACCACCTGTTGCTCAGGAAGGACAAAGCCATTGCACAGAGCATGGGTGAGACCCGTGGAACACAGCCTGCATTTCTGCTGTGAGGAGTGGCACAGCACGGGACCCGGGAGGACCTGGGAGCCTCCTCTGCGTGGACATACCTGGAGAGCTTGGCTCCTGCTCAGCCTAGAAAAGATGGGCACAAGAATCCTTTGAGGGGAAAAAGGTAGCATGCGTAAGCTGGAAAATAATCACTACATAGCACTGCAGAGGAATAAACTGTGCATGGAGGCTGGGCTAAAAATTTCAGCTGCATCTCCTTAAACAGCAACAGCAAATTGGTGCCTATGGAGAGCTCCAGGAATTTTGTCAGGCTTATCAGTGATGGTAACAAAGTGCCTTTTGCAATACATTTACTAGTCAAATACTAGAGGTCTAGCACTGAGCAGAAGAACACGTACAGAGTCAGACACAGCCTTCCTCTTCTTTCAAAACAAGGTCAAATACCAAGTTCAGTTCACAATGATAAAGCAGGTTACTGCTGGTAATTGCTTCACAGTTTCCATTTTCAGAGGAAATGAAACATTTTGGTGGTCTCTGAGACTCCCGATTCCTCTTCACACAGAACTCGAAGAACTTTCCTGTCCCCTTCACGTGGGAACGGCGATCGAAAAACTTTTTTGTCCTCATGACCTTACATTTGTTCAACAGGATGTAGAGGGATTTTCTTCTTGTGGTCCCTGCACTGGCTGTGAGTAGATGAAATCTTCAATCTCAGCACCAACTAGAGAAATATAAAAACATAGAGGCAGAATCGCTTATAGCAACAAAATGACCCATTGTGTGGCCTGGTTAAGTGCAGCAAAAAGATGCACAGGTGTACAGGGAAGGACATAGATTTAGTTTGGATTAAACTGAATTTCCCCTTGACTCCTAGTAGCCAAACTGAAAAATAAATTATTCACTAAGACTTATTCCCAAAGACAGTCCTGTAGGATTGCTGGCCCAGGCCACTGGCCAGGGTGAATACCACCTAGAGCTCAGCTTGATGGCAAAAGAAAACTCTTTGCTATCAAGAGGAAACAAATTCATTTTCCTTCTCTGAAATTGGGAGACACTTGCATTAGGTCATGCATAAAATAAAAATAAGGGGATCCCAAAAGAAATTACAGAGAGCAATGAGCATTCCAAGTCATTGCTTGCCAAGAGCTGAAGGAAACAGAGGCTGAGATGAGAAGAAAATGCAGATTTATTCCCTCTTGGAACAGAAAGTCTTATTAAAACCATCTCTTTAAGGCTGAATGTGGCAGTTTGTGAGTCAGGGCTGTTGTCTGGGTGTCAGGGGGAGACAGCAGCAAACACCTCGCAGTGGCTGCCCTCCCAAGGAGCCAGCATCAACTCTGAAACGTGCTATAGCAACAGACAAAAAATAACCTGTACCCAAACAGAGCAAAAAGGGCTCACAGGACCTGCCACAGACAGTTCTCCCATGGCGAAAGCTGTGGTGCTGTTTGAATGTGCATGAGAAGCCTCCTGCTGTGGGATGGAACATCCAGCACTGTATTTATTAAACTATTCAGTTTGAAACTTTGGAGATTGAATTAGTGAACTTCAGTGAAAAGTCTGTAGATTTTTTTAAAGAAAACATTGCTGTTCTGAGTTAACAAAGAAGAAATTTGTAGTGAGTGAAACAAGAGCAGCAACTTCCCTCCCACTTTGTAGCAAAACACAAGGTAATGTTTTCTTTCTGATTAAAGAAAAATCTTTACAGGAAAAAGGTCTCTTATCAGGAAGTTTGCTGCAGGTCTCTGACAGTCCAGAACTGATTTCTCCAGGGACAACTTGTTCCATCATCCTTTGCTGGCAGCTGCAGCAGATGTAGGCAGCTGCCCTGCCCTCTCTCCTGCCTGCCTTACAGTTTGGGTTAGAGTCATAAAGGGTAAAAAATAGTATAAGAAATGTGTGCAGGTCTCATCCTGCCTCTTCTTGTCCCTGTCGGGTACCAGATGTACTTTTTTGTCATCACCAGTAAAAAGGACCAGATCCTGACCCGGTCAAAGCCCTGGTGCCAGTGCCAAGGCAGCTTTCCCCACTCAGGTGTGAGGACCCACACATCATCCCAATGTATCATTCCCACAGGGGAAAAGAGATAACCAGGTTTCAACAGGAACAGTTTGCTCAGGGAGCAGCGCTGCTCTAAGTAGCGCCATAGCTCAGCAGACGAGTTTGGTGACAGTTTCAGATTAGGAAGATATCTCCAAAACCAGGAAAGGAATAGAGGAAGCTGGTTCATGTTACTACATATCTCTTTCCAAGAGGATATTATTTATCAGCTTTCCAACATTAATGCTTTATTAATGGTGAGCCAAGATCCAATAGAATAATAATTCTTTCTTTTTTTTCATTTGCACTCTTAAAGAACTTAAATAATTTCTGGCATAAGTCAATGAAATTAAATAAACAGACGAAAAGTAAGGGCCAGATTTCCAGGAGTTTGGGTCATTGCAAACAAAGTAACCAAAGAAAAAAAGCAAAATGGCCAGGAATAGTGAAAGGACAGGCAGAGCTTTACAAGTGCCAAGTGCCAAAAGAAAGAAACAAAGTGGAAACCAGACAGTGAATCATCATCACTGGAGTGTAAAAAACCTGACTGGGAATTCAGGCAGGTCCTCTTGTTTTTCTTTGCCCATCCCTTTTATTCTTTTTGCAAGTTATTAATACTTTTGCTAAGCAGCTGTTTGATGTGTCCCAGGACTGAGCTTCCTTTCCCTACCTATAGCCATTTGTCTTGGCCTGTAACCTTCCCCCACCTCCCTTCCACTCAAACTGCTTCTTGCTATGGCAGGGCAAGACAAGAAGGTTCTCCGGTTGACTGGAGCTCACTGGAAGCAGTGGAGATTATTGACCTGACCGGCTGTGATTGACATCCTTGCTCTAGCTTGATATTAGGACAAAGTTTTAAAGATGGAATTCAATATTTAAGAGTACATTCAAAAAAATGTAGGAGGGGAGAAGTGGGGAGGAAGAGTAAAAGAGATAAGGTCTTTCCTAACAGACGTATTGTGCCTCTGGATCTTTTAAAAGTGAAGGGAGCCACTGGTGCAAGACATTGTCTGGCTAGAAGGCAGAAAGGAAAGTAGAAGAGAAAAAACCCTAGGTGTAACCTATCTAAGAATAGAGGCACCATCTTTTCACCCTTTTTATTTTGGCAGGCTAGACTACAAATTGCAAGGAGGGTTTCTGTTTTATTGACTGCATTTGCAGTGGGTTTGCAGCCACAACAGACTACCCGGGATTTAAATTGTAGTAAATCAGAAGGCACCAAGAACAGAAGAGATAAGAACACACCACACTTCAGGACAGGCAGAGTTGGGTTTGTGGTGGTAGCAAGCAAGTGCATGGTAAAGATGGGTCCTGCACTGCAGCTGCACAAAGAGCCCCAGCAAACCATCCCAGTACACGATCACCAGCCTCAACTCAGCAACTGAACCTGCCCAGCAGGCTCAGGGTGACCCAGCTCCTGCAAAGCAGAGCATTCACCAGCAGACCCCGTGGATGAGGGGAGGAGGAGTCACAGTGGCAGCAAAGAACCTGGAGGGGTAGAAAATACCAATTATCTCGCAGCCTGCCTTTCAGCACAGCCCGCTTAAACACCTGTAATTTTCTGAAGACACAGATGAGTTACTGGACTCTTCAAGGGTACAGCTTCTGGCAAAAGCAAACAAAAAAGAAACCCCAAACCCAACTTTACTTTAGAAGTCACACTCTCTGGGCAGGAACGGTATTTTTAGAAGCACTTACAGTCCCACGTTAATACTTCCTGGATGTGCTGACACACCTTTTGATGTTATATTGAGGCAAATTAGTGCAGATGGAGGCTCACAAATCCTCAGGAATTAGAAAAGTAATGAAATGCCTGTGCAATGTGCTGTGTGGGCCTGTGTTTTCCAGAGAGCCAAACCGTGCTCTTACTTCCCCACGTCTCACAGTGAGTAGGGCTCTGGGAGCCCATGGCACAGGCAGCCTCAGGTAGCACCAGGGCACGGTGCTATCAGCTTGTTTCCTTCTCAACACAGACATATTTGCTGAGAATACCAGCATTCCAGGGTCCCATCACATCCCACCCTCCCCCTGGTCTCAGGAAATGCTCTGCCTGCCCACAAGTGCTACTGGGATGCAGATGGCCCAGAGCTCCTGTGCTCTTCCTGGTGGCAGAAGTTGCCCCACAATAAGGGATGTGTCCCCAGATAGTGGATGTGGGGGGAAAGTTGCCTTTTTCTTCCATTGTCTCTCACTTCAGTTACAGAAGAATCTCAAAGTCCCAGTACTTCATTCATAAACAGGCTCTAAGTCCCAGACACATCGTGACCCTAGGCTACTTGGAAGAAGAAAGATGGAAATAACAGAAGAAAAGCTCTTGACTCATCACATACTGACAGGTACCAGGAGTCAGCACTGACCAGCAAGGAGTCCTGCTTCTGTGAGCAATTCAATCACATTTTCAGAATATTCAGAAGTGCTTAGCAGACACACCTGATCTCACATGTATTTGTTCCATGGCTCCTGATTCTTTACCTCACTGCATTGCTACTGTAGTAAATAAAACACCACAAGTAACCATGGGGGTGAGCCTCTCCACACCAGCCAGCTGTGGAAGCACTTGCAGGGGGTATCAGGCAGGGATGGCTTTGCTGGACACACTGGGCTCTAACAAGCCCATTCAGAACTCAGATTATTCCAAGTAGTTTGCACAGCTATTCTCAGGAATGAGTCAAACAATTAAACTAAAGACACTGAACTATTTTTTTCCTAATGAAGAACTTACTGGTTTAGGTTTTCAAGCCCCTGGTTAGGAACCTTCCTTGTTCCTCTTCAGGGCTGGGTACAGCAGAGCCTTCACTGACCGCACTGGCAGGTGTCTGCACATAAACTTCCATTTAGGCTCCATTTTTACAGTCTTAGGCTTAATCTCATTTTCTCCCTCTGAAAACTACTTTTCTCTCTCTGGGAGAACACAATGAGGATGAAAAAAATACCCAGAAAAATAAATTTGCTTTTTCCTTTAAAACTTCAGTTTGAAATAATGTTTTGGAGTGAAGTCAGTGAAAAGGAAGTCTCACATTGAAACTGCCAAAGTTTCCAAAAAAAGGATTTGAGGGAGTGGGATTATTTGAGTAGTTTCTGTGGGTGTATGTTTTCCCTGTGCTTCCCTAAGAGCTGATTGACTCCCAGCATATGCTGGCTCTGGATGGGGAACGCAGGGGGAGATTTGACTGACTGCTCCACCACAATGCACCTCATTGTCTTCTCTTCTCTTACAGCTGTTTTCGTGTGTGGCGGTTTTGTGTGAGAGGAGATTGCAGAAAAAGAAGATTTAAAGAGCTGTATTTGGGGGAAATCTAAACTCAGCCTCCACGTTTTCATGCTTTAAATTACACACCTAGATGCCTGCCCACTCGCTTTATATTGGCTACAGTTTTGCTCAGGCAAAACCTCACATGGGAGTGCTCAGAGTGTCTGCATGCACAAACTGGGGGATTAGCTGCCTAACAATTTGTCCAAAAACATAGAACTGGCGATTTACAGGCTCAACCAAAATAAAAGGTCACATTCTCTGATGGGGGGACTTGGCATTGCATTACTGAAGTCAGAGGAGCTTTGCAGATTTACACCAGCTAAGGATTTGGGCATAGGTGTTCCCTGAGTGAGAAAAAATCGAAAGGGAAAGAACTACTCCATTCAGTTTATTTTTACAGAGCAGGCTCTACAGAAAGCAGTTGCTTTGCAGGGATCACCTCACGGGTGTCTGTGCAGGAGCAATAACATCTTAAGAGAATTCACAAGTTTGTGCTGTGACAAAATTCTACCATTCCTGCCAAGAAACTTGAGCCACTGCAGTTTAATGTCCTTGTTCTCTTCCTAAACAGTGGTACAAATGGCATTTTTGTACTTGGAAACTTCAGGCAGATACTTTCATCACACTAATTGCAACTGCATTCACAGTTGTGGTAAATGGCCACGTCCCTCGTAATTGCACACGAAGCTACGCGTAGTCCGCATGCGCTTTTCTGAACACTGGGGTGTCACTTGACTACCACGAGAAATGTGCTTCCCACACATTCTGCTTGCTTTATTTTCTTTCTTTCCTAACTCATCACACCGTGTTGCAACTGTAAAGCAGCCTCTGGGGATGCCTCGTTTATTCAGTTCTACCACTGCGGTGTCTCCCCTTCCTTCACACTTCCCATCTCACTTGGAAAACTTGTAGGTACAGGATGGGTTGGTGAGATGGAAGTGTTTTAGCAGGACCCATGATCATTGGAATCTGAGACCTACTTTTTAAATGTGTCTATAATGTCACTGTTACTCATTGCTTTGTTTCATTGGGTGTGTCCTATGCCATTTTTCCCTTAATGAGGAGCTGTTACTTCACCCTTGCTGCGTGTTGGAGGATCAAACCACACAGGGTGACAAGATTGCAAACATTTTGCTGGAGGGCTGAAAATACTGTGGAATGGGATGAGGATTTAACATGTTCACAGAGCCACAACTTGCCAGCAAGTGGAAGGTGGTATCCTTCCAGAGAGCAAAGGAAACGGTGACTGGGTAATGATGTGCAAGTTACAGGAAATAGTAAAATTCAGCAAAATCTACTCTGACACTCAGGCCTCAAATAACGCTTCTAGGGATGCATTAATTATTCAAGCAGAGATCCGCACCCACCCAAGTTTTCTACGTGTGAGTCTGCCAAACCCAACCCAGCATTGCACCTTCAGATCCACAGCCACCCTTTAAACATTTGTATTATAATCCTACAGTTCTTTGGAGACACTACTACAGGGGATTGCAATGTGGTGTTGCAATGGGAACACCACTGCAAGTACAGCACTAGTCTGGCAGAAGATAACGAGGAGCCGCGTGCCACGAGCTCCTGAGAACATGCAGAGAAGCACCAGCTGCATGAGAATATGAGCAATCCTGAAGATCTCAGAGCAGAGGGAGCAGAAAGCAAGTCAGCTTCAAGAAAAACCAAGCAGGCTGTCTGTGGAGAAAGGCTACCAGGTGAAATGGATCTATGCATTCGGGTGCTCAGGATATTACAATTCCTGCTTCACTTGAGAATACATTTCTGCAGATTCCAGAGAGGACCTCTTATTGAATAAAGAATACTTAAAACCCCCCAGTTTCTCACTATTTTTATGTCTTGTTTCAGATTCACAAACATTGTGAATCTGAACAAGACATAAAAATAGTGAGAAACTGGGGGTTTTAAGTATTCTTTATTCAATAAGAGGTCCTCTCTGGAAGTGCAGAATGTATTCTCAAGTGAAGCCAGGAATCTGCTCATCATCCTGAGCACCCAGAGGGCCTAGATCCATTTCACCTAAAAAATGATGGCTATTGAAGAGACCTAGAGCATTAGTGAGAGCTCTCACTGTCTTCCAGTCTTTTCCTGTGCCATATTAATGGCTTTGACTGAAGATCTTGTTATAGGATGCCAAGAAGTTCTTCATTATGCCTGAGACTCCTCTGTGCATTGGGGATAGAAGTGGTGGAATAAAAATACACATCTGCCTGATGTTTCCTCATCTTGCCATAATATGCAGAATTGGATCCAGGCTCCTCAGAGTTTGTGGCACAGGTTTTTGCATTCTGGCCCTAATCTAATCTCAGATAAGAGTCTGAATTGCCCTAAATGGTCTCACAGTGATTTGTGATAGGAACGTGATCGGTTATTTTCTTACAACAACACAAGAACCATGACAACCTGGAAAGGGGAACTCACAGCATCTGCACACAGAGAAGATTTCAACATCAGACATATAACCAAACTCTGGAGAGGAATAAAAGCCAGCGAGGAGGAAGGTCACAGACTTATGCACAAGAGGTGAGAAAGACTAGAGAAGGTGGAAGTGGGTTTCTGAGTTATGAAAGGTTTAAACAAGCTGAGATGGCAGAGAGCAAAGATGACAAGAAAGGCATAGGAAACTTCAGGAGGATTTTACCTCAAACTGCAGGATAAAAACATGAGAGGGAACAAAATAAGAGGAAATGTTACCCAAGCTCTAGGGAAAAATAAACCAGAGATGCTTATAGCAGATTTAATCCCCGTGTCTCTAACAGACTTACCCACACCTCTGCACTTTGGGGAGATTCAACCATGAACCAGATTGCACCTTTGCCCTCTGATTCATTTCTTCTGGATGAAATAAAGTGTGGAAAAGAATGAACTCGTAAGAGGAATGTGCTATAAATCATCCCAGCAGAAGTAGAGGGTTGACATAATTTTTTTTCACTGGTATCTTGTTGTTCGTAAGAAAGTGATTCTAGATCAACAGATCCTAGACATGGATAGTCCAAGAGCCTTCAGAAAAAAAATAACATGGACAGAGGCAAAGCTGCAGAATTGGGCCCTAAGTGGAAGTTAAACTAGATCAAGTAATAGTACATAAGGATAAGAAAGCATTTAAGCTGCAGTGATTGTATTTTAGAGACATTTCTTGGCAAAACTTAAATGGGACCACAAAAAAGGAAACATATGCACAGTCAGTCACCTTAAAGCAATTATTTAATGAAGGAGACTGGATATTAGGAAGAGCTAGATGGCATAAAATCAGAGCAGGGAAGAATGGAGTGAAGAGGTGATGCTTGTTACACGGGGATAAATAGGACACTAAAAAGAAGAGCTCATGAGGGTACCTACACGGCTACAAAAAAGTCATTCTGCCAAGTGGTGTTTGTGGCAAGAGCAGGGAAATTGTCTGTGTGTGTAGGAGTGTATGAATGAGACAAATCACTTTCGGAAATAGAGTCCTGTGAGCAGCAGAACCAAAGTAGCCCTTGGACACACAGCTCACAACTGACTCGATTTTCTGATGCCTCATAGGGAATGACCTCATACAGCAGGTTTAGTGGAAGCACTGACAAAATCACTTTCTTGAACCCCAGCACCTATTTTCCTAAGATTTATAAGCATTGAATATATTTGAATGCACTGAAAAATGGGTTGAAATTGGGTAACAGGTCCAAAAAGCTACTAAGGAGAAACTACACGGTGAAACCAGGGTAGGAAATAGCACTTGCAAGTCTGTCACCTTTGTGGACAGCAATGGGATATTTTCATTCAGTTGTTAACAATCTGGTTGACAAAGACACATGAAAATGTTGGCAAACTGGAATCCAAGCTAACATTCTAGTCATGTTTTTTTAAACTGTAGGTTTTTTAACTGCATTTATCCAGTAAACTACTATGAGCAAGTTGCAGCTGATGGTGCTTGCTCCCAGTGCCACCATTCAGAGCTCTGTGGTCCTGGAGAACTGGGTTATCCTAATAGTGTTTTCATGCAAAGTTCAGCCTGCTATAACTGATGGTGGTAGAATCATCTCCAACTCTAATAAAATAGCAATTAAAAGACTCTGGGAGTTTTTATTACCTGGTATATTTGAAACACTTGCAGATGCATTAATGAAAGTACTGATCAAAATTTTACTGGTATTAATTATGTTTTCAGGCACTTCACTACTTCCTACTTTTCAGCAAGGGCCAGAAGGAGAGGCATCAAAGAGCTGCCACAATGGTGATTGTCCCCATAACATCACCGCCAGCAGTAGTCAGGAAGTCCTACTAAAAACTCAATTTTCCTGTGGGAGAAAAACTTGTATTTCTAGGCTTGAGTTAGTTTGAGTAAAGTCTGGATGGCTAAATGGAATTGCTGAACATTTTAAGCCAAGTCCAGTGGTCCAAGTTTTTCCAAGGGCTTTTACGTTCAGCTTCCCCAAGCCAAAGAATCAAGGCCAATGAATTTTTATGTCCTGAGGAACGACCAAGAAAAATGTTTCTAGAAACTTCTAGAAAAAATGCTTAGCACTGTGATTGAACCCTGAAGAAATTAACCTCAGGAAAGACTGAAAATTAGAGCTCTGTATAGATTTGCCTGCTAATTATTCTATGAAATTGAATGGGGAATCTTAAATAGCCTTTAGACTTAAATACACATTTTCAAATCCATTATCATTACTTCTCATCTGCATGAATGTAATACCCTAAATATAGGGAGAGACCAGCAATTGTAAAGGAAGGCAAAGCCCATATCCAGAGAAATTCAGAATCAGTGCAAATACAAGAGGGAGGAAAGGGGTAAAGTAAGCAAGGAAATGAGCGTTACTACAGCAGGCAGATGGCTGAGTTGGGTAGAAAGGGATTCCTCTTCCTGCAAAATATTTAAGAATTTTAAAATGTTCCCAACCCACACTCACATGAAGCCAAATATTTTCAATGTGTTTTGCTGAAACTATTAAAAAAGGCAAATATCTAAACAGTTTGGTTTTCAGCAACATAAAAAACGATCCCCAACTGAAAGAATGATTTGAAAACATTGGAAATAGCCAGAAGCAGGATGTTTTCTCCTTTCGAGTTTGTTTGTTTTTAAGCAAGTAGCTGGAAAGTTTCTTCCAAAAGAATGGAAACATAAAAATGATAATTTTTTTTCTTTCCAAAATGTTTTGTGGGGAAATACTTGTGATTTTCTGCTCACCATACTTTGGAATCAAATTGTCAGAGGAGTGACCCTAGAGCCTTGGAGCCCCAAGCTGCAAGAGTGCCATGACTCAGGGGATGTCATAGTTCATTATTTTCCAGAGGGGTGGTGAGACGTGACATTTGGGACTCAGGAAGATGAACTACTGTTGACTCATCTGTCCTGGGGAGGGAAAGGTGGGTCCCTCGCTGTAGTCCCACTTCCCATTGGGAGGGATCCCTGCAAGACATCCTCAGCAGTTTCTAACACATCCCACGAAGGAAGCCAATTTGCTTAGCTGGTGCCTAACACCTCTCTGGAGAATATCAGGACACAGTTTCAAATCCTGTTTGCCAGCACAGGATGCAGCAGTGATTTTACACTTCTGCAGATCCATCCTTCGAAGGACTGCTGCAAAGAAGACTTTCAGTAGAAGAAACAACTAAAAGAGCTCCTAGGAGCAGCGTATGGGCACTGCTCACTGATAATTCCTTTAAAAAAATTATTTTCAGCTTTCTGTTGCCTTTGCAGGTCTTTTCTGCCTGCATCCAGGCCTCCACTGTGCATTAGCAACTTAGGCAACTCCAGACCAGTGCACTGAAATGTCCTGTGCTAAAAACTGACTTTGAAGCTCTGTGCCAAGATTCAAGCAAAGCAGCAGAATATATTTTTTTTTCATTTCTCTATGGTCAGATGTGTGCCTAGATCATGAAAAACCTCTCTTTTGGTTTTTCTGCAGGTGCACTGGGGAAAGGCCCTGTGCCTTTCCACGCTCCCGTGTGTGGAAGGGCTGGCCCTGTGCCTCTGCGGAGCGCTGTGCCTTTGCAGCAGGCACCGAGACAAGCAAGGACAGGCACACAACAAGCAGGGGCACAGACAAGTAGACACCAAAAGAAGCAGAACTGGTGCATTTATCATTAGCTTGGGGTTAGTAACTCAGCACAAAATTTGCTCTCATTTATTCATTTTTTTATCTTGTCAGGTGCTGGGCAAGTGTTCCTCTTCAGTAATGAAAATAAAACTGCCATAAGAACCACTGGTTCCTGTAGATTACCCTTCCAAGTAACCTTTTTTAACTGGTCTGCTTAGAGTGTCATCTGTGGAAAGAGTCAGGGCTTGGTCTTTAGACAATTGAAGGAGTGAGATCACTGGGCTTCAGGATGGGGCCTTTATGCATGCAGGAGCATTACACTCCCCTTTGGTTTCAGACAATGTGGTTCCAGGGCTCAACTCCAGGAAAGCCCAGGCTGTCTCAGCATCTTCTGCTAAGCTGGTAGGATACTCAGCATCTTCCCTCAGGATCACAGCAGTCCTACCTCATCCTGGCAACGCATCGCAGGCTGGTGACGTGACTAATGTCTGTCAACTTTGGCAATAGCAGTTTGGTTTTAATTATTTTTTATGATGCCTCCCAGCACTATGGCACATATTTATAGGCAATGCTGCCCTTTATTAAGGTAACCAAATGCTTTTTTGTTAAGACTCCATCTGCAGTAAATCATAACTTTGTCAAACCTAGAATATTCAGGATATATCAGTCATCTACCAGAATAGAAAAAGAATAGAAAGTTCAATAAATTACCTGTTACTCTGAGTGTCTGAGAAAAAAGCTATCATATACTTTGGTGATGGCCACAGGAGTGGAGTGGAGTGGAGTGGAGTGGAGTGGAGTGGAGTGGAGTGGAGTGGAGTGGAGTGGAGTGGAGTGGAGTGGAGTGGAGTGGAGTGGAGTGGAGTGGAGTGGAGTGGAGTGGAGTGGAGTGGAGTGGAATGGAATGGAATGGAAGCAAGGCTATAGAAAACCAGTCCTTTATCTACACAGCTTTGCAGGACAGAGGAACTTGTTAGCTGGTTTTGGACTAACATGCTGGTTTGACTTGTTTAACAGCTTCTCTTCTACAGCAGGTAATGGACAATCACAAACAACAAAAAGCTGCCCACATCGTAACTGGTAAGGAATTTCTTCCATTCCTGCATTGTTTTCACTTAAATAAGCCGCTGCTAAGCTATGTATAATACTTGTGAAAGTGGCCAGAGGCACTTCATTGACAGTTATAGCAATTCTATAGGATTATTGAACCATCCTTGAGAATTTTAAAGAGAAACGTCGCCACCAGGAGAGATGCATAGAGCAGCTCAAAGTACAAAATCATATGTATTCAACTCTAGTGCTGAAATCACCCCCCAGCCCATGAGGGACACTTGTAATAGGCAAGGAGAATCCAATTGCTTTTAACATTTGGTGAAAAGGAAACAATCTCTTCATTTATTCATTTTTAGAAAATGTTATGGCATTTGTACAAGCAATATTGGTTTCTCAGCTATAGATCTGGCACAGACCGACTCCTGTGTTTAACTTTCTAGATTGTAAATAGGTCCCATTGACTTTCATGAGCCTGCTTGTAAGTAAAGATAACTTAGAGGATCAAAGCCCTATAAACTGTGTCATTAAATTTTAAGAAGTCAGAAGCTGTACATTCTCTTCCCAGGCTGTACCAGCATCTCCCATGAGTGCTAATGAGACCAGTTCTCATGTCACTGTTCTCTGGACATCAGAAGACACAGATTTAATTTTACTCTTGACTGCACAGATGAAAATAAGCAATAACTCATGGAAATCAGTGTGAGTATACACAGTTGTCAAACTATAACTGATAAAGTTCGTGTGCATTTTTGGCGACTGTCTAAAGTTCAGGTCTCTACTTAACATATACGATGGATCGAGTCTGTACAACAGGTTAGTAGAGCTAATTGGTGCTCCATGTGCTTGTCAGTAATCCCAGGAGCAAAGAAAAAGGACTATGGAGACTCACAGATTGATTCAGCTCAGGGATTATGTGAGAAAGATGACCTGAATTTTAGCCAAAGTGACTGACTCCTCCATATCTTTTAGGAGAGTTTTCCTGAAAATCAGGCAGGGTTTTACTCATAACAAGGTTTGATGAGGCAGGAAGTGAGAAAAGAGAAGTGGGGATTGTCTTTCAAGAAGATTTTCAAGCCAATGAGGAGATATGGGAGAGGAAGAAGGGGGAAAGCATCATCCCAACCTTTTTTTTTCCACACTGTTTTTTAAAGCTATCTTCAAAACGAATGAAAAATAGAGGTTGCTGAAGAGCCCCCAGGACAAAGATTGTTTCAGCTGTTCCAGCAGATGCTCTGTTGCTATACCTAAAGTTCAGAATGGACGAGAATTTTCAGTGACTCCAGGACTGCCTGAGACAGTTTCCCCCCCCCAAACACCCCTAACCCTAGTTTCCACAGCAAAGGGACCCAGACTGCGAGGGAGCCCTGGTAGGTTTCAACCAGCTTTGCCCATCTGGGAGGCTGAGGAGCACCTCTGCCCTGTAACCTCCATATGATGGTTCAGAGCACATGAAAAACACTCCACGTGGGACTTCTTGCTTCACTCCCAAGCATTTTTTGCAAGATATTCTCTGAGAGGACCAGCTACTGTGAGTCACTTCTGCAGTGTTTGGCTATTGTTGCCTTGCAAGGGCAGGGTTTTTCCTGAAGTCTTCGAGCATTTCTGTAAAAGGGAGTTTTATCCAAACAAAGAAGCCAGAATTTGAAAGAAGCTGAATGGGACAGCAGTCACTAGAGTGAACTCCTGCCACCACGCAGCAAATGCTGCTTTCCAGTACAAGACAGAGAGCAGCATCTAGTGCAGGTTCCAGTTAGCACCAAAACCACAGGGGATACCTTTTGTTGGGGCAAACATCACTGAAAAGGTAGATGGTAAAACAAGCATATCCTGGGCAGGGGAGACCAATAAATCATTCATGAAAAGAATAGGAAGCACCATAGCCGGGGCAAAGAGAATGCTAATTTGCTTTGCAACCTGATCAAATGGAACGACTGGCCTTGAGGGATGCAGCCAGTTTGGGGGTTGATTGCTAGAGTTAATACAGAGCATTAACTTTGCAGCTTTGCTCCAGGCAGAACTTGTCCCAAGCGATCTAAAATTTTCAATGCACTTATTCTATCAGAAGATTTGTGTGTGTGTGAGATTGCCTAATTAATGAGCTTCTTTTCAATATTAATATGCAGAAAAGTTTACTGCCTTAAAGGTGTGTCAATATGTACATTTTTCTGGTTAAAGAAGCTTGCCTTTGGCTATTCGAAAATATAAAAGCTATTAATTAAAATATACAGTGCTTTGGATAAAAAGGATCGAATTGCTGAAGTCTTTGGGGAGAATTGCTACAGAATTTATGCCAAATGTCTCAATAAATTGATATGCTAAAAACAGTAACCTGAAGTATTTCAGTTGAGATTTTTCACAAGGCTCAGCTATTCCCTCCCACCCATCCAAGAATACCATGAAATGATTTCAACCCAGGTGGAATCAAGAAAAACCAAATGCACAAACTCATCCTAAACCTATTGTGTTGCTCCTTACCCTGCATGAGGATCTACAAGGACTTGGGAAGCACAGAGACTTCATGGTCTGAAGCGTCACACCAAAACCAGCCAACCCTGCTGGGGCTCCTCTCACCAGTCACACAGCAAACCCCAGCCCCATCTCAGCATTGTGTCTGGAATAGAATGGACTGGTCCTTCCCCAGAGACCCGCTGTCATGGCCCCACCACTCAAGAATAAGGACCAGCAGTGTAGGCAGACCTCCTCTGAAGCTCAGTCTTCATTTTAGAGTGCAGCCTGTCCTCAGGGGCATTCCCCACCCCACACCTTGTGTCTGGGAGAGCCCAATAGGGATGGAGAAGAAGAAGCAACATTATTGCTTACATTTTTACATATGAGAAACTGAGATATGAAGGCAAGACAGGTCTCCAAAGCAATTTTCTCATTATTTTTCTTGCCTAAAGAGTTTCCAAAACAATTTTCTCAAAGTGATTTTTGTCAGAGGTTATACAGGAAGCCTCTAGAAAAGCCAAAGGCCAAGTGCTGCTTTCAAAGCCAGTATTTTAACTGTATGACTGTTCCTTCTCCACAGTGGGTGCCTGTGTAAAAAGTTTGCCACACTGAACTTGAAATTATCCTTCCCCTTCTTAAGTGCATGTTGTATTATCCTTTTTTCCCTGGCAAATCCTGCCATAAACCTCCACCAGTGACTGCTTAACATGTTGAGGAGAGCCTTTCAGAGGAGAAATAGTCTTCAGAGTCCTCTCAGCCTATCCAGACCCCAAATTACTGCCTGCAGACACTACAACAAATGTTCGAGGGAAGTGGATGGGAAGAAAGTATCTTATTTGAATCAGCCTTATAAGCGGTTTGCGTAAAACAGCTGAAGTCCATGGAACAAAGCTGGAGTAAAGGACAAGCAGCTGTGATGTTCTAAACTGCCCTTGTGCCTCATCTCATAGTAGGATGCTTTGGAAAACTGTGTGGGTTTCCTGAGCAAAGATCTGGTTAGCAAACTGCTATTTTGAAAAGACAGTGCCAGAGCTTCTTCCTCAGTGTAGGTGATTATTATATTTCATGTGTGAGACTTTAATAAGCAAGAGTTAGCTGATTGCTGTGAGGTGATAGTAGTAGAAGCAGGGTAGAGATAGTTTTCAGGCTCCTTTTGCTTCCTGCTTGCAGGTATAGAAAGAAGGATGGGAGAGAAAGTCAGAAAATGGAAGAATTGTGAAATACGCCTGTTCTCCACAGCTCCCTGTAGTTGCAAGGTAGATCTCCCTAATATAAGAGATAAGCAGCTGTTAAATATAGGATCAGCAGAGTTAAAAAAATCATATGCTTTATAGAGGTTATTTGATCTCTAATAAATACACTGAATATGGGATTTTTGCATGATGCTTTGATCTCGGAGAAGTATATTCTAGCTGGGTTGCTGCACCTCTCTAATGAGTGGTGTTGGAGGCCCTACATAAACAGTGGCTAGTAAAAGTGGGGAGGGAGAATGCAAACTCTGACATCCCTGTTCCAAAGTAGGTCAAGCTCCTCCAAGGGCAACGGCTTCATTTCATTCCTCCTGTAGCAGCAGACACTTGTGCAGGATGAAGAGTTAGAATCACAGAATTATTCAAGTTGGAAGGGACCCAAAAGGATCATCAAGTCCAACTCCTACCCCTACATAGGACACTCAACATTCACACCATATGATTGAGGGCATTGTCCAAATGCTTCTGGAATGCTGACTGTCTGTGTGCCCTGACTGCTTCCCTGGGAAGCTGTTCCAGTGCTCCACCACCCTCTGGGTGAAGAACCTCTTCCTAACACCCAATCTAAATCTCCCCTTGCACATCTTCCTGCCTTAGCTGCTCACTGCTTAGGTCAGGGCTAACTCTTACACCAGGTGATACGGGAGGCAGCTCCATGGCTTTGTTTGTGTACGCTGCAGAGCAGCTCCATATGGCTTAACTGATCATCAGAGCTCAGGAGTGAAGGCTCTGGCAGACCAGACTGAGAGCTGCAAAGGACTGAAAAAGCTGCTATAGCAGATGCCTCGTGTCTGGTGCAAGCCTGTCCTGAACTCACTTGCAAACTCCTAAACTGCCTGCAGAAAAGTTAAATGAAGATCTTCCTTGTAGGATCAGTGCATAACAGAGAAATGTTCGGAGAAAAGACCTGAACCTTGCAAGGTTTCAGAAGCCATGCTCTGGCTGTCCTGTATTCAGGTGCAACTGCATCCAGGTGCCTTTTAGTCCCTGTTTGACAGTGTGACTGCTCACAAATACCTCCCTACCTCAGAAGGAACAGACGCGAGGCCCTCTAATGAGCTCTGACTGAGCAACCTTTAGTTACCTGCACACTCGGAAGAGCCCCTCCATGTGTGGGCTTTTCAGGACGAGGAACATCTCTGGGTGCCAGCTCTAGCAGAGCCCTAACTCACAGCTAACATCTAAGGTGCTCGTAAGCCAACTGAAATGGGAAGGGAAGCCTTTACCTGCTGCCAGCTCTTGTAATAACGTGTCCTAAGTGCGCTTTCTTGCTCTTTCAAGTCATGCACGCACAAGTTACTTTACAAAGTGGTCTCTTGTCTGAGCCTCACAAACTTGTTTTACGTATAACATGTCTTAGATTCTGGCAAGGAATGCCAGAGGGGAAGCAGTGTTACACTGGATTGCACCACAGAAACCACCCAACTTAGGTGGATTGCTCTTTTTGCCATGGGCTGACTTGCTTATGCAGGTTTGCTTTGTTATCAAATGTCTGTTACGACACAGGAGAAAATACTGAGCTGAGCGAGGCTTGTTCTGTGATCTGGATTATCCGCTCTCTGATTCCTCATGGGAGCTTTAAGGAAAGTCTTCTGCATTGTCCAAAAAAATCCTTGTTGTGGAAAACCCGAGAAGAGACCGTCAGCATCTGTCTTTAAAGAGAGCTTCTCAGTGGCCTGGAGCAGCTTTGAAAGATGCTTTTAGTCCTTCGGTTGTTAAAGCCTCAGGTATGATAAATCTGAATGCCGACCTGCAGGCCCTTAAAATCCCACCCATTCCTTACTTGTCAGCTGAGTAAGAGGCAGTACTTTGCTTTTGCTTGGTTTCACTTTAGAATTTGAAAGTTTAGAAGAGAATTAGCTCACCTGAAACTTTCACAGCCTGTCTGCAAGAGATGGGCAGAGATTCAAGGATGCTCCATTTAATCCTGTCTTCTGGGTGTGGGTTTTCCCCAAATCTCATTTCCTATTGTGAGTTTGAATGGCCTCTGACTCCAATTAGCCTAACACAATAAAAACAGAGAGCTTAGTTTAAGAGGATGTGTTTCAGTGGCAGAGGTATCATAGCTCAGTGTTGGGCAAAGGATTCCTGCCTCTCTGCCTCCACATCTCCCTGTCCCTCCAGAAATTAGGATTTTAGCTCTTAAAACATCAGCTCCTTTAGAAGTGGTTTAAGGGATCTTCTCTTCTGCTCTCAGGGTTCACTGTTTTCAGGGTTTTGCCGCATCCATACAGGCTGGAAACCTTTTCTTAATTAATTCTGAAACTCTGGTACATTTCTATGACTCCAAGGTCTAGGGTTTTAAGAAAAATACCAAGTATCATGAGACTCCTCATAAAATCATGACAGTTAGCTAACTGAATGCACAAAGACTAGTCTTGTACTTTCTTTTTTCTCTGAAGTTACTTCTATTTTAGAGTAAGGAATCCTAGAAAGAAAAAGAGCAAAGTGCCCACAAAAGTACCTTGTGTCATGCAGAAAACTTCCTGGAATAAAACTATCATCAGCTCTGTTCCACTGAAAAGAGGTAGCCTTTGAAGATGCAGGCTGTCAGACAATACACCAGTTTGTAAAGGTATTGGAAACACTTGTTGGAGAAGCCAGGAGCTGCCAGCTGAAAATAGAGTGTTTAAAATGTGAAGGATAAAAATACATCAACTTTAAACTCTTTTCTATACCACTCTAGACAAATTAAAAGAACCCTTAAAAAGAGAGGGCAAAATCAAACAAGGAATCCAGGCTGTGACTGGTCTTCTAGTAATTTTGAAACCTGCCTAAATTCAGAAAAAGAGGCCCTGAAGCTTCTCCTGAGCAGAACTGGTGTTTGTAACTTGAAATGGTAACGAGAGTTTCACTTTCATTACAAGTAGATTATTCAGGTTTCTTTAGCCCTGGTGTGTCAAGGAATTTAAACCACTGTTAAAGAAAAGTGGAATTTTGTAAGCTGAAAGATGACTGCGTGTGCTAGCCAGGAGTGAGTAGTTTCCCTCACAGGGACCTGCAACCGTTCATCCCCATCAGTGGAATCCAGCAGGTGACTGTGCAGATGAAAAGAGGGAACATTGTCCTATTCCTTATCATTTCCAGGGCTACTCTCCTCCAGGGATCCTTGGAGAGCTGTTAAATTGTCTTTAGGTTTTTTTCATTGACAATAACTACTTTTTCAAAATCATAGACCTCTGTGGCCAATTTAATCTCAGTCATCTTGTTCCTGTCATTGCTGGGACTGGTCTAAAGAAGAGGTACTGTGGGATCAACACTTCGCAAGGTGCTTCTTTGAGGGAAAGAGCTCTTAACCCAAATTACTTGGCAGCTCTAAGAAATTCTAGCAGGTATTTTTTATGGCGCAGTCAGTCACACTCAGCCCCCATGGCTGCATGAGTTGCTCTGAATAACTACAGTAGCTCTGATCATGAATTACTGTGATTTGTCAGCTGTAATGTAAGCCCAGCTAGGGTTTTGATGCTTTTGCCAGCAACATGTGAAAGAAAATATTTGAGTGAAGCTGTCTAAGCCAGGTCGGGTAAAGAAAAGGGGGAGTAAAAAGCCAACCTGACTTGCCCAGATTTATTCCATGTGGTGGTAAAACCAGCCCACTGCCTGGATTTAAGACCAGTGGATATATTTAATATGCCTGAATAACTCCTGATGGGTGTTGGGCTTCTTTCCCTTGGAAACTATAATCCAGTCCTGCATACCATCTAAATAATGCAATAACCTACTATAATATCTCCTTTCTTGGAACAATTATGCACAACACAAGATAAAAAAAAGAATGTCTCTGAAAACAAAAATACCCTTCTGACAAGGATTGCTGCAGTTTGGACAGTGAGAATTGTTTTCACTACTATGGAACAGAGCATGGAGCAGGAGGCAGGGAATCCACTTGGTTCCCAAGTTTCAGAGCCAGCTTTCTCTGGTGAACTGTGCAGAAACTGGATGTCAAATAACTATCAATAACCCTTCCTAGATTACTGCTGGAAAAACTGAACAACATTTTCTGGGTCCAGGTGGGAGTCCTTGAAGTTCATTGAGCTTATCTAGTGAAAAATATCAGGGAGCTGCAAGGGAGTGGTAGTGATGTTCATTACTACTATATATATAACTATAGCCATATACATATATAGTTAATATATAATTATATAGAGAGCTTTTAATATATATAGTTATATGTATACTTGAATATACATTTTCAATAACACAGGAGTTAGGAAAATTCCTTTTGGAAGTTCTCATCTTGCAGTGAGGCTTTGGAGAATAATGCCCACATTTACATCTGTGCCTCGCGTGCGCCGGTTGCAGAACTGCGTTGAGTTTTTAATGACTCTTTTATAAACCTGTGTCCTCTAGTAAGAACGTGAAAGGATGGGACTTCACTGTGCATTCAATTGAGCTTTTCTTCCTCCTGCATCTGCATATGCTGTGTGACAAGCAAGAAGCCTGCTGAAGGTTAATTGTTACTCTAGGATATTGTGTTCCTTCTCTCTCGTGTTAACTTTGGGGGCAGGGTGGGGAAAGGAAATCCCTGATACTTGAACCTTGCTGGAAATATCTCTGTGATTGTTCAAAACAAATGTTTGTCTTAAAAGAAAAAAAAAAGTAACAGTCCAGAGTTTTTTCTCCTTTAAAAAACACTTGCATAAAATGCAAAATACCTGCTGGTTTTGGTATAGCCAAGAGAATAGGGTTGAACCAGGAATATCCATTACTTTTTGTTTTGTTGTTTTAACATCAGCACAAGCTTTATTCCTTTACCTTCCATCAACATCAAGGTTTATTTGTGACTTAAACCCCTTTTTAAAGAAGATCAGAATTAGCCCAAAAACTCCAAGGATGAAGTAGAAAGTAGTGAATGACAGAGCTGTTGCATCTTCCAGCCCTTTTTTTGGTTCTGCTGGGTAGAGAAGAAGCCCACACTCTTCATATTGCCTCCAAACTTCTCAGGAGGGAACGGAAGAGCAGGAAACACATGGGCAAGGGAAAAGTATAAGATAGGGGAGAGGGGATGGCTGGAGCTCTGAGTAGCCCCGCGGCTCCAAGTCGACTGCCTCATCCACTGGCACCGAGGGACCCAGCTAATGCAGCAATTTAGGCTTTTATTTGAAGATCCTTGAAAATATTTCCTGCACAGGCTGTGGAGGAGAGGATCCATTTCCAGCCTAGCTTAAATGGATCAGCAAAACAAGTGCAGCTGAAGTCCCGATGCCAGCCACGGGACTGCACAGCGCTCCTGGAAGAGGCAGAGCCATTGGGTGCACATTAAGTGACTGATGAACTGCCTGGGAGTGCCTGGCAGATTCATTTCAAACTCCATCCTTTTAATTCTACCTCCTCTTTTGTCCATGTGAAACACAGGGTAGTGAATACGTGAGGGTTTCTACCCAATTATACCTCTTTCTAATGGTGTAGGAAACTAGAGAGCTGCTCGATACTTAGCTGAGGTAGAGGGAATATTTAACATCTAAGAAGATTTATGTCCGTGACCTTCTGGGTGTAAGGTGGCAGAGCAACCCATGCTGTGCTACATCTAATGTGCATATTCATGGCTCGTTTATTCATGAAAGAAATGACTGGATTAGCGATGGTTTGAAGGACATTGATCACAGAGTTGAAATACACTCAAGTTGTTCACAAATTAAAACTCCATCATATTTTGTAATAAATTGGTAACCAATGTAAATCCTTGAGTATCAGTGTTGTTATTGGAAATACTATGTTGTATTTTATTGGACTGGAAACACTTCACAGCTATCAACCTGTCAATTATTTTAGCAAAACACAAGGTTTCTCATGATGATAGATGGTGATTCTAAATAATTTTTATAAAGTATTTCTACTTACTGTGGTGTCAGGAAGCCTGCCTGCCTGTGAAATATTGTGATTTTTGAAGCACTCACCTGATAACACTCCTTAATTGTGTAGCATTAATCTATGTGTCAATCAAATACTTGCAGGCTAATATATGGATTTTTTTCCTGAGGTGCTCAGAGAGGGGGGAAAATTAAGATCATAGGAAAGTGTTGGCAGCATATGAAGGAAGAAGCAATGCCAGACTTGTAACCAATCATGAAAATTCATGTTATGAAGAATAAAGAAAAGACAAACCCTCTTCACTAATGAACTCTACTTTTATTCAGAATGGAGATGTCTTCCAGCAACATGTTTTTTCTTTCTCTCTTTCTCCTCACTTCTAACACACTGATTGAAAAGAAAAAAAAGCCCAGATTCACATGTCTTGGGCAGATTCAAACATCTGTGAATAAATAAGGTGCTAGACATTAGATACCTGCTATTTAACTTTTAAAGTCCTTTTCAGAGATTAGTAAGACATAGTTTTTCACCTCATAGAAATGAAAATTAAGTCACATGGGGGCTGCTTTAACCAAGATCACGCTGTGAGTTAGAGGCAGAGATGGGTCTGGTATCCTACAGGGGTACATGAAGTGGTGCGCTGATGTCCTGAAGTACCTGGGACATCAACAGTTACCACCTCTGACCTAAAAGTATTGACTACTTTTACATTCAGCCAGAATGCTGAGAGGGAAGGGAAGACCTCCAAGGATCACAGCGCAGAGCAAGCCATCTGCTTCGGTGACTCTGCTCCTTCATCTGTGGTCAGGAGGGCCACACCAGAGGGCTGCCCCGGCGCTGGGGTTATTAGCCTAAGTACACCCCAGCCTTTCTCTGAGCCACCATGCAATCCTTCACCAGCAAGGAATAAAGCCTCTCTCAAGAGTGTGCTCAGCCACAGCTCTCTCCTGCTGCTGCTACTCCTCCTGGCTTTATTGGTAGCGTCAAGTGGTTTGGGGCCGCGGTCCTGTTCCCCTGCTTCCGGGATAAGAAAGGCCAAAATATTGCAAAGGTGCATCCAGTCCAATCCTACAAAACAAAGCTCTTTAAAGCATGATGTACTGAATCTGAGCATCAGGAGGTTTCCAGTTTCCACCACAGTGTGACCCAGGAGGCCAATGCCAGTCCCGAGCGCTCTGTGTCTGACGACACTGACCATTCTGAATACCTGTGGCAGGATTGGACTCTAGGTGGTCTGGTACTTATCCCTATTTATACACCATGCAGCCTTTTCCAGCCATTAAACTGATTTTATATGTGCAAGCCTGTTTCAGCAATTAGAGCAAAAAATCTTTATAGCTCTTTTGGTTTGGCTTGGGCTGGTTTCAAACCCAGGTACTAAAACGGATAAAATTATCTTGAAAAGCAAAGGAATTACACTGTACTCTGAGCTCTTCTGCATCATGTTATGAAAGACACAAAGATAATATTTGTATAAATTAAAGCTATTGGAGACGTATGGTATTTCAGTTTCTGCTTCATTAAGTTATCCTCCAGCCCTGAACATCCCTAGATCTATTCTGCAGTACTTTTCTATTTTAAATTTAATCTACCCTGCTGCAGAATGAAAGCTTAGAAGGATATTGCCTCTTTAAATTAAATGTGGAAAAAAATAACAATGGTGGAATTCTTACTGAAGTGAATGCAATCTACTATAAAAGTTCTAGAATTCATAATATTTTCATATGTCCGTTAGCCTCCCTGCTAGTTCAGCAGTATATTTCTGCACTGTTTCACTATCACCACAATTACATTCCTTTTCATTGATTGTAAGACCAGAAGAAACCACTGTGACCATCTAATCTGATTTCACATGTATAATAGACCTTAGGATGGCTGGATTAATTCCTAATTTGATTAAAATGACTCTTGGAAAAATAACTGATTTTTTCCCTACAATTTCCATGCAGTGGCAGATACCTTTGCAACACCCCATGAGTTGTTCCAGTCACCAATTGTTTTAATTTTATCACTACAAAAAAGAACTCTCTGTTTGGAGTCTGGAATTTCATCTTCCCCTGATTTGTAGATGTTGGATCCTTCCTTTGTGGGATTTTTTTCTTTGCATAAACTTGATGGCAACAAAATCACCACTCAAGCTTCTAATTGGTGGTGAAAATACCAGGACACTGACGTTTTCAGTGTAATCCTCATAACTTTTCTACAATCCTACCACCAGCTAAACAACCGTGCCATCCATGCTAGATGGTAAAAAATAAAACAATTATTTAAATCATGCTCCTGTAGGAATTATCCACCCCATTCAGTCCTACATTATTACCTGCCTCCCTGTCACTTACAGAATTTTCTCCCAAGGGTGGACATCAAAAGCTCTCCCTTCAGAGGCCCCAGCTCTGGCTGCCTCCCAAGGGGGCAGGAGGCAGGGACTGGGTTTGCTACTGCACCCAAAGGTGCAAACACCCATTCCCAGAGGTTCCTGGCACCGTTATTTTTCCTGCTCAGCTCTGTCAAAGCTGTTCTGCTTTGTGCAGAATACCCTGAGCTAGAGGGAAAGAAAGAGATTGCAAATATGCATGTAGAGACAAATGCGTAGGACATTACACAAGCACTCAGTCCATAAATCCTGCTGCAATGTCAGGTAGATCTGATGGGAATGTTCTGAGAACACCTTAGCAAATTGAGTCTTAAGCCAGGAGAGACAGAATAATATCTTGTTTTCATGTCTGTGAATTAGACCTAAGCTTGAGAAAGGCAGCAAGCTGCTTCTGGCCATCCCAAGAGCAGAATTTCAGGGGCCTCGAGAAATTTACTGCTAATACTGCAGGTGCCCCCAGCCTGTCAGCCTGAGGAACAGTCTGGTGAGGGTTTCAAGGATCTGAATTGAAGCCTTAATGTTCTTAGTTCCCATAATAGGTCTTCAACTTCTTGTGAGTTTCTGGGTCACCAGGTCCTTGAAGCACAGGGGTGTATTGCAAAACATCTTGAAGTTATAGTTCTGCTCTTAGAAGAGTTGCTTTGGAGATGGGTAAGTTCCTAGAAATAGAATCAGCAGAATGTGGGTGGAACAAATACCCAGAGAAGTGGTGGGATCTCCACCCCTGGTGGTTTTCAAGGCTTCTTGAGGCAAAGCCATGGTTGACCTGATCTAGTGCTGGCAACAATCCTCTTTTGAGTGGGAGGGATGAGAGACCTCCAGAGCTACTTTCCAGCCAACATTTCTATTGTGTAGAAGCATGGAGGGACATAGCCAGAGAGGGTTTTCTGCAGTCATCTTGGAGTCATCAGCAGGTTCCCTATTGGGATGCAGCTCCTCCCGCACTCCAGCTACAAGAGCTGGCTTTCCTAGGCGTTCTCAATGAGAGCACCCTGGGAAAAGGCAAGCCCAGTTCGGGGAGGGGGGATTAAACTCTGTCATTGAGAACAGCAATTAAAGAAGCCAACTGAGATTTCAAGGAAAGAGCAGGAATCTATAGAGTACATTAGTTAACTAAAACAGAAGCTTTATCTTCAGGCCTTTTTCATTCACAGAAAGCTTCTGTTTCCTGCTAAAGGCATATTGAATTGGTGACAGTAGCTCAAGACAACTGTGATTGCTTTTGGAATGAAGTAGTTAGTTCAGAAAAGGAACAAACACACACCCCTTCCCTGGAGTCCCAAGTTCTTGGCTAGAGGAGCTTCCAGCTCTGCTGTACTGCATGTTCAGGGTGGAGTAAAGTGATTCAAGCAAAGACAGATACTGATTACAGCTTAATTGCTGCTGCAGTGTATCTCTTTCCTCCATTCAGCTATCTCTTGGCAGAAGGCACTTAACCACCCCTTGGATGTTGGGGTGAACCTCTAGCCCCAACAAAGTCCAATGACCAAATTCTCTTGGACTCTGTTCTCCCAGGAATGTGACCGTGTTTTAAGCACAACAGGGAATCCACTCCATTTCTTCTGCACCCCCTTTGGCTGATGGTTGGGGGTTCACTCAGCACATCTGCTTGCTGATGAGCTCAGGCCCATCTGTGAACGGGGCTGCTCATTTGTAAAGGGAGTACGTGATGGAGGGACTCTAGCAGTTGTTGGGTACATTGCTGCTAGAGTTGATGGGTAACAAAGCAAAGAGTTAGAAAAAGCTTTACATTCAAAGGTTTAGGATTTTTTTTTAAATCAGGGGAGGGGAGTCTCCCCCAGTTAATGAAAAAGGCCTTTTCCTCAACATAACCAGGAAAGGAGGCTGCAGCGCTTGGCAAACAAACTTCTATTAAGTGTCTTTGCTGGAAAAGTTTACACTTTGCTCTTGACAACTATCTAGACTATACTGAGCATTGCACTGTGCTCTAGCTTGCATAATTCTAACACCAGAGCAAAGTCCTTATGGGGAGGTGACAGTGTCTTTCCTTGGGACTTTGTTTTTTCTTTTTAATACCTGTCACTTGTTGTAATCAGAAGCAATCACTTGTTTTGGAAATATTTTCCTGCTCTCCATGGATTTTCTCTCTCCCCTGGATGATTTGAGCAGCAACAGGAGTAGAATACCTTTGCAGGGAGTGAAGAGGAGAGCAGAATCCCATAGGAGCAGCAGTTTAACAAGGGGTTCTCTGCCTTCCTCCAAAACTGCCCCTTTTAGCATTCTGCCTGGGAACCCTCTGCTTCTTCCCCTTTCACATTTAATTACTGCAAATTGCTGAAAACTTTATCTAAACTCCTATCAGACAGACAAATCACTGCTTGATTAGGGCAGATAAACAGACTTATGTGATTCTAAAGGTTGATCACTACTTGTTTGGATTTTGGAAGCATTTTTACCCCTTACAGTCAGGATTCAACCCAACATTTTCCAAGATGAGTAGCAAGAATGCGGCCTAATTCAGGAAGGCCCTGGCTCTCTAATTTTGTAGATGACTAGAAGATAAAAAAGGAGGTAGATGGAACAGCATAAGAGCCTGGTTAAATTAATATGAATGGGTACCCTCATGTCTAGGCAAATGGATGGTAAACAAATGGTGGTTGTTCAATAGCCACTGTGAAACGATGCTGGTGGTGGGGTTATCCTTGCAGATGGGTGTCCCTGTTACAGCTTGACTTCTCTTCTGGAAGCCTCCATATGGGGAAGGATTTACTCTTTGCCCCCAGTCTCTGTCTTTGCAGGCTGGAGGCAGGGATGACGCATCGCGTGGAGAGAGAGCTAGAGGGCAATAACCCGTCATCTCGGTGCCATGCTAATTCTGTGGTTAAATAAGAGGGTGTCACACCGTGGTGGTGTCAGTGCTGGCACGGCTGCCTGACACTGAGGTTGCATCCACACAGGTGTGGCTTCACGGTACTCTGGTTCCCAGAGCAGAACCTGCAGCCCTGCGCCCATTTCCTATGCGGAGCAGGAGACTCGCGGGTGCCTCCCGGTGCGGGAACACCTATGACAGGCAAAGCAAATTGAAAGGTGTATCTGAAAACCTCCCTTCCCACCTACACACACAAGGCAGTCAAATGAGAAGATGAAAGTGGACAGGGGGCTGAGCCCCAGAGCTTGATTCTGGTTCTCTTCTTCTTGGGTTGCACCAAAGGCCATGAGGCACAAGCTCTGGGCAACAGTTGCAGGCTGCATCCCAAGGGAGGAGCTGGACATCTCCAGGACCACCTCAGGTTGAAGAACAGGCTGCATCGGGAAGCTGTTCAGAATAATTCATTCTGTCCTGAGTCTCCAATACATAGAGCCAGAAAGACTAATTCACCTGGATGACTTCTAGCAAGAATAGTCTCCCCCAGGTCAAGAATGCAGGCAAACTTCACCCCAGGGCTACCTGCCTGCAGGGTTTGCTTTTATTATTATTTTTTCCCTCTTGATTCTACTGCTGCCCACATTTCTTTGCTTCTGCAAAGTGCAACGAGCCACAGAGGCACAAAGAGTTAATCCACGCTGAAGACAAGGCCCCAGACCCACACACTGGTGTCAGGCTTTTCTCCCCTACTTGTGAGAATCCCTGCTCCCATATAGTTTTGCACATTTGCAGCTATCACAGTTAACAGGTTGTTTGTCTTTCCGTGGATCTGAGGGAGTTTGTGTAAACCTCCATTCGACTGACTTTAATTACCTGCCAAACCTGCACCAAGGCAGAAGCCCACATATTGTATGTGACATTACCAGTAGAGCAAGTACTGGAATGCAGGGGCTAGAATAATTTGACAGCCAACATAAAGCACCATGATTTATATTTTGGTTATATTGAGATTTCCCCCCCCTCTTTGAGCTCTCATATAAATATTTACTTGGATCCTAGGACCTTGCTTAACCCTCACAGTGCCACATTTTATCTTTTTTCTTTTTTTTTCTGGTATTTTTGTTTTTCAGCAGCTACTCCAGAAATGACTTTCATTTTAAAACACAGAAGATTTAAACCAAAAATAACTTCACCTTTAAACAGCTTCATCTGTAAACAATGTGATCCAGTAATCTTGCTATATTTACTGTAGTGTTCAATTGAAAACAGATTATGGAGAAGGGCTTCTTTTAAAAGATACAAGACTTATTAAATAGAAACATTGGTTGCAGATTCTAGAGTAGGAGCCAGCTGATACTTCTGCTATGTTTTGAATTTTATCTAAGCTATTCCATTAATTAACATGACTATAAAATTTGTTTATTTCAGATTTAAACTTACCTACTATTTAATGTTACCAGGAAAGAGCGCTTTTATTTTGTGCCACCTCATGCTTTAAGTCTGCATTCAGTCAGACAGAAACTACTACATGAGAGATATCAGGTAATACTGCAAATCAGAAACTCATAGACCTTTTCTATTATTATTTTTACTACCATGATTCCTTTCTATCTGTCTGTCTGACTTACACGACTCACTCAATACATAGCCTCAGAGGCTCACAGGTATTTGCTTAATACCCTGTTCTTTGGGATGTTTGACTTGAGATAAGTGGGGACCTGGAAATACCTTTCCAAAACCATTTTCTACTAAGGTCCTTGCTATCCCTTTTATCCATCTGCAGAGTGGATTAACCTGTCACTCCACAAAACCTATGCTGGACCAAATGAATTTGTGCTCTTCCTGTCCTTGAGATCAGCACATGCTCTCACAGACCAGCGTAACGTTGTCACTGCAACACACAGAATAAAATGCTTGATCTGCAGGTCAAGACTGACATAAAAATAAGGATGGCCTGTGTCAAAAGGAGTTTAGGAATCCTCTTCTTCTGGTGTCCTGAATGCGCTCTGCCTTCAGCAGCCTCAGCAACCACATGGGCTTGCTCAGTGTTCTAGCTGATAGCACTAACATGACATGTGGAGCTGGATGTCATTGGACAGCAAGCAAGGTGGGGGCCAAACTGAGGATAAATGTAAAAGCTTTCCTTTAGGATCACATGAGCAGATATTTCAGACTCCAATCGCTTTTGCCTATAATTGTTTGCCACCTTAAAGAGAGGGGAACGCAGATACACAGAGCTATAAGGGCCGGTGCTAGCTCAGAGACTTGTTTATAATTACATGTTCCTTTTCTCATGTTTGTAAAGGCTTTCAATAATAACTGCACCCAAGTATAAGAGCAAGGAAGAAGCAGTTAGCAGAAGTCCAAGGTGCAGGTTTATTGCCCTCTGTAATTTCTCTTCTGAATGGGCCCCCTGAACCAGCAGGAAAGTTTCTGCTTCATTCAATAGTAAATGAGTCAGGACCCATAAAAACACCAGATTAGAGGGGTTTGTGCTGCCTTCCACCCCCTCACCATCCCCTGGTAATCAGTGATCTTGCCCTGCACTTCCAGCCACCGTGGCAGGAGGTGAGGCAGCACGGCCCAGAGGGACTTGTCAGGCTGAGCGCTGCCATCAGTCTGCAGCTCACCTTGGCCAGGTCACTGCATCTCTCAGCGACTCCGTTTCCTCAGCTGTACAAGGCCTGTGGCCTCCTTGAATAAATTGCCTGAAGTTCTATCAAAGAAGGAGCAGGTATTATTTATTTTTATGAAAGCAGATTTCAGGTGTTTGGCACCGATTTCTCGCCACCGTTATTTCAGAAAAAAAAAATCCTGCTGGGTACAATGCCCTTGTCACCAGATGTTCAATATCCTCCATAAAGCCAGGAGCACCTTTCTGGAAACAAATGAAGTCTCATTAGTGGGAAGTCCAGGCTAGAGCAGAATCAGATCTCTGCATTTTATTGGTGAGAGGCTGCAGGTTTCAATAGTCAAATACCGGCACAAAAAAAGAAAGCACATATCTTTGCAATGCATACACATCATTGTGAGACTGAATGAAAACATCAGAGTTTAGAAATAATCCCATCTATGTTTGTGTGGACATCTCTCTAGTATCGCAGCGAAAGTGAGAGTCTGCAGAAAAGGCACAGTTAACGAAAGAGTTATTGGAGCTGTACAGTGACATTGTCAGTGGAGGAGTTTTCTCTGGTATAAACCTTTACCCACTGCCTCGGAAAAACGAGGAAGAAGGGAAGAGAAATAAGTTTGAGATGTTTCTTTAAAGAAAGCACTAAACTTGGTAAAAGGACACAGCTTTCCTACCTTGCTCTCTGCCCCTCATGCCTCAGGATATCATAAATTTTTGATACCAATAAAACAGAATTTTTGATGAGCTGCTATTTTGCATTAAAGCAACTTTACATGCAAAGATTGCATAATAGGAAGTAAAATTGAATTTTGCCTCAGAACAAGTTCTTATTATTAATTTAAATGTTTTTTATATATTTTAGCAACAGCTTATCATTCTATATATTTAATTTCTTTCAAGTGAGAACACTTAGCATTGGTTTCCTTATCTAAACAAATCTTTTAAGAGAACATATGTATAAAGTGGAAATACAGTGTTTTGAATCTGTGCCTTAAGACAAACAGTGAAACTTTAAAAGGGGAAATAAAATATGGCTGAGGACACTATCTCTAAAACCTAACAGCAGCCTCCGTAGGACAGGAAGACATGTCACTTTCTTTATGTGAAATGGGATTTTTCCCTTTTTATTGCAGTGTTTATTCTAACCATATTGTGACAAACCTGTAAATACAATAAGCCCCCACTGGAGCAATTCTGTTTAAGGCAAAGGATTTGCAATGCCTTAGGTCTCAAGTACACCACAATCCATTTTCTGACACTTCCACACTTCGTGATGCGCAGGACCAGCTCACAAATATAAATTGTCTCTTCCCTGTTCTGGATTCAACAGCAAGAGAATGTTTTGCAGTACCTCATGCTATGTTCAGCATTCACTACTGAAACTCACCATTTAAAAATCAGGAAAAGGCAGCGCTTGAAAGCTTTTTTTTCCCCTGTCTTCCTCTTGTTCTCCTTCTTGCAAAAAACAGAAGTCCACTGTGGGATCCTATTAGACCGCTGCACGCTCCTGAACATGCTACACAGGATTATGCAATAAGCTATTTAGAGTGTGTGTATGCACACACATAACCTCAGGTTTACTGTAGCCTTAATGGAGTGAAATACAAAGTTTAAAAAAAAAAATACAGAAACCGTAACTTAAATTTGTCCAAATAAGGAGCAGAACAGTTTTTTCCACTCAGCGGTAGGGAATTACACTTTTAGTCCTGTAAGGAGGAGGTCAAAGCTTAAAATTTCAAAAACGAAAAGAAGGACAGGCCAGGGAGGGAGCGGAGGCAGCGGCAGGGATGGATGCTGGCAGGAGGGAGGCGCAGGCAGGGCTGCGCCCGGAGGGACCAAGCACGCTCCCCTGCCCCAGCCCAGCTCTACGAAGCGCTGGAGATGTTTTATCTGTCCTCGAAACCTGACACCCACAGCCCCGAAGAGCTTCCCTGACCTTGGTCTGTCAATCACCAGCACCAGCCAGCTTGCTAGAGCCAGGCGGGCACTGCGCCAGGCAGAACGAGGGGGTAAAAAAAGGGAAAAGAAAAAAAAAAGAAAAAGAAAAATTAAACCCTAAAACAGCTGGGAAGAGTTATCTCGCAAGCCCAGGCTCATCCTCATAACACATCCCGTCTGCCCACCCTAATACGGAGCAACTCATCTGCCGGCAGCTCATCTGCCGGCTGGCAACAGACCTCAGCATCTCTGGAAAATCTTAGAGCAACGTTTCTATCTTTAGTTAAAAAGAACCCTTTTTAGTCTTAGATTTCTCTGTTTTGGAATTAAGGACAATCAGGTTTACATACTCTCCTGGAGGGGAAGATGGAAGGGAATATTGGAAAGAGTCTATTAAACGGTTGGCAGAGATAGTGTAAGTTTTGTGTCATTAAATGGGGGGAAGGAGGTTGTGTTGTCAATTGTGTTTCCTGTTTGAATGTCTCGTTCAATTCTGGGAGCAGTCGTAGTCAGCAGTCACCTCTGTCCCGGCGGGAGGCGGGGTGCAGATCTCGCTACAGCTGTTAGCAATAGCACTTGCAAAACTGCGAGATCAAACAAAATAATATGATTTTTTCACTGAAGAGAATGGTCTCCTCCTGCACTACACGGGATCACACAAGGATCAGCCAAATTTAGCGGTGCACACCCCACCACACACCGCATCCCTGGGCATGTAGGGCAGCCAACCTGCCCCCACAGCACTGCTGTTGGGGGGCTCCAACCAGTGCACTTCTGGCTGCAAAGGCACTGACACTTCTGCTCCCAGCACAACCCAGAGCCCCTGGACCCTCTGCTCTGGCTGGGAGTGCACGGTCTGGTCCCGTTTCATTGGCATCCTAACCCCATCCTCCCGAATCCTACAAAGAGCCGATTGAGTTGGGACCACTCCTTAGCTACACTGACCTTTTTTGGAGGGAATTTGCAGCGTCTTCCCTCCAGGGAGACTGCCTGATGGCCTGGCAGGTTTCTGGAGTGGAGGTGATAATCGATTGGCCCCTCTGAGCCGTGTCGACACCTCTAAGCCGCGTGGACAGTGGGCACTGCCGGAATACTGGTGAGTGCATCATCCCCGGGCGCTGAGCAGACCCCCAGGTCCCGGCCGGGGGATGCGTGGGGAGAAGGGGCTGAAAGGATGGGCAGAGGATGCAACGTGTCCGAAGAGAAAAGGAGAGGTGCCTAGGGAGGGAATGCTTTATCCCCAGCAGTTGACACACAGCATCCCCGCAGATCTGCGGGAGCCCCGGGAGAGCAGCCCCGAGGTGACCCCCACAGCCCCCCGCTCCCGGGGGAACAACTGCAGGCAGATCCCAAAAGAAAACTGCTCTCCACCGTGCTGCTGACTCCAGTATCAATAGCCCTTCAGGAGCCAGTGATGATCGGAGAGAGATCAAAGCCGAGATGCGGGGATGGCAAAAGCCGGGAGGGGAGCACCCATCCCTGATGGGGGTCGCCACAGGGATGGAGAGGGCAGCGAGGGGCAGGCAGTCCCTGATCGCCCCACACCCCTCGGTGCCGCTGTGGCCGGGCCGAACACAATGTGGGATTTGGTTCCCCGAGGCATCTCGGAGCCCCCCCACCTCCCGCAAGACAGCCCTGCCCACCCCCGGGCGTCCCACGGCCCCGTCCCACCGGGTCCCGAGCATCACCCCTGCCTGGTGGTGTTTTTCATTTTCTTTTAAAACGGGATAAATCAAACGGCAGGAGCAGCCCCGGGCGCTGCAGCGGGTCTGCCCCGCCGCTGACACAGTTCTGCGGTGGGAATTGGAGGGCTTTTCTAAGGCCTGTTTTTCCTATTTTTGTTGTTGTTGTTGTTCAATTAGCCCTAGTGATTTATTCAATGCATGCATGAGGGGACATTAATATGCGGTGGCAGTTCCCACAAACAATATTCCTCTCAGGCTTTCTGCAGCCATAGCATTTACTGGCGAGGGGGGAGGCTATACAGGGAAAGCCAGGCGCTCTCCTCCTTCTCCTCTGCAAACTCCTGTCCCCTTTTCGCAGGGCAGCAGGGTACAAGTTTGTTCTCCGGGCCTGACTCATGTAGCCAGGGGACTGGGACGGGCCCGGCCCCTTCCAAGCTCCCCCAGCCCAGCAGGCTCTGGCAAGGCAGGGATGCAGCTGGCATTTAAGAAGGGAATTTTTTTTTAAGTTATTGTATTTAATTTTTTTCCCACACTCTGTCCTTAGCCAATTTGTTCTCCAAATGTGCCTTGTGCTGTCCCTGCAATGACAGCTTGCTGCTGTTGGAAAGAGGAGCAGGGCAGAGAGAGCCTATTATATGTGGTTGTGTGGTGCCTTGGATTTTGTTTTTTTTTAAGAGGGATTTAAAGTTCAGCACAGTTTTCACGCTTTGAGAGCAGCAGTGCTCAGAAACCCTGCAACCCGGCTTTGGGGCTCTCTTTCCCGCACCCAGGCGAGGAAATCAACTTCCCCCGGCTGCAATTTAGGGAGCCGTGCGATTATTCGCCTTAAAAGCAGCTGATGGATGGTGGGGCTGAGAGATGCTGAGCCCTAGGGGGGGGTTGGAGGTGGCGGGGAGGGGGAGATGTGACCCCTTCTCCACTCGCATCTAAAGAAAAAAAAGCGGAATAATTAAAATGTGCAGATGGAGAGGAGGAAAGTGAATGGCCAGCCCGGATCCCAGAGGAGTGGAGGGAAACGACAGACTTGTCCAAGTCCTCTCCTTTTCTAATGCAAAAATAAGAGAGGGAAAAGTGCCTGCACGCGGCGTTTCCCCTCTCCTGCAGCCCCGCTCCCCGCCGAGATGCAGCGCGGAACTCCCTGGGGAGGGATGATCATCTCCCTGTCACGGGGGGGAACTGGGCAAAACGGAGGAGGGTGCAAGGCTGAGCGGTCCTACCCTGCGAGCGGCAGCGTTCCCGAGCGGGCAACGCGGCTTCACACCCCCCCGCAACTCCCGGTGCTGGGTGGTGGGAGAGGGGCCGGGCGGTTGCTGCTGCCGGGCAGCAGGGTGAGGGCAGGTCAGGGTCCGAAAGATCTCCTTGCTGGTTTATTTTCGGCACACGAGACGTCAGAGAAGCAGATCCCTCCAAGAAATGCCATTTCAATGATTTTAATAAGCAAAATAGGAAACAATTTTAATAACCAAAAACAGAAACCAGTCTGAATAAAACTACAATAGACCAGGGTTTTTAATATTTTTCATATCATAAGCAGGATTTGAAATTGATCCCTTCAGAACTTTACATGAAATAAAAACAATTTTTTCCGCTGCTGCAATGTTTTGATTTCAACACAGTTGAATCAGTAAAAACCAAAGATCGTTTTCTGATGCATGACTATTATCCACAATATTTAAAACTGCAAGCACCATGCTGTTCATTACAATCTTGTTATTACTGTTAATTTATAAACTAATACAAACTTAAAATGCATCCGGCCAGCAGTGCCAGCTATCCTAAAAGGAAACTAAAAAATAAGTTTTCATTTTGGTATTTTTGTCAGTGCAACGTAAATCCTTTTACTGACCTGCAGGAGGAAAAAAAAAAAAAAAAAGTAATAAAAACACCCATAAGACTCCAAACTACCACTACTACACAACGGCAAATAAATTTTGGCTAAAACTTTCACTCGCTGCATAGGGAAGCAGAGAAGCAGATTACAAATCATTGCAAAAGAATACACTTAAAAGTTGCAGTATGTCTTCTTAAAAATAAGTTTTATATGCTTTTCCAGCCCACTCATTCGCTGCTATCATTGAGAAACCTAACTTCAGTGGCACACGGAGCCCTCGCTGCTCTTGCAACTGGACTTGTAAGAAGGAGGGGGATGTTCTTTATTTACCAAAAATCAAGGAGCAGTTGTTTCTTTAAAGGAACTGGTATCCTGCCTGTCCTTCGCTTCCTGAGTGTACAATCAGAAGGGAAACTATGGACAAGACTAACCACTCCAGGCTGGGAATTGTCCTGAAGGAAAGAGCTTCGCTGCCACTTTAAAAGCATGGAGTAGGCTCTAGTGACCGATGCGAGTTTTCCCCTGTTAAGTTTAGGTTTGTCAATGCCTTTCAGGCGTTTTTGCATCTGCCGCAACAAACAAAAACCAAAATGAAAACCAAAAACCAAAAAAATACAACTTAAAAGTGCACCAGATATACAAAGTTGGTTCTTTTTCTAATGCAAAATGCCCATAACTTTTTTCCTTATGTATCTCTTTAATACCAAACAAACCGTACAACCAGCCTGCTGAAATGTTATTTTGTTTTTTTTTTTTTTCTCCTGTGCGGTTTGAAGTAGCAGATATTTACAAGCTAACAACCATAAAAGAAAATAAGAGAGCAAAACCAACGAACAAAACTGCACAAGCAGTAAAAAGTTTGATAACTTGTGATGCTTTTCTTATCGATGAAACAAAACAACAACAGAAATCTATGATCAATGATCAACATGCTATAGTTAAACAAGAAAATGGTACAAAATAGAAATTATTACCATACATGTCCAGCATGCAGGATTAATATTTTTAATGCAGATTTTCGTATTTTTTCTATATAATCAAGCAGGCAATAAAACTGATGAGTTTTCTTTCTTTCATTTTTTCTTTCTCTCTCTCTCCTTTCTTAGATTGAATGTCCCATCTGAGTCCTGTAACTTATTTCTCAAAGCAGGCAATATATGAAGAGTTTGCATATATTGTCCTTTTTTTAATTCTCTTTTTTCCAAGCAGGTAAATTGTGCATGAGATGGTGTTGTGTATGTCCTCTCTCTTTCCAAGCAGGCAGTATGTTATAGATGGCTTGTTCATTGTCCTTTTTTATTATTATTCTCTTAAAGTCCATCTCGTTCTGCAAGCAAGCGATCTATAAAACGCTTCACTGGTCCTTTTCTCCTTTGCCTCTGCCTCTGTCTCTCTCTCTAACTTGCAAACGAAAGTCGAAAAGTTGCATTTTACCTCTCCCGTCCCCACCCCCAGCCTACTTTTCCCACAGCTAATCTAGAAGACTGGATGTTGCAAAAAAAAAAAGAAAAAATCAAGTCTATTTTTCTCTCCTTCTTTCTCTCTAGTCAAGCAGACAGATGGATGGAGATGTCAGAGGAGGATGGGGGGGAGGTGACAGGGGTCAGGTTTGGGGGGGTGGGGTTTTTGTTTGTTTTTTAATTATTTTTGTTAAGCACTCACATGAAGAACTCTGGGGAAGATGGGTTGTCACTGGTGGAGCCGGCCTCTCTGAAGCCGTTGCTGGCAAGTTTCTCACACTTGAGCTTGTAGGCGTCTCTCTCTCTGGCGAGTCGAGTCACTTCTTGCTTGAGCTGTTCCACCTGCTGAATGAGCTGGGTCTTTTCATTCTCCAGGTGGTGCTTCTGCTGGACACGTTTATACCTGCAGGACTGGGCATAGCCCCTGTTCTTCAAGGTCCTCCTCTTCTGCTTGAGGCGGATCACCTCGTCTTTGGTGAAGCCTCGGAGGTGCCTGTTGAGCTCCCTCACGGACATGGAGACCAGCTGGTCATCTGAGAACCGGTCCTCCACGCTGCTGGAGGGGGGATGCTGCTGGTGCGAGTTCTGGAGCTGCTGGGAGGAGTTGGAGGAGGTGGAGGGGGTGGGAGAGGCCTGGTGGTGATGATGGTGATGGTGGTGAGGGTGCCCGCTGCCGGCCAGATCTTCGTGAGTGACCGCAGGGTACTGGTGGTGGTGTTGGTGATGGTGGTGATGATGGTGGTGATGGGCCCGGAAGCTCTCGAAGCCTTGCAGCTGCTGGGACACTTGGTGGGACCCAATGAGGGCTTCAACAGCATCCTCTGGGGTGAGGTTCAGCGCCTCGGGATTCATCTGCTGATAGCTGTTGGCCATCCAGTACAGGTCCTCCAAGTGGGTCTTCTGCTCGGTGGGGCTGAAGCTGGGTGAGGAGGGCACGGAGCTGCAGGGCGTGCTGATGGGGGTGGAGGAGACGGAGCCAGCAGGCTGCAGGCGGGTGCAGTGCCTGCCCGAGCGGTCGTTCCTGCTCAGGGGCTCCTTCTTCACGTCAAACTTCATCAGGTCGAAGTCGTTGACGTACTCCATGGCCAGTGGGCTCGTGGGCAGCTCGGCTCCGATGCTGAGCTCTCCGGCCATCGTTGTCTTGCGGGCACCTCTCCCGGCGGAGGGGGCTGGAGACCTCACTCCAGCGCGCAGCCTGGCAGAGGACTTGTCCGCTCTCCCTTATTCCAAATCAACTTTGGCTTTCTTGCTTCCTTTCCTCTGCTCCCCCCTCCGCCGCCTCCTTCTCCCGGCTTCTGGGGCTTCTGGGCTTCTTCGGGCCGGAGCAACAAAGCCAAGGAGGAGCCTCTTGGATGTCTCCTGTCTTTTTGTATCAGCGTTCGCTGCAGCACTTGGACACCCGGTTGCAAGGGGAAAGAAGCAGTAGCAGTGAGGGCAAAAGCAAAACAAAACAAAGATGCCGCGCCTTCGGGGCTGTGCAAGAAGAAGAACGGTGCAAAAACGTTCAGCCCGTCTGGGTTTTTGTAAGTCCGGAGCCTTCTCCCCGCGGTAGCGAAGCACCGGGAGCTGCAGCAACTTCCCAGCCCGAGCAGGCGGCCGGGAGAGCGCACCGGCTGGGCTTTGCACGGGAGTTTTCTCTGCGCAGGGGAAGGGGAGGGAAGAGGGGGAGGAAGGAGGAGGGGAAAACAGAGGAGAAAAAAAAAAAGGAGGAGAGGGGACGAGAAAACCCCAAGTCTCCGCTGTAGCTGCCGCCTCCAGCGCTCCTTGTGCAGCTGTGATTCGCAGCGCAGCCCCCCTTGGCTTCTTATACCGAGATGCTCGGCGGGGGCAGGGGCCGGCGGCGGCCGCGCCAATGGCAGCGCGGGGCCGGGCGGGGCGGGGGCGGCGGGGCCGGGGGCGGGCAGAGCCGTGACAGCTCCGCAGCGCCAGCTGAGCGGCCGCTGCTCCCGGCCCCGCTCTGACGGGCGCTGCTCCCCATCCTCCCGCACCACCGGGCACTGCCCTCTCCATCGTCTCGCACCTCTGGGCTCCCCGCTCTAGCCGTTCACCGGGTGCTGCCCCCCTCCCATCCTCCCACACCAGCGGGTGCTGTCACACCCTCCCACCCAGCAGCACCACCGGGCTCAGCCCTCTCCCGCACTACTGGGCTCCCCCCATCCCGCACCACTCGGCTTCTTCCCAACCTCTCGCACTACCGGGCCTGCCCTCCCCCTCCATCCCGCACCACCGCCTCCTCTTATTTATTTGCTATCGTTTATTCATTTATTTATTTATTTCCCCCTCCTCTCCTTTTTCTCTGATTTTCCCCACTCCTCTCCGCCATCCACAAAGGAGGGGGAGGGCTCGGGGACGTCCTGCCCGTCCCTTTGTTCCACATATAACAAAGTCCCTTTTGGCCCGCTGCCGTCCCGTAGCAGATTTATTTCAAGGCAGTCAGCTTTCCCCCCCAAAAAGTCCCATGCACACGCATCCCCCTGCTTCCAACTTTATGTAAGCAGTGCGTAGGTACGCGGGGAAAAAAAAAAAAAAAAAAAAAAAAAAGGGGACCAGAAACGCAGATCGGGTTAGGGAGAGAGAGCTGGTGCTGAGGGGGATGCGCGGGGAGCCGGGAGAGTGGGAAGCACCGGCTCGGTAAAGCTGTCAGCTCTCCTTATACAGCCGGGAAAATCCTCCTGGTTACAGGAAGAAAATCTCTGCCTAAAGTAAAGCAAAGGCATTGACACAGACAATTGCAAATATTAGGGAGAGAAGGGAGAAAATATAATTACATTTCAGTTCTGAGGGGACCGTGTTTGCTTTCCTCTGCTGTTCCCCGAGTGAGTGACTGCATGCAAAGGAGTGCTCGGCTTGTCAGGTTTCTTAGTTTCTTTCTTTTTTTTTTTTGTCGGGTAACAGGATTTTTTTTAACATTTTGTAACGATTAAGGGAGATTAGGTCTCCTTTTTACACGGTTTTTACGCTCAAACAGACAGAAAGTGCGACCCCAAGTGTCCGTTTTGAGAATAACATCTACTTTTCAAAGGGTAAAAAAACACCCGGGAGAAAAAGTGGACGAACGGTAAGGAACGGAAAAGCAAGCGGGAAAGGGAGCGAGGATGCTGTGGTCCCAGCCCGGCTGCACCGCAGTTGCTCCTCGGCCCCCGCATCTCAACATCTCCCATATCCCCCGTCTCATCCTAATTTACTTAACCAAAAGGACAAGAAAAAGTTCAAGCTCTGCTTTCTTTTCAGATATTAATTACGGGGGACCTGCCTTTCTGGGTCTGGGACAACACTGTGAAAGTGCTCAAGCGGAGACCCTCCACACCGACCCCTGGTCCCTGACTGTCAACCCCGGGGAGATGCCCGCACCCCGGTCCCGCTTGTCCCGCTGCTCCACATCCCCGCAGTGCCAACCGAGGGAGTCGAGGAGGCAACAGTCGCTCAAAGTCCCCTCAAAAACCCAAAAATAATATTCCGGGGGTCCCTCCTGTAGCGGGCTGGAGGGAGGAGGTGGAAACCAGGGAGGAGATGGAAAAAGGGGAGAGGATGAAAAGAAGGGATGAAGTCCCCCTTAGCAGTACAAGCGCTCCAGGGCTTAATCTCGTGTGGCAATGCTGAGTTTGAATTTGTACCCACGAGGTTTGGAGGGGACCCGGGAGCGCTCAGCTCCTCGGTTCCCCACGCATCCTGGGGGGAGCGGGTCCTTCCGCACCGCGATGCCGGCTGAAGCTGCGCTGCCTCCCGATCCGGTCACCGCTACCTCTTCAGGGCCGCGGGGAGCCGGCAGCCCTCCGCTGAAGCGATTATTTATGAGGTCCTGGAAGCTGCTTGGGGAGAGCTTTATTTTTACCTGCATTTTAAACATTATCTTTGCCGATGAGGGAAAGGGAGCCTGGCGAGAGCTTGGGAAACCAGGATGCAGCTCGGCAAAATGTGCCATTAGATGGATAATACTTTTTCCTCTCATAATTACTGAGGTATATTCACAAGGTGGAGCTACTGAAAGGCGGAGGAAGCATTGATGTGATTATCTCCCTGGCCGTACACACTCTGTCCGTGTTCTTAATCTTTTAAACTGTGAATTACAGATCTGTTTGGCAAGTGCATCCTCATCGTTATAAAATTTCGGGACAAATTTTTGGGTCTGTTTCTTTGCCCTTCCTTCCCTCGCTCACCTCTGCAAAATACACACCACAAAACTTGCGGCATTGCGCAGCTGTCTAAAGTAAGAACGACTTTGCGTCCCGATTCCCCAGTTAAAGGACAATTTTGTTTATTGTAGAGCTTTTAATACAGCTACCAAAGGTTATTCTCACTGGGATTTATATGTCGGGGGCGTGGGGACGTTTTTCGGTCCGATCTATTTTTTTAAAAAGGGCTGGGGAGAAAATCATGTTGCTGTCGCAGAAGAGGAGGATTTCAGGGCTGAGCAGCACGGCAAGGCAGCCCAGGAGGAGCAATTTTTTTTAACCTTCTCCCCACACACGAAAGCCGTTAATCGAGCCGCTTCAATTTTTGTATATGTGTGCTTTCTGTGTTTTTTTTTAAAGATCCGGTTTTTGAAGGTTAGTTTCGAGTAAAGAATGACTTCTTCCCGCTCTCCATCGTCTCCTCCCTCCCTTTCGCAAACTGTCGGCCAAAATCGGCAAGAGTTCTAAGCAAAAGATAGTGTCATTTCAGATCAGCTCCATCCGCCTTGTCCACCCAGGGCAGGGCAAGTGGGGGCCCTCGAGACGCTAAAATTTGAAAGCTTGCCCTTAAAACTGGAGCATATCGATACCTATACGTGTTTAGTTTGGTAAAGCTTCTGCCTGAAGCGAGGGGATGACATTTAGAAAGGGAATCGTATTACGATGGCATCCTAGTCTCCAATTCCTAGAAACAGGAGGTCTAGGTAACCGATAAAAAATAAGATGGCTGTTATAGACGTACTTTCCATGTTACTGGTTCTCTGAGAAGCACTCCTCATTTTTTTGATAGCTGACTGCTACTTTTCCCCCTGAATTAACTTTTTCACCCAGTAACATCAGCGAGAAATGTGTCTGAAATGGAAGGTTTTTCAACAAACAAACATGCAACCGAAATCACCTATGGCTGGCAGCCGGCACTAATGAAGGAAAAGGGCATCACTTTCCTAATTCTTTCCTCCCCTCGCTTGATTTTTAATTTCCCAAACTGCAGGCAGACACCGTGCTGTTTGTCAGGGGTTTTTTTCTCCCTGTGTAAGCAGCGAGGGACCTGGTTAATCATCTATCGCAGATACATGTGCATGAGAAAGAAAAGTGTTGATGTTTGCTTGTTCGGGCTGCTGGGAATGGCCCACGAATTTAGGATTAAATTACTAGTGGTAATCATAAGTCTTTGTTTCCTCTCACTCGCTCTCTCTTTTCTGCGGGGATTGTCAAAGTAAAGCGTGCAACATTCTTTGGACAAAGTCTGCACAGCCAGCTTTGCAGTATAAAATAAGCTATTGTATCCTCCTGGGTTAACTGGGATCTCTGCAGATTTTAGCCTGAACCTGTTAAGAGCGGGGTAAATCCCAGTTCTAACTTTAGACACGTTTTCACAGGTGGATCTGTGGCAAGGGAAGTGGAGCAACACTTCAGAAGGGTAGGTTTTGTGGGGGTATTTTTCTTACCCGAGGCTTCGCAGTGTCCAGCATTAAAATCCCTGCTTGAGGAGGGCGGGGTGGGGGGGTCAGTAGGTGCGGGTGGCGGGTTTGGGGATTGCTTGGTCGCGTGAGGGGGTCCTGCAGAATGAGCGCACCCCGACGGTTTGTGCTCTATAGGACGATGTAATTTAGGGGGGTGATTCGAGGGTACCACGTTTAATTAAAGCCGTGGCCTCGGCTGTATCTGTTCGGGAGAGGGGCTGGGAACCCTCCATCCCCCGGAGGGGTCCTCTCCCCAGCACAGCTCACCTCGAAGTGGTGCCCGGCCCCGAGCACCCTCCGCCAGAGCCGGGACCCCCATTACCACCGGCTGTGAACGCGGCTGCCGAAATGAGGCTTGGGGAGGGCTGGTGCGGATGAGGGCGGCGGGGAAGGTGACGGCTCCTGGAGGGGGGTATCTCGGCGGGCTTAGATAGGATTCATGGGTTGGGGGTGCTGCCCAGACTCGGCTCCGCATTCCTGCCAGGTTGAGTGGATGCAGGACTGAGTAGATGGGATTTTTTTTTGTTTTGAAGGGGCAGTGGTCCCCCGGTGCCCCCCCTGGTCGGGGTTAGCCCGGGCCAGGGAATGCTCGGATGCGCGGCCCTGGCGGGAGAGGGGGTGGGGGTCCGGGGAGAAGGGTGCTGATGTGCCTGTTCTGCTTTTTTCTGCACTTGCAGAGAAAGGAGTGCAACTTCTCAGTGGCACCCTCTGCAGTTTACTCGGAGTCTGGCTGCACCCTGGGGAGGGGAAAGGGCTGACTGCAAGTCGCAATGGGAAGGTTTCACACTCTTTCGTAAGGTGCCAGGAGGGTATCTCTGGTAGGGAGGTAAGCAGAGAGCAGAAACACTCTCCTTCTAGTTACTTCTTTCAGTCTTAGCCCCATCATGCCAGGAATGAGTCTATCCAAACTTGTTTTCAAAGGAATTCATCTCCTTTCTCATCATTCCCAAACTCTGCAGTCCCATCATAGCCCCCTCTCTAATACACCCTCTTGTTACTATTCCCCTTGCCACTGTGCTAAAAATTGTTTCTAGCAGAAACATCTGATCTGGAAGCACAAAATCCCCTGTTCAAGCCTTTCTAGGATCAACTTTCCTCCTGTGCTTGGCTGAATCCTGGTTCCCACTTGAACCCTGGCATGTTGAATTCATCATCTGAGCACCTCTAGGAGCATTTAGCTAATAACCAGTACCAAAACCTTCCTGAGTGATCAGAAGTTGCCTTTGGGGACTGAAGTAGCCAGTAGAAGCCGAAGAACTGCAGTCGTATCTTGCAATGTCACTTCGTGTCATTCAAAGGTTTTTCAAACACTTCAGAACTTGGACCACATCTTACCAGAAAAAACTTCTCTCCTGCTTATCTGCTGCTTCTATGAATATAAAGGTACTGCACAGATGTCTGTGTGGGAAAAGTGATCTTCCCAGCCAAGGGTTTTTAAATTCCTTGGAAGGAATACAGAAAAGGGAGATGTCAGGGAGACAGGGAAAGTGTCCTGGACCTATGCCGAGTGTCATGAAGTCACGAGCAGCCAGAAGGTCCTCTAGGAAAGGTCATCTCCCCTTTCTGGCCACAGTCTGCTGCCTGTTTTGCCAAGGGGCTCAGCAGGGGACTTTTATGGTGATCAGACCTTTAGGTGGTCAAGAAGGAAGGAAAGGAAATCTGGCTTCAGTTGTGCTTGAGAAAAGCCAGGACTGTGCAAGTATCTTTTCAGAAAGATCAGTGTTGCTGCAGGTTCAGCAGCCTTGGCACCAGAAAGGTTCCTCACAGCAGAGCTCAGTTGGTCCCTTGGCCCTTGCGGGATCAGGGAGCTGTCGTTACAGCCCAGGAGTCCACGGGCATGCTGACACCCGCTGGGACCCAAACCCTTTCATTCCGATTGATTTGTAAATCCTTTTCACTGCACACAGTCCTGCATCAAAAAAACTGCTTATATATAGAAAAATTTTGGAATTCCCTTTCCAGCATTTGCTGCATAAGGATTTAAATGTAATCATAAAGCCTATACTGTATATTCTTTTTTTTTTTGTTCTTTTCACCTTTAGTCCCCATTAGGGATTTTGTTTTGTTTCTGTTTTGACAGCCCCTGTATATATGTGTTTGTGGTTGTTCTGTACTGTTTCCTGATTTAATATCAGTGCAGTTACAGGAGCAGGATGCACCATTAGCATTTTTTGCTCAAAGTATTTTTCAAGCTCCTTTTGATGTACTGGTCAGGTTTGCAGCTTCTGTGCTCTTGTTGATCAGAAGAGGAAAGACCGGGTTTATTGTGCCCTTTGGGAATGAAGCTCTCTATTCACCTATGGAAAGACAGCTATCCTCCTATGCTAGCCCCTCCATGTAGATCCAGGTGCAGAAGAAAAATGAGGAAGTATTTAGTAGAAAGCTGTTATTCAGTCAAATTAAGTCCTTTTGTGTATTTCTGAGAGATAAAGATGAGTGGAAACTGGAAACAAGGTGGCTTCAGCAAACCTCCACCTTCCTCCCCAAGCATTTTTAAATCCTAAACATGAGAAAAGGAAAGAAGAGAGAGAAATAAAGAGAATAATTCTAGGGAAATGCTTTTGTTTGCTCTCCTTCTTAGTCTGAAGAACACTTATTTGGCTGTTACCTAGACAGGGGAAAGAAAAAGACTCCCAGTCTTTGCTCCTTTTACATTATAAACAGATACACAGCCTTGAATAACCCCGGATCAGATGCTTTATAAACCAGTCTCAGAGTGTAAATTATGATCTGTTTGCCCAACAAAATGTTGGCTCTTAGTGAACTTGTTCTCTTCTGGAAACAAAACTGCATTTTAACGTGTGTGTCTGTGTATAGCTGTGCATTGTGAACACCTCAAAAATTAAATCTCACTCGACCTCCAGACCCTAGAAACCTGGAAATATTTCCCACCATTGGCCTCTACCAGGACACTGTGGAAGGTCCAAGGGGAGAAGATCTAACGTGATTCGGCCAGGACATCAGGAGGACTCACAAAGCTCATTGCTACCCCTAGAGCAAGCTGCAGTTTCTCTGTAAGTATTTCTTTGCTTTCAGAGCTTTTCTACAGAATGGTTAAATTAATTTGTGCAGGAGAGACGGCAACACAGCAGTGTTACAAATTCTCACCCAGTGTTTCCCAAGCTAAAAGCTCTCCAGCCAAACTGGCCAGTTTCTGTATGGGTTGTCCTGAGATCCCATGAATATTGACCACATCTCCTTGGCTGGGTAGAGGGGGGGTTGGCAGAAAAGTGCAGCAAGGAGAGGGGCAGTGCGAGGTGAGTGCAGACTGCTGTGAGAACGAAAGGCGGCGAGGGAAGGTCGCTTCCTTTCTGTCTGTTTTAATGGCAATCATATGGGATGCATGGGATTTGCTATACCAAGGGAGTTCATTTCTGCTTGTTTTCCTCTAGAAGGATCAATTCTTCCTATGTTAGTGGGGACAAAATGCACACTCAAATTTCCAGCATATATCCTATAAGGTGGAAACAAAACAGCTCCTGCAGCAATCAGCATACACCAGTGCTACATCAGATTCAGTTAACCCTCATCTAGCCAGAGTCTTTGGCTAAACAATAATACAAGTATTGATCAGGTTTTATATGTACACACATGCACATTAATATCCACTGTGGCTGAAAATTCAGGTAAAGAAAAATCTGTAATTCCTGTGAACTAATCTCCATCTACACAACCACTTTGTACATTTTCTGAACATTGTGAAAAAACAGGTTAGAGACTCCTGGACAATCTTCTTTAAGACTCTTGATGCTTTCAGTGTGAGTTCCCTGTTTATGTTCAGCCTTAACTCTGCATTTTTTTAATAACTGTGTTTTCATCCTTCAAACATCCAGATAAAGAGTTTCACCCCTTAAAGCTGTGATGACACCTCAGCAACCTCTCTCTTGGCAATGTATGTGTCGTTTCTGTTTTGGTTTGGCTTTCTGGCTTGAATTAACACGTTTCAAACCTCCAATGAACTTCTTTAATAACAAGTTCATAAAAAAAAAAAGAGAGATGATGGAGATTTTCATCCAAGAATTCCCAGCTGGAGACATCTGTTCAGCAGCAAGTCACCTGATGAACAGCTCTAACCAGCCAAGTGTGAGTTATTTTTATTGGTTCAATGTTTTAAAAATAGATTTTTTTTCTTTTAAATGATACCTTTCTAGACATTTCAGCAGATTCCTACGCAGGTTTTATGGATTTGGATTTATTTCTCCTGAAGGATTAGTACAGTCCAACCTAAGTGATCTGTTCCAAAATCTAGCTGGCTGGCTGAAACCAGTAGTAACCAGTTAAACGCTTGAAATGAGGGTTTCCACTAGGGTAATCAAGTTTCCCAAGAGGTGATGGATTTGATGTATAGCCTGTCATGATGAGTTGCAGACACTCAGCACCTCTGAAAATCAGGCCATAGCAGCTTTCAGCAAATCTAAAGAGATGGGGTGTGCGCGTGTGCAAGCCGGAGCGAGCTGCAGATAGGACACATGTCTTCATTGATCTCAAAAAGGAGGTTGAACCGTTCTGGTTTGAATCACATGATTTGCCGAGTTACTTAGGAGCTGTTAAGTTAAGGTGAGCTTGTAGGACCCTGTCAGTGAGTATTCAGCCCTAATCCTTTCTCAGTTTATTTGTCCGTGTCAATACCTGGCTCCTCTGCAAACTCAGTCCAAGCATTTGTCCCACAGTACTCCCTGAAATGCTGAGCATCATTCCTGTCTGCTCCTCCACACCACTCAGCATCCCAAAGGCTCTTTCTAGAGGGTAGAACTGGTATTACATTTACTTTTCCATTTTTCTTCTGTTCTCCATGTTGTATCTGGGAAGGCTTTTGACACTCATAGACTTCGCCTTGATTCAAAGTTTGACATGGAGAGGATGACCTGAGAGATGGCAGAGGAGGGGGAGTAGAAGGGCAAAAAGGGACCAAGTGGATGGAGACGGGAATGTGGGGCTGCACCACGCGCAGGATGCTGTAGGCCCTCCTGCTGTCCATCTATGCAGAAAACTCTCAGCCAGTCTGCAAGCAGCTTGCCTGACTTTATTGGCTATTCATCAGCCCAAACTACTCACCCTTGTTCTACTGGGAAAACCCGGTGCTTTGAAGTCTTGTCCACACCCCAGCACAAGGCAGAATTCATTAAATAGGAGGAGAGCATCAAGAGCCACCGATTGCCTAGACTATCCAGGCAGCAGGTACCCAGAATAAAGCTGTGTGAGAATCTCCTCTCTTGTGAGACACTGGAAGGGCTGAAGTCTCCCCAAGGACAGTACAGCCCCCCAGTCCTTTCCACATTTCACCCTTCTGAGTTGTTTGCTATTGAAGGCAAGAGTGGGACATCACAGGTGGAGAACACACTAGATATTCCCTTTATTCTTCACTTTGGAATAGCTTTAATTAACCATTTTTTTTCTTTCTAAAGAAAAAGAGGTTTTTCTAACTTGAGAAAAGAGAGGAAATGTTTTCCAAAGCTGTATTTTAATTGACCCAGATTCAGGCGCAGGGGGGCTGAGGGAAGAATTGCTGTCATGGAATCAATTTTATGAAAGAAAAGCAAATCTCCACCCTGTTTAAACATGGGGAAAACATCATAGAGGCATCCTGCTGCACCAAATGGTAAACATGACCATGTATTATATCACTTATGGCTTCCTTCAGAGTTTTATGATGCTGTTCTCAATTACTGTGTTTGCATTTGTAATTAGAGTGCAGAACACATTGTGAAGGCAAATTATAGAGCTAACTTGTCCTTTCAAAACAACCCATTTGCTCAGTGTGCTCCCAGAAGCTTCTCTTTATTCAAGGGACTCCAGTGAAGAAATAACCTTCCCTACTGAAATTGTCGGAATATACATTTGCTGGAGGGAAGGGAGAGGAGGAGAAACACATTTCTGTCCCAGGGCTTTGTTATGCTTGGACCTGACCTTTAAACCACTGAAACTCCTGTTGGTTTCTATAAGCACAAACCTCCATAAGTTTGAGCAACTAATGGAACCAGGGCAGTGTGGGAGAGGAATCAAGGCTTTTTTGCTCAGCCATCAACTTCCTGTGTGACCTTGGTCATGTGTGACCTTGACCCTTTTGTCCCTCCTCAACTGGCTTAATGCCTCTTACGGAAGCGCCAGGGTATCTAAATGAAGGTGAGTATGCAGAGCTTCCAGTTGTCCTCCAGTACTTCCTTCTTTTGCAAGAACACAATTCTGGAAGTAACACTTTAGAGCTGATGCTTTTATGTGCATTCAGTCTTGGTCCTGAACTCCTCTTATAACAGGGGCTCATTCTCCATTTCCATAAAACGATGATGCGTTGCTTTGTGCCATGCTGCCCTTAGCACTTTACCAAGTCTCCATGCAAAGACACCAGAGTGCTCTGCTTCTTGGCTTTGATTGGTGTCTGGTAGTGTTTCACTGAGCAGTTTCTGACCAGCTGCACCACATGTGATACCCCTTCGGTTTGCTTTCGGTATTGAGCCTCATCAGTGGAGATCTGAGCTTCCTTTAATGCAGGTTGATTTTGTGTACAAAAGGCTGGAGCCTAGGCCAGCTGTGCACTTTGCCTTTGAGTTCAGTAGGGAAAAAATTGTATCCAAATCTGAACTTGGAAGTGATAATGTTCTACTTACAACAAAAAGGAAGTAAAGTCTCCGTTGTCACTCTTTTGTACTATTTGCAAATGAACTCTGCGTTTGGGGTTTGGTTTCTTTGTTAGGTTTTTTGTGTATTTGTTTTTTTCAAAATCTACACTAAGCAGGAGGACTTGGCTTTTAATGGGTTTTCCTACAAGTACAAGTAACGTTTGCATCTCCTGTATCTTAGCTGGGAGAGTGCAGGAAAGTGCCCTGCCTCATGTAGCTCTCCCATAAGCAAATCCTCCCTGTTCCTGACCATGAGGAGCTGCCTTGGCTTTGCTCTCCAGACTACAATTAGTCTCCAGACTACAATTAGCAAGTTCAGTGCTTGACCACTACACAGCATACAACCCACCTGTGTCTTCTGCTTGTTCTCCAGGGCTTCATGAAACCAGGCCAAAATCGAACACAGGACACCTAAAAACGCTGTGTTCTCTTAGGGTGGAAGCATAAAAAATCCTAAAGAAATTCCAAAACATTGCACTATGAGATCTTTCCCATCACTCTTCCCACTGTAGAATATTTTGTACAAGTTTCACTCTGCCACAGATAATTCCTCATTTCATTTCCCATACAATTGCTTTAGAAGTTCACCATAGCACTGGCTCTCCTCCTACCAATGCTCAGTTATTAAATGTATTTCTTGGCATCTCTTGCACGGGTCAGGAAAGTTGACTCCTTGGCCTGAACTTTCTGTCAGGTGCTTGTTCCTTCTGAGCAAAGGTTGGGTCACCCTCTGATGATTCATTAAAAAAACTGGTTTTATTACTTTCCCTGAGTATGGGAGAGTTTCCTTAAAGAAAGAAGCTGCAGCACATGGGATGACTATCCCAAAAAGAAGGACTGCTAAGGGGGTTTATCAGAAGTTATGGGTTTGGATTAATATCTAGCATCAATTTTTTTTTTAATGGATTGTTGTGAAGTGGTTTAAGAAGGACATTTTCTGCTCTTTGTATGAGAGAAGTGAGATTCCAATATGGTGTTTCACGGTGCCAGATGCACACCAGTTTCTATAGCTGTGTATTTAAAATGTGGCCCAGTTCACTGAGCAATGTCAAAACACATCTGCAAGGCTGACCAGGGAATGAGATGCAGCTGCAAAATGGGCAAGCTCAATTTTGTTGGGGGAACAAAAGAGAGAATGGCGTTTGTCATCCAGAGGATCAAATATGAGAAACACCTACTGTTGTTTGGCTAGCTGGGATTTAAAATATATATGTCATCACCCTCTCTTTGTTGTCAGCAACAGTGTTTGCTTTGCTATGCCACCGCGCTGCTCAGGCAGTTAAACAAGACCGGTGGCTTTCCTTTCAGTTTCCAACCAGAGGAGCCCTGGCTCCGGCACCTTTCTTTTAGGAACCACACAGGCTGTCAGCATCCAAATGCCACGAAGGACCAATCCAGAGAGATGGTCACCAGAAAATAAGAAGGTGTGAAATGTAATACGATGCTGTTTGCTTTTCTGGAAGGTCAATAGTTTTCCTAAAATTTCAGTTTCCTGCGCTTTTCATTTTTGATGAAAGCCTGTTTCAGCAGTTGAAGTAAGAAAACATCCTGCATGTAACAAGTGGGAGATTTTTTTGAATAAACATCCTTCAAAATGAGAGACCTTTACCTGCATTATGAAATTACATTAATATTTCAAGAAACAGCACAGAGGAAAATTCATATTCGTGTTAGTTTTCACAATGGGATTTAGCAACCCCTACAGTGGAGTACCCATGTTTTCTGACAGTGCTTACAGTAAAATTAGAAGATAAGTATATAAAAAAAATAAATTAAAAGCTCTTTACTTGATGGTATCCTTGTAGTTTGTGCTATTTTGAACCTGTCAACTTCTTAAGTAACAGCTTGTCAGTGATCCCAGCCTGGCCAAATAAGAGACCTGATAGTATGGTTGCAAATTGTCAAGAGCTGAGTGATCTCCCGGGTTGTGATTTATGACTCCATGAACAATGACAAGCAGGGAAAAAAGGCCCTGGTAATTTCAGAAGCAGTTGTGGAAACAATTAGATCACTTTTTTATGAGGTCATTTATAGAATTCTTCCCTTTAAAAATTAGATCCTTTATGAGTGCATTTTTCACGCACTCGGATGCTTTGTCCTATTTTTCAATCAAGGGAAAATCCTGGGCTTTCCTTTGGAAACAGTGCTGTACAGTGTCTGTAACGTCCCAGGGGCTGAGAAAGCTGCAGGAGCGCACAGGACTTCCCTGACCTCACCCACGAGCCCTGGCTCATATGCAGGTGATGTTCTTTGCACAGAGTGATTCCTGGCAAGTCCTTTGCAGGAATTGTGCTGGTTTCTATATCGTTTTCTCACTGCTGGTTTCCCATCTTTCTGCTGCCTGACCTTTGTCTATGACACAGCTGCAGCCTCCTTTTCAGCTGCTGGGATGTTTCCAGAACATCGCACTGGTACAGACAAACAATACCAATAATGAAAACACGGAAGAGAGTTCCAGAAATGCTGTAGTTTGGGACTCTTTTATCCTGGTTTTGCCCCTTCTTCTTTCTTATTTAGTTGTTGTTATCTTTTCACTTTCAATTTCTTCACCAGTGGCTTCTCCCTTCTTGGCCCAAGAAGCTGAGCAGTTATCAGGTCTCATCTTCTTATAAGGAGCCAGAGGCATTTCTCCAGAAGTCCTGCCACACAACCCTGCTGAGCCTGGGAACAGATCTCAGTGCTTGCCAGAAATTCCACTGGACACATTTAACAAAAATCTCTGCCCTCCCTTATTAACTTTCTTGGAAGTTGTCAGTCAGCGTTTCTGTGTCGTTTTGTCCTGATGATACAGTCCCAGCATCATCTTATCTGAATTCTCTTACAGAGAAACTGGCTTCAAAAGGGACCAAAGTCATTTGGCATCCCAGGAGCTCCCCAGAAGACAAGGGGCCCATGCACAAATTCAAGCTCCTGGGGTGGGCCTTGAGTTATTTTGCACCGTGGTTAAGTCCATTAAAATGGAGATTTCTGTTATGAAAAATAATGAAAGATCAACCTGGAAAATGAAGTCTTGCTGTAGAGATCCCCATTTCCCTCCTTCCCTTCCTTTAAAGAGAAGGAAGGAGATCTTTGCATTTCCCCAGAACTGTCTGTTGAGGGATGGGGATAAGAACTGTCCTTTGCCATATTCTCTAGCTCAATGAGAATTAAACTTGCGCTCAGCTTTGAGTTTTATTATTCCCTTGCAAAACCCTCTTCTGTTGTGCTATGTACCAGCAAAAATCCATTTTATTGTCGTTAAAATGGCAGTTGAGGTGCCCATTTTTTTTTATTATTTGTACAGAACTCAGCAAATAAAAACGGGTCCCGGATAAAAGGTGTGTCCTTTCTAGTAAAGCACAAAAAAATCTTAATCTTTGGTCCAGAAGCAGTAGATTGCCACAAACAGTCGGCAGCTAAAATCATTAATCTTTGCTGCTTGCCCAACTGGTACTAGTAGTAAAGAAGATAATACACTAGCAGAATCAGTGACCCACTACAAATTGGTCCTGAAAGGTCCACCAGCCTAAATAGACTTTTGCTGATCCAACACTTGTTAGGAATCCCAACAAAGAGACTATTGGCTCATCTGATGAGCCGCTCACTATTGGGCCTTTTGCAATGGCTGGTGATGGATGACCATACCCTCTTTGAGGGGGAAGATGCAGCTCCTGGTATGGGGCCTTTTCTCATCTTAAATTTGTACTCAATAAATCACAGGTGCAGAAGAGACAGCATCAGTTTCATTACACCTACATGCTCCAGTATCAATCATGCCAACACAACGGACTGCGTACAGTTCATTTCAGGAGGCTCTTTCTGTTCCAATACCATTTCCATTCCGTTGTGCTTTAGCATTCCTAAAGTGTTGAGCCTCTGCAGAGAAACACCGGGGGAGAGGGATGGGATGCACTGTAATTGCACTCTTTCAACAGGAGACAGGGCTTAGCTCATGTACTTTGGTTTATAATCCCTTGCTATTGTTAAAGGTAAAGTCTTAAATAGTTCAGTAAATTGTATCACTGATTCTGTAGTCAGACATCACTTTCAGTTTTAATGTTGCTTTTTTGTTTGTTCTTTAGCACAGACCTTTAGTCTGGGTTGCAGCAATTGCTCTGGAATGGTCCCCTTTTGTGGTTATGATTCCATTTCTCTATCTGGTTTATGGTGTTTGTTTAGATGATGCTGTAATCCCATACTTAGCCTCACCCAAACATTAGCTGTAACAAAGGAACAGTTTCAAGGAGCTTTTTTAATATTTTCTCATTGAAAAGAGTTTCTGCTGTGTTTTCTCTGGCTGGTAAATACCCTGGGACCCTTGATAGCTATGTCCATTATGATTCACAATTTATAAATATATTGCAGAGCTTCCACATTGTTGTGTTAATCCCAATGTCAGCAGTTCGAATACACTTAAAACAAAGGAGGCTTTAGAGATTTCACACTTTAAATCTACATAATCAAATACTTTCATGGCATTAAAAGCATGTCTAACATTCATCATAAAAACTACGAATTGTGTTTTTCAAGTATAATAAAAGGTAATGTATTTTTATTCCCCATGTGTGTCCAAAATCCACTTTGCCATCTTTATACAGGTAGAGTAATTTCTTAGTGTCCAATTATACTCTGATTTGCATAGGAACAACTATGTTTTGTGCAATTAAGTTATCACAAAGTCCTGTCATTCTGTAGCATTCTGTTAATCTTTAACTCAACGAAAAGCCATGTCAGCAGAGCACCAACACAGAAAAGATGGGTGTTCAAAGGAACTGCAATAGGAGCACATTCAGGACTGTCAGACAGAACAAGCTTTTCAAAAGGACACTTCCATTCAGTTTAAACCTACAAGGGTGTTGGGCTGACACCTCCATTTATTTGCTGTAGGGCTATAAGGAGAGAAAGAGAGAGACTTTCAGTCTTATTAAAGCAGTATTCGGAATACAAAAAAAGGGATTCTTTCCCTCTGCTCCTTTTTCTCTCAGCGGCAGATCATAAAGCATGGGCAGCACTAATGCAAGACAGATAGAATTGGTTCTAATATGAAGCCAAAAGACTTGATTTTGTGCAAACCAGCTACCAAATCTATTTCTTTGTTTGTTTTTTTAAATCAGCAGGGAAACAAAAAGGGAATGGATTTTTAAAATGTAGTTAGCATTATGGAAGTCCCAGAAAAATAGCATTTTCCTGCCACATTACTTTGTGGATGTCTGGTCAATGAGCTAAGGGGGGGTTGTGGCTAACAGCACCAGTATGGTTCGGTGATTATTCCAGTCAGGTACCAGCAGCAGGTTCAGTTTTACAAGATTAAAATGGTAATTGATCTTTGAGAAAACATTTCAGGACAAAACATAATTGTGTTTGCAACTGATCCTTAGCTGGTATAAATTGGTATAAGGCCACGGTAACCAGTAGAGAGAGCCCAGCTGCATCTCTAACCCCATCTATTCTCAAAATACTGGGCACATGTGGGTATCTGAAGTTGCAAGTATTGCAGGTAAAAGTCTGCAAATTGATTATTTCTGCATGGTTTCCCTAAACACAGCCCGTGCAGCTTCTTCCTGCTAACATTCCCATTACTTTTACTGAAAGCTGGCACATATCTTTCATGTTTTGTCTTGGGGATCTTTACTTCTGTGAATATATATATTATCTAATATTCGTTTCACTGGGTCAATTTGCAGAAAATGTTTCTCTTTCAAGGGTGCTTCTAAATTTTTATATTTTTCATTTTTCATCTCAATCAAAAATAAACCATGCGTGAGTCCGCTCTGTAGTTCTTCTATCACACTACTAACTCTGTGCATTTTTTCACCTATATACTAATAAAAAGATCTTTTTAATATTTATAAATACATATATACCTCAGTAACTGTTTTTTAGGGCTACTGTCCAAAGAAACTTTTCTTGTCTTTCATTTACACTGTGCTGCAAAACCCAGTTTTAACCTAAAAGAAACTGTAAAGAACTCTTTGTTATTTTCATTTTGGCCTTAATCTATAATGAATATTAATAGCACTTGTAAGGTGAGGTGCAGATTAAAAGCATTAAAACATAGCTTGGATGTTTTCAAAGGTTGTGTGCTGGATAGCATTTCTGGAAGTGCCAAAGGGCCAGATTTGTTACTGCAATTTTAGAACTGATATTGACTCCTCTTTTTAAAGATGTCTAAAGCTATGCAAAAGTGCAAATAGGTATTTTATGTACAGTTCAAAAGCACCTTCATCATTGCCAAAGTAAAGTAAAATTGAGGTGCTTTTGCAAATCTCTTTAGACACTTGTTTGCATCATTACCAACTCTATCTAAAAACTTCCAAAAATGGGACTTGGTCATTTAGAGGTCTTTGCAAAGTGTCCAATGTGCCCACTAGGATAGTCCAGGGCTTTAACCAGAGCTGAAGTCCAGGGGAGAGACTTTGTATGGAAAACCAAAAAGCCTATTCACATAGGCTTGAACACTATCCTTGCCAGAGTTGGTGGCACAACTTCCACTGATTATCAGTGATATTGGTCCAGGTCTATTGGGACTCGGAGAATATGGCAAAATGCTGCTCTTGCCCTTTTATGACTGCATCTGCAGCTGAACACTAATAACCACTTCAAAAGCAGGAAGCTTTCTCCCAGGGACATCAGTGAACACACAAGTCTGGCAAGATATCAACTGATTTGGCAGATGAGGGCTTTAATGGAGTCTGTATTGCTGCTGGTGGAAAGTTCAGGGCCTGGTGGAACCTTGTGCGTAACAGTGGGCTGCACCCTGGTCTTTCTGGCCAGGGCTTTTCGGCTTGCACAGGCTGCTGGGCCCAAATGTAGCGTTGCACACGTGTGTGCGCACGTGTGAGGACACGTGGACCTTGCACAGTTTCTACCACGTGCTTGTATTGACATCTGCTGCCCTGAAACAACCGCCAGCAGACTCTTTAACCCACAAAATGGATGATGCAATGCATGGCCTCTTACTTCAGTCCAAAACCAAATTTGATCAGTGGGTTTAACACCAACAAGCAAGGGAGATGAGAGGGAAACTCTTATTTTTGGCAGCGCGAGCCGTGAATTAAGGTGGGACTAATTAAATCCCTTTGGATATCAGAAGTGTGACTGAACACCATGCTAAAGAACATGTACAAGAAAGTGATGGTTTGGGGATGTCAGTTTAAAGCATCTGAGGATAGTCTTGCAAAATCCTGCTCTTGGGTGGTTATGAAAGTTTGTCTTGATTGGAAGGGTTTTTGTGAAATACTTCGCTTGTGTTGGTCAGGAGGCAAAGACCTGGATGAAAGGGCTGACCACCGAAGTAAAATCTTAATCCATCCCTCTGAGAAACTGATGGGCCCAGACTGCTCTCGGGCAGTCAGAAGCCATGAAAATAATTCTGGAAAATGTTCTCATAAGCTGATAAAAGAGCTGATTTAATAAAATTATTACATTGTCAGTTTATGATTTTACTTAGAAATCTTTTGGCCTAGTTCAGGTTAAAAAAAAAAGTCACCAGCTTTAGTTCTTCTGAAGAAAAAGGACTCCATCATTTATTAGATGAATGAAGATATCAATTTCTGTTTAAACATTAACAGGGTGATGCCAAATATTAGTCAGTTCCTAATAATTTTGAGGGATTAAAAAGATAATAAAAGTAATAGTCCATTACATTACCTACTTCAGCAAGATTGTAATGAATGTAATAAATTCCAGATCAGGGTTATAACAACTTCCATCTATTTAAAATGAATTTGTAGGGTTACTTTCATTAACTATGTATATGGAGAAAATGATCTGACATATTACTTTAAAAGAGCTGTAAAACCGATTAGAAGGAAATATGCTTCCCAGACAGTGTTCTAGGCCGCTGGGGAAATTTTATCCCTGGGAAGAAGGGGAAAAATAGGAAGGGAAGAAGAAGGCATCCTAGAGGATGCTATTGCATCATGTCTTTAACGTGCTCCTAGAGCTGCTTCGCTCCTCAGGAGAGATTTGGGCAGTAACAGCGGTCAGAGACCAGGATGAAAGCCACTTTCTCTCTTGAATTTTCTATTCCCTTCCCTTCCTTCCTTGGGAAAGGATGGATCTGTTAATGAATAAAGGTTCCTGCACTGGGAATTTGTGCATGGAAATGAAAACTGTGCCTGGTTCTGGTACAGCCTTTTGGCAGCCCAGGGGAAGGCTGAGGCATTAAAGGGGACGGTGGCCTCATTGCTCGGAGGAGACAAGGGACCTAGCACTTGACTGCACTACAGAAATTACTGCTGCACCTAGAATGCAGCCTTCATTTATCAATTTCATAGTAAGGGGGAAAGGGAAAGGGAGGGGGGAAACCCAACATCTGACTGCCTTTTTCAGCTCACACCGCATCTAGCCAGCGAGGGCCCTCCAAATCCAGTCATGTGTGTTAAAAAGAGGCTTGGATAAAGTAACCTAATACTAATGATTTATTCTTAATTGGACCTCTAAGTGATTAAAGTGGCAGTAATGAATGAGTAACATCCTTCTAATTCCCTTTTTCCATTTGGCTTGGGCTGAAGACCCTTTCTTTGTGCAGGATTTGACTTGTGGGTAAGCAATAGCAGTGTTTTTTAAGCTTTTAGTAATACTCCTGCAATGAGCAGCTTGGGTCATATTTGCAATAAATGACTCCATAAGCATGCTACCAAGGCATTGATTTTTTTTTTTATTTCTTGCTTTCTTGCTTGCTTCCTTTCTCTTTCTTGCTTTCTTTTATTGGATTAGCCAATTGTGAGGCTAATGAATATGCATTTGGCAACCCATGTTTGTGAGGCCAAGTCCCACGTGGGCATCAAAGGGTTTGAAATGTGCAAGCGTAAATATCAGCTTTGTCAAAATATTGATTCACTTTAAGAGTAACACAGCACCCTCCCTCTTGTGTTAATGTACAAAAGGATAAACCTGCTTTACGTATTATTTTACTTATTTTATAGGACCTAATACTGCCAATTAATTGACTGAACCAGCTGAGATTTTCTAACTCTGAACTTCAGTGTTCTTTTCCTGCTTTTTCAATCTAAAAATGATTGATACCCTCATTCTTAAAAAAATCCATTCAAAATGTAGGCAATATGTAACTTTTTAAAAAGAATAGAGAGATCCAGAACCACAGGTGTTCCACTTTGTCTTGGTAAAGAAAATGTTTTTCAGCATAAAGAGAGCTTGAAGTTGGTAGGAGATGTGTGGAGCACTCATCTTGCACTGGGGCAGCTCCAGCTTATCCCTTGTACCTTGGGCAGCTCAGAGATGGGTGAACAGCAGAGGAATGAAGAATTGTTTATAACATTGTGTTAAATGGGCAGCTATTCAAAAATAATTTGGGTATGCTTAGCCACATGCCTCAATTATATCTCTTACTGGAATGTAGGTAGGAATGTATCATGTTTTGTGACAACAAAATGCTATAACATGAGCAAAAAAACTAATAATAATGCTTATACTTCTTTTACACCAAAAAAAAAGAGACCAGCTTTCTGTCACTTTATGCTTTCTTATAAAGCTATGATAGATTTTTGAACTACCTGGCTTCAGTGCAGTGGGAGAGGATGATTAAACAAAACCAGTAATAAGATACAAAGAAAAGACATTATTCGGGACCTTTCTCCCCATCCCTTTCCCCTAGCCTGATTCAGGAATATTTGATGGTGAGAAACTTTATGAAATATCTTTGATTTCATCAGATATTGCCAGAGATGAGAACTATTCAGCAAGCGTAAAAAACTCCTTCACCTGATTTTGAGGGCAGATTGCTATCGAAGGCTGGTTGCTGTCATGGGTAATGAAACTGCACTGCGGGTGTTGATAGGAACTGGCTAATTAATAGACCATTACTGTGCTGTCATTGACTAACATTAGAACCCTTTGAGACTAGTTACACTGGCAAAAATCCGGAGGAACTCTCAGGGTTTGATGAAACTTGGATTTAATGATAGACTCTGACCTGAATTTAAGGACTATATAATATTTTCATGTGCTGTGCGCACTCATGTCTGAATTGTGTGGATGCTCTCTCTGAGACAATCACTCACACAGGTTTATACGCTTCAGATAACGGGACAAATGGAGGCAATTTCAGCAAGTGAGTTGTGGTGCCCTCACAACCCTACAAGCACTTGAGGAAATTTACTCCCTCTCGACCACAGTTCTCTGTGATGTTTGTCTGCACCCCTAGAGAAGGGGCTGTGCACCCAGACACCAAACATCTCTCCCCTCCCCTCCCCTCCCCTCCCCTCCCCTCCCCTCCCCTCCCCTCCCCTCTCCTCTCCTCTCCTCTCCTCTCCTCTCCTCTCCTCTCCTCTCCTCTCCTCTCCTCTCCTCTCCTCTCCTCTCCTCTCCTCTCCTCTCCTCTCCTCTCCTCTCCCCTCCCCTCCCCTCCCCTCCCCTCCCCTCCCCTCCCCTCCTCTCCTCTCCTCTCCTCTCCTCTCCTCTCCTCTCCTCTCCTCTCCTCTCCTCTCCTCTCCTCTCCTCTCCTCTCCTCTCCTCTCCTCTCCTCTCCTCTCCTCTCCTCTCCTCTCCTCTCCTCTCCTCTCCTTTGTTTTCTCAGAATTTTGGGGTCACCTTGACAAACAGGACTGTGATGGGAGGAACAGTTTGACACATTAGGTTTTCTCAGACTTGTAGTTCCAGTAAGCAGTAATCTCGGTTAAACATCTTTTGGGATGGTGCAGCAATGATTCAGGAGAAGGCTGACAAGGACATTAGTAGGGACTAGCAGGGAAGGGAGAGGTATTATCCAGAGCTACAGAAAATGCCTGGTCAGGAATACGAGAAATGAGAAAAAGAGAAAAGTGGAAGAAATAAACAAGGAAAGAGGAGTAGCAATAGCATTTAACCCAGGGAGAAAGAGTCAAAGTGATTTCTGCAACAGTGGAAAGGACAAAGTATGAGGAAAAGTAAGATTTATGGAGGAGCAGCTGAAATGAGATTGGAGCCAGTCAGAGATTGAAGGAAACTGAAAAAAAAATAAAAAAGAAAGAATAAAGAGAGAATTTTGCATTCTTATTGCTAAAAGTTAATCAGTCTTTGTGCCCTCAAGACTGGCCATCTCTGCAGAGTGAAGCCACCCCAAAGGCTGTGTCCAGCTATGGGAATGAGAGCAGACTTGTGATGATTGTTTTCCAGCACCAAACTTTTGGCCACCGTGAGCACAGCCAGGCAGCTCATCAAATGTGTTCACATCAGCAACGGGGAGAGATGGCAGGGCAGCACACAGCCCGGCAGACAGATCTTCCTGTCTCTTTCCTGCAAAGCTATTTCTGCTCAGTCCCTTTCCACAAAGCAACTCAGTGTTCAGAAGAAGAGCTGTGAAAATGGTCACTGGGAGATGCTTCTCTAGATCGCCCAGAACAAAGTGCATCAAACCATCTTAAAACGGAAGAAACACCCAACGCAAAGCTCTGTTCCCCGATAATCCTTCCAAATTCTTCTGAAGAGCCTCATTCATGGTACAAAGAGTTCCCAGGAGGACTTGCTCTCTTCAAGGACTAGTTAGCTGTACAAACATACCATTTGCTTTAGCATCTCTTTGAACTATCCTCAAAACACCGGCGTAATAATTGGATACCCTTACCTCTGCTGGCCTGCGCGGCATGGGTCATATATGTAAACATCAAACTCAAATAACAACCCCCAAATTTAATTTATTTCTACCTAAACAAGTTCTTTTATCATAAAGCAATAAATTTGTCTTGGTGCTAGCAATTTGTTGCGGGTGACATAACACTGCAAATTGATTAATCGCTACTGTACACGACAAAATGAGAAAAGCAAGGAATTATTATGAATAGCGTCCATCTGATACAGTAGGGATTCATTATTCAAAAGTGTTAGCTAGTGGTTAGCTATCCCCTTGTTGCAGATTACATTCATTTGCAGAATCCTACATCATGCTTACACAAATCAACAAACATGCATTTATTAAGACATGGAATGAAAGCTATTAAAATGTGAAAAATTGCCTTTTTATTTTAAAAAAAACAAGTCAAATTTGGTGGTAGCTTTCCTTTGGTGGGGGATGTTTCTAAGTGGCTGAAGCAAAGAAGGTTATTACATTATTTCTGTGTTTGCCTCCAGAATAAGTCATATCAAAATAAGTATATTATTTGTGTCTTACAGTGAGCCTTCATATTGCAAGTTGGAGGATTTGATGTACCAGAAGCGCTGGGCTGAAATTATAAATGCATTAAAATAGGCTCTCGTTGCCCTTTCAAACACATTTTAATCTTTAGCATTATACTTATACCAACACATCACAGTCATGCCTGAGGAACTTGTTCTGCTTGAGGTGAAGTACCACAGAGTGAGCTACGAAAGAGCACTTCCCTACAGGGCCAAGATGTTCTATATTCCCCAGGTTGAACAGTGGACTTCCTGTGAAGTACGAAATTTCTCTGAAAAAGTATTTTTAAGATGCAAAGTACAAAAAAAGCACGATCTAGGCCCCTTATTTCATGGCTGACCTGGTATCTGAGACTGGGAGCAAAGTTTTGTGTGTCTGTCTCGACTGCACAAGAGTGATATATCTAAGCTTGTCATCATTGTCAGGCAATTCTTGCTCTCCATGTAGCAGGTCTTGGCACAATAACACAGAAAAAAAGATTGGTTTAACTTTTGAGGAAGGGCATGAAGAAAATAGAGTCTTCTCTTCTGTTCCTGTTTCAGGAGCTCTTGCACTCCCGCTTTGAGATGCTTCTACAGATAATAGGATTAAGGGCATCAAACAGCGAACTCTCCCTGGTTCCTCCCCTCCCTCTGCACCTCCTGTCAGTGCAAAGTGCTTTTGCTTCGCTTTGGAAAATTGCTTCTATCATGCGTTGCTTGCGGAAAGAAACGCACTGATTGTAGGAACAGCAGTTTAGCACCAGCTCAGTCTTTGAACTCAGGTCTCTTGTCTTTTAGATCTGCTCTGAAATGCCACCTGTTAAACTGTTTTAATGGCTACTTGCAGTGAATCATCACTAAATATCACCAAAAAGAGGAATTTTTAAATGTTGCTAGAATTTTAAAGTCAAGTTAGTCATTCCATTTCGGTGTTGTGTATAAGAACTTAAAATGGTAAGGAGGGGCATTAGGTCCATGGTATATAATATTAGCACATTCTGGCATTGATTATCAGTTACTCTTTTAGATCTACTTTCATTAACATGCTGTGATTAGATCAGTTTAGATTCACACAGGTGTAACCACATATAAACATCTCTAAGGCTGTAACTCAGCTCCTCTGAGAAAATGTAGGCCCAGAGACAGCAGAACAGCTTTGCACTGTGTCTTGTTTCTCCGTGCCCTGTCCACTGAAGTCATGCAGAGCTCAGTAAGCATTCCTTTGCACATCAGAATCACTAAAGCCAGATCGCTTCTCAGTCAGAGCTGGAGCCAGCACAGGCTCCTGGGTTTGATGCTGCTGCAAGCCCTGGTTTTGCTTCTACAGAGGATGCGATGGTTCTCTCCTAGAACACTCTCAACAGTCAGCTGTGCCAATCCGTCCTTTCCAGAGTGTTTCAGGTGCTTTCATTTCATGGGTACTGGCTGACTCATTCAAAACAAGACGATAACGTGCTGCCCAGTTGTGACACAGCATGTGCCCTGCCTGGTGAGCAGAGCAGTGATGCTCACTGGACCACCTTCCCCTGTGCTCACCACTGTTAAAACACAGGATGGGAAAAAATGCAGTTGAGTGAGGGCTTATGTTCTACTCAGGGATGATGATCCGTGAGAAGAAATATGGGAATCTCTTCACACTGGCCCTGCCTGAGCCATGCCATTAGACACACCCAGCACAGTCAGTGGAGAATGGCAGGGATGCTCTAGGACGGGTGCACAGCAAGATCCAGAGGCCCAGCTCTCTCCCAGGTGACACAGGAATGGACACCAAACCCTGCTCTGGATCTGGGGCTAGCCAACTTGTAGCCTCCAGGACAACAGTCGTATGCTGGGTACAGCCAAAATCCAGGGTCCAGGAAATCCTGACCCCCCGGTGGTTAAATGAGATTGTGAGGTTCTGCCTGGCTCTGACAAGCATTTAGAGGGGAAAGAGATGGGATATTTTTCTTGTCCCTTCAGGGGCAGATACAGCACAAAATAATTGACATTAAATTCCAGGTCAGTTATGTTTTGATTCTAATTTGGGACTCAGACTTGGTTCAGCAAAGTGGTTTAAACACTTTTAAGGTGCTGTCAAATCACTGTTCTCTCTTAGAACTGCAACAAAGTAAACTCCTGTGGCAAATTAGCTCTTGGCCATTCATTTCTGAGCTAGGTATGCCATTTCCATCAGCCATCTACAGTTTTAATGAGAAGTGCAGGGGCAACAAAAAGAAAGAGCTCTGTCTGGGTAGTCCTTCTTTGCTCTGGGAGTATTTCAGTGCTGCTGTGCAGTGAAAAGTTAATCTTTCTTGACGGGTGATGCATGTGGATGATACTTCATGCATTTGATACTGAATGCTTGGTATAGCTCAGCGATCCCATATAAACACTGCAGAAGCAGAGGGGACCCTGAGCAAGGAAAAGGTCTGTCTTAAGTCCCTCTGTCTGTCACGTCACAGCATCCTTCCATAATGACATGCAGACTTCAGAGAGGCTGCAGCATCTCTGTCTTGTCTGGGAGACACTTGGTTGTTAATGACTAACTTCCCAGTGACAGCATTTCTTTTTGTATTTTGCTTCCCTTTGGATTTTTGCGATAACGTCCACAAAACAAACAGACAAATAAAATCAATCCATCAATGGCAGGCAACTTGTGTAGGTGGACAGCAGGAATCTGCACCCCAGTCAATTGGACCAGTTTGGGATTATTCTTTTTTTTTTTTCTCAAGTGGCAACATCTTCCTTCCCTCCCTCTTGATTCTCTCACATGACGCAAGAATAGAGTTTTGTGGAGGTCACTTACAGTTTAAAAGGCAGAAGAGTGACTTTATACAGGATAAAAATGGTTTGAAATTCAGTCACAAGATACTTATAAACCAGTGGCTTTGGTAATTGTTTAAAGAATTTGAATACCCAAGAGCTAAGAGGTTGCTGAGTGCCTGCTGCTAACACCTCGTGCTGCACTGGTGGCAACCAACACAGCTTTGCTGAAGTCAAGGCAGCAGATCAGCCCAGTACTGGCTGGGGAGTTGGCCAGTGGGCCTGGAGCACAAGATAAATGTTTATGGAAGGAGAAAGTTGTCTCTGGATAGCACCATTATAGGGGAAAAAAAAAAAGCCTGTACAAATCTCTTTATCTCTCAGTTTATCTGTTCTCATTAACAGATCTTCAATTGTTACTCTGGGGTTAACTTCTGATTCTCATTCAGGACAAAATCCCATGAAATGGCTATTAACAGCTCCTGCATTAGAGATAAGTGATGGCTCCCTTACAAAGCTCCTGGATACAGTCACATAGACCTCTAATTATCCCTGGTTCCCTAATTAAACAGCAGCAAAATCTTAATCTCCCCTAGAAATGCTTTGTCTGTAGGCAACTGTGGTCTGCCTGCAGAGCTAAGTACATCAGAGATTTCATCTCCTTACAAATGCTAACCTCCAGCAAGATATCATAAGCTAAAAACTAGCAAAACCTGCCAAAAAAGAAGAGAACATTTTGCAAGTAACCTGTCCCTGTCAGCCGAGGAGATCAGCAGGGTGGATATGGAGTATCTCAAGTTACTTACGACTATCAGTTGGGCTCCCACGAAACCTACCCTGAAAGTATTTGGTTACAGATGGGCACAAAGTCTGCAGGGCTTTACCACAACCATCTGCAAATATCACCCTGCAGCATTGCCTCTGTCCTCATGATGTTTTTTAAATTGCAGAAATTCACCCTGTAACTCACCAATTATACAATGGAGGGAATGGGAAGAGAAACAGGGCATGTAGATATTCATATGGCTATAGGAATAGGTGTAGGCATAGGCATAGGCACAGGAATAGGAATAGGAATAGGAATAGGAATAGGAATAGGAATAGGAATAGGAATAGGAATAGGAATAGGAATAGGAATAGGAATAGGAATAGGAATAGGAATAGAAATAAAATTAGAAATAAAATTAGAAAGAAATAGAAATAGAAATAGAAATAGAAATAGAAATAGAAATAGAAATAGAAATAGAAATAGAAATAGAAATAGAAATAGAAATAGAAATAGAAATAGAAATAGAAATAGAAATAGAAATAGAAATAGAAATAGAAATAATAGAAATAGAAATGGAAACAGGAATAAGAGTAAGAGTAGAAGTAGGAATAAGAGTAAGAGTAGAAGTAGGAATAAGAATAGGAATAGGAATAGGAACAGGAGTAAGAGTAGGAGTAAGAGTAGGAAAGGAATAGAAATAGGAATAGGAATGGTTATATGTTTGTCCCAAGGTCATCTGAAGGGCAGCAGCAAGCCTGGGAAAAGCCAGTGTTTTATTCATTATGTGCCTTTCTAAAGCACTCGTAGTTTAATGTAAATGGCATATGGTCTGCCTGCCACTTCTCTTGGCATGCTCCACTCTGCCATTTAACCACACACCTCTGAACAGGTCGTGTCCTCAGCAGAGGTAATTGAATGGGGGCATCCTCACGTTTCGACGGAAATGAGTAACAGGAGGGCTGAATGGAGGTGAATATGCATCGTGCCCTTTGTCAATACATCATTTTACTCTTTGTGGAAGAAGAGGGAGCCAGGCTTTTATTTACCTACTGGCTGAGAAAAGGCCAACAATCCTCACTCTGTCAAATTACTGAAGTCTAGCAAATGCTGCAAGACCTGACCCAAAAAGGATTTTAAAGCTGGTGAAAGATTGTCATGGGGTGGGCTAGGCAGCTTTTTATAAAACAATTGCATCAAGCCTGAGAAGGGAAAGAATTTAAGGCCATTAACCCAGCAAGAAACGAGGCTGTCAGTGGAGCCAGAGAGCATTAAATGTCCATTTGCAACATATTTTCAATGGGAATCAGTCACCAAACTTCTTCACACACCTTTGAAAACCCCAGCCTTACACGGATGGCATGAGCAGTGATTTGTTCTTACTACATCTGACTTGGATGGGTGGCAAATAAGAAGGGGATATTTCCTGGCAGGGACAGCAGAGAGACTGGTGGTGGAGGAGCTGGGGATTCCTCCCAGCTGCCACCGAGATGCTGCACAGGCAGGACACATCATTTCACGTCTCTGCAAAAGACCTGGTTCCCCATTTCCCAGCCCTGCTGTGAGACCCGACAGCGAAATACTTCAAAGCCAGGAAGTTAAATCCTCTGTTCACAGGAGTAAGTGGCTACCAAGGGTGGAAGGTTGTGATGGTTCCCCTAGGACATAGGGGTTCTGGGCTATAAAAGAGTACATTTCTCGTCCCTCTCAGGTGCTGAAAGCTCATTCATGAAGCTGTTGGAAATATTACATTAAAAACAGCCATGGAAGTGCAAAGTGCATTTGTTTATATTGAAACAAATATCTCTGTTATTGAAAAAAATCAAATGAATTGTGCAGGGAAGTAGTGGGTCAAAGCAGAGAAAATTAAAGCTGATCTTAATGCGGCAATAGAAAAGGCTTTTAAAAAGCTTCTTTTTTTTTCCTACCTAAACCAGGCAGGAAGAAGAGAAAGGAAGCAACTTGGATTGGCATTAAAACTCTCTTATCTCACATATTTACACTCTCCACTCTAGTTCAACTTCAATTTGCTTTTTGATAGTTGCAGGCTGATACCAAATGCTCCTGAAAGCTGACACTTGGTAAATAGTGCATTGTGCTTCCACCTCAAGAGTTATGACATGAGAGAAGGATTTGAGGCCGTCGGAGTTATGAAAGCTATTGCTGGTGTGATTTCAGGACATTTTGACATGACTTGATTTTGCTATTGCCACCCCTCCCCTATGCATAATTGTGACAGAGGGACATCTATTTTGAAAAAAACACCAAAGCAAAGTGTGAATGATGTCTGCTGGACATCTCATATCAGAAACATCTCCCTCCACCTTTCCTTCTTTTTTGGTAAAATCTCAACAACTGAGCTGCTTTCCATACCCAAACATTCATCCTTACAGGCAGCTGATTTATCCATCACTCTCCTCACCCCAGAAGGGTTCTCCACAGTCTCCTCTTTGTCACTGACACCCTCAGAGGCCCTGACTTTTGCAGTATTCGATAGGGAGCCTCCTTGCAGACGTACTTAAGGGCACAGATACGTTGTATTGCTGCTGTCTGAGCTGTCAAGTGGACAAACAGCAACAAGATAGTTGCACAGTATTAAATAACTGGAGACTAAGTGGATTACTTCCCAGTACTGGAAAAACACCTTGCTGTTGATAGACATTAAAAGAACAGGAAACAGGATCACACGCACTTTGTGCAGGAATAACTAGCAAAGATTTGAACCCAACTGCACTCTATGCAGTGCTCAGCTCTTGTGCTTGATGTTTCATCTAAATCTGGCTTGCTGACTTTTAAACCTACCACTTCTTGTCCTCCTGAGAGCCAGTCCAGACTTCATTTTCATTCTCCTTCAAAGTGAAGACCATCGCCTTCAGCCGTGGTCTGTTTATGATAGCAAAATAACTGTTGAAATGGATGTTCTCATGATGCATATTCTTGTTTATAGACAGGATATTTTTGGCAACAGTTCACATTTAGAAAAATAGCTCCAGAATCTTGTGAACAAAACAAAAGCTAACAACAACAACAAAACTCCAAGTGATTCTATAAGAATAGAGCAAAACTACACAGCCATATCTGATTTTTATAGGGTTCTGATCTGCAGAGTTCAATAAAATGGAACATATGAGGCTGGGCTTCCAGTGCTAATAAGGAGTAAATGCTCTGGCTGATGATGTACTGGTACTCTCCCTACATCCAACACACTGTACAGGTGCGAGGCACTCAGTGTTTGCATCACACCAGAGTGGCATAAATCTCAAACACATCACAGAGCAGCATCTGGTGTGTTATAAAAGCAATGTTGAAACAGCATCTTTTTTATTTATTTACCTATTTTTAACATTTGCTACTCACTGAGAGGTACTGGAGGACAAAACTGATTAGCACTTGTTCAGCCAAGGTGTTTAAGTATGATCATCTGATCTGGCCAATAATTTAGTCTAAATACACACTTACATACAGGAAAGGGGAAAATGCTGTAAGGGCTTTGCCACCAGTTCACTTTGCTACTCACAACCACATTGCCTCTCTCTGCCGTCCAGATTTGTTTTCTTTTGTATTTCTAAATGAGTATGTTAGCCAACATGACCATGCATAATTAAATATCTGATAAATTTACCATGAAATGAAGTCCAATGGAGTGTCCAACGGAGTGCTTAGGAATGGGGGGATGGTTTGGGGAACAAGGCTCATCCTCTGGCTGCTGGAGACCTCCACAAGCCTCTGCATTTAAAGAGTGACCAGGACCTGCCTTGTATGGGCATAGCTTTATTTGAAACAGAGACAAAAGAAAATGCAATAGGTTTTTGCCTGATGTACATTGACACCAGCCCTCTTGCATCCTTTGCCTCTTTGGCTGGGCAAGTGGCTCAGCATATCACCTGGTTGCTGCCCTTCAAAACAGATAAGGGCTGAGCTGTAATTACCTTCCCTTCAGGGAGAGCACTGTGTTTGGTACCTGTCTTTATCTGATTTGAAAAGCACAACAGAAAAATCACGGAAACCCTGTGTCAGACAGACAATACAAACCTCACTTCCTTAGAAAAATGTGATGAAAGTTAGTTAGAAAATATATTTTTCCTATGCTATTGCTTTCTATCAAGTTCCTCATGATCCAGCCCCCCAATAAGAGCATTTTCAGTTTGATATTCTAATCCTAGAACATGAGACATGAACCTGCACTGCCCATAAAAACTGTGAATCATTCCTTTTTACATTCTTCTTGCAGTTACACATCTGGGTTTTGTGTAGTTGTTAATGATAAAATAATGACAAATGAGAAACCAAACAAAAATCAGTTGTTAGGACACACTTGTAACCCACGGACCCAAAGCTCTTTTACAAGAAAAATGATGGTTTATTCCTTTATGAGATAATCATGCTCTCCCAGACCTCCACCTTCATCCATGACAACATCCCCTTCTCCTTGCCTTTCCATGTACATCTTTTTTACACACAGTAAACCCAGCCAGGCAGGGCTTTGCTCGGTCCTCACAAGAAGAATCCTTTGCCTCCTCAGGGGTTACCCACAATATTCACCCCCATTTCTCCTCACTCATCTGACCGAGGCTGCTTCCATTCCCTGCCGCTCGCGCTCCCCTCTCCCCCTGACATTGCCATGCACCACATCAAATAATTGTTGTTATAACTCTCCTCCTTCCCAAACTAAAATATACTTGATTGGGAGGCAGAGGGAGAGCAGGGAAATAGCTGGGTTTATTTTAATAGTTTCCACTCTCAGTTCAGTTTTATAGTACAGTATATTTAACTTTAACGTATGGACAGCTGGATGCATTTAACAGCACAATGGAAAGAATTTAGCAAGTGTACATTACAGGCCCTGTGTTTGGAGCTCATCACCACATATTTCTTCATAATATTTAGATGCGCCTGTTACAGATTGCGTCGGCTTGATCAAAATATGTTTGTGTCAGGTAGGATTTGCTGTAGATGAGCTTCTTTATTTCTTTACTTACTAAAACCCTTCCTACAAGAAGAAGTGCAGTTTAGCTGATCTCAGCAAGTCTAGCCCGATGCTTATGGCAGAGTTACTTGCCTTCTCTGCAGAAGCTGAAAAAAAGCATAAATACACAGAAATATAGGGGCATTTTCTGAACACAGACTGTGGGCACATTACTGCACTCGTGGTGTCACCTTCACCAGCAAATCCAGTGGAGTGAAGGATCACCAAAGGGTCAGAATCTGTCCCACATCCCCACACACACTGTAATGATAGAAAACAGCTACCACCATGAGACAGAGCTGTAAATCCTGCACATCTTTCCATCGGACCTGCATCCTGCTCTGAACCAGCTGGTTACCCTCTCACACCCTCTCTACATTACTCTGGAGATTTTTTCAGTGAAACTAGGCAGAAATCTTCTACATTTCTCTCAGAGACATGAATAAAGGAAATTTTCTGCAATGCTTTAAAACTCATTCGCCTTTTATTAAAACAAAAGCCAACGCTTTATGTATCAGTATAAAGTAATTTCCTTCACTACTTTTATGCCACTCACCCAGAAGCTCAGGTACCTGAAGGACATAATTTTACCAAGTTTATCTTGTTGTCTCTGATTTGTTACTCAGTGCCTATCGCAGCAATGCAAAGAGAAGGCAAATCATCCAAAAGACTTGTTAATATATTCAACCAGTTTTCTTTCTGATGCTGGAAAATATTAACAGCTTCATCTTTCACTAGACTGGGAGTTTTTGTCTTGTCTGTGTTTTGAAAGTGCTGCCTTCCCCAGCTACTGAAGGGTCACATGATCAATGCTGACGAAATGCAAGGGGCTGTATTTAAAAGGTATTCTTATAAAAATGCCAAAGAGAAGTTGAAGCCTAAGGAACCACAATACTTATGATTTGGAGAGATTCCAAAAAGTAAAACATATCAAGCCTGCTTTCCAAGCTGTGAACAAGCTTCGGTTACTTGGGAAACTACGATTTTAGATGTGTTTGTGTAGATAGGTGTTTTGCCTCTAAATATGGGGAAGGGAGGAAAGAAGGAGAAAGATGTTCAAGGAGAAAAAAACCCTTTGGAGGAAAAAACAAAATTATTGGAAAGCTCTGAAGTGTTCGCATTAATGTCATGTCATTACACTGTATTGCTGCACAGGTTAATATAATTGGGTTACTGTGTGTGAGCAATGATCCATAGCATGTTATGGCACTGAAACAAATGACATTTAACCAAGAGATTTGTAAGGCACCTTGTTATCTGCATGGTGAGCAATTGCAACAGAGAGTCAGATTGCTAGACGAGCGACTGACAAATTAGTTGTTGGGTTTACTGGACAGCCTGAATTTATAACCACACAATTCCATCGTAATTTATTAGATCCATAAACAGGCAGATCCAGTGTTTTTACTTAGATTACACTCTTATTACAGCCTCTGATCCTGTCCTGTTTGCAGTGTTGTTACAGCCTGGTTGTACTATTCATGTAACACTCAGTCCTTGGTTGAGGGCAAGGTGATCTTATATCAATAAGCCGCAGATTTCTAGCAACGAAAATGTCTACAGTCCAGTTTATATACAAATAGTTTGCAGATGCATATGGTCCCACTCACCAACTTTAGTCTCTCCAAGGAGGGAAGGGTGCAAAGAGAAGGGATCAGTGAAAGATGCAAATTCAGTTCAGAAAAAGATCTTCTTCCCTTTTCTCTTCTGGTGGAACAGATGCCGAAGTCTCTTGTCTGTATATTAAACAGTAAAGACAAGTGAACTGAATGAGATCTAGGGGGAAAAAAAGACTCGGTCTGTCCTGTCTGGTGGTCTGTTTCCACCTTGGCCTCTGGGACAAGGAAATTTCCCCATTTTGTTCTGTCTCTTCTGGCCTGGAGAGAAGAAAGTTCATCATTGCCCTGGCTGCAGGACAAAGCTGTGTCCTTTCTGGAAGGGCTATCTTTAAATCCTCATTGAAAAGGACCCCAGAGCTTACCCAGGCAGATTATTCCAGTTCTTTAACCTGTGTCATTTCTCCAGTGCCTGTCTACTATGACTTAGGTTGATGACTTCATTTTCTTTCCCCAGGGATAAAGAAAAGAAACAATCATCTCCCTTTTTACAGCCCCCCTAACAGATTAGAGGACAGCTATTAGACACCACACACCCTCAGCTGCACTGTCACACGTCACTTTTCCTCTTCACACCTTGCACAAATCCAAGTCTTTGCCCTTGCTGTTTCTGACACTGTTTTTCTTGCAGCCATTCCCCTTTGCAGTCACCACCACGTCCAGCATCACCAGTGGTGCACCGTGCCCAGAGCTGGATCCAGGATCCCCTGGTCCTCAGGAGGCTGGCTCAGGAGAACAAGTGTATCTCTCTAGGATTTTTTTCCATTTGAGGAAAGATGAAATCTTGCCTGTGTTCAGAGCCTTGGCTCACACTACAGTTTTTATGAGGTGATAAAATAATCACCTTTGGGCTCATGGTTGATGACTTAGACCAAAACTACAAGTCCAAGACTACCACCCAAGAGAATATTCTTGCTCCTAATCCAGCTGGCATCTTGTGGTCGCTTTTTCACTTTCCAGGTTAGAGGTCAGTTTTGTTTGGGCTAGATAAACCCTGGAGAGATGCCAAAGTTTTTTGGATGTTTCCCCACAGAAAATCTGACCTCCACTTCTTTTGGAAGTTTGCCTCTCCCTGGATAGCTTTAAAACCTCTTCTCATAGACTGGTTGAATAAAAAAAAAAACGTGGAGTGGCCTGTGAGGCTGGCTCTGACTTTCAGCTGTAAGCTGGTAAATGCCTTGAGTTAAGTAATGAAAATAAGAGAGGAGTCCAAACTCAATCAGAGCTCTGGAAAGCCATGAACTGTGAGTGAGTTTGAAACTCCCAGATGAGACGTGGAGCTGAGTGAGCTCTTCTCTGTATATGCTTGGGCTCAGCCACAATGATGATAGCAAAGAACTCAGGACAGAGTTTGTAATTTGTAAGTTGAGAACACTGAATGGAAAACACTGTCATCATGGACAAGGTGCTGGAGATGGGAACAGAAAACGGGACATGGTCATGCTGGTACTAACTGGTGCAGTTCCAGTCCCTCACCTGTAAGCACAGCTGAGCCTGTGCTGTGCACTGAACCTGGGCACAAACCTGCTCTTTGCTGGTTCCATAGCTGCAGCCGCTAAGAGTCCATCAGGGGTTCCCCTCATGTAAAGCTATTATTGTTAAAATAAACAGGCATTTAGCTTCACCATATAATATTTCACAAGCCTGAGGCACAGCAGTTGGAACACATCTCCCCCAGCCTTGAAATAGGAGGCAACAGGAATTGACGCGTTGGAGCGTTTTCAAGTTAAACACCAAAAGGTTTTATTGATGCAGGCTTTGGTGTGGCTGTGACTGTGATGAGGGTGCTGTGTGCTGTGACATCTCTGCGCCTGAAACAGCACAGTGCAAACTGATCCCAACAACTTCTCTTGCAAACATATCTAACAACCAGCTGCTGGAGGATTTTGGTCTGGTTTAGTCAGATGCGCTGGATATTTCAGTCCATGCCTGAACCAGTGTTAAACCCTGACTGGACTGCAGCACCAGAGAAACAAACCACGCCCACTCCTGCCTGATAATCTAACTCTGTCTTCTTAAGCACTTTTTGACATGTAGTTTTCTTGGACTAATTTGATTAATTTTTAATATTTTAGAACATTACAGGTCAAGTTCATGCCTGCTTTAGCATCACTTCAATTAATCTACCAACCAGTGAAAAACTTAGAAATAAAACAGAGCAAAACACCACTCTTTATTGTTTTGTTTGAAGCAGGTTCTATACAAAGATGCAATAGCAGATTTTATATAAAAGTGCCTAATTAAAGCAAGCCCCCAAACTGCGTTTTCATTTTGCACTGTTCCAGAAGGAAAAAAACACTACTAATAATTACTGAAAATGAAACTCAGCAGGGTAAGCAGAAGAAAGCATGGATGGCAGCAGAGGAGGATAGATGCCCAGCGTATGGAGGAGTTAACTAAATCTGAGCCTGTGATACTGCTTTCATATTTGCCAGGGAGACTGGGGAGAAAATCCTAATGGACCTACTGGAAACTGTTAATGCATATTGGTTATGTGTACAGAAAGGACACAAAGCCAACAGAAGTGGCTAATGAAAAATTATGTGAGCATTCAGCAGTGAGTAATATTCAGAGCCTTGATGGTGGTGGAGGGATGTGAATGACGCTGGTCAGGTGAAGAGCTGGAGAGCCTGGTACAGTATCACCTTTCAAGCTGAGTGCTGCCAAGACTCTTAGGGAAATGTTGAATCATAGTTGGAAGACGAGATATAGCTTTAGGGAGATAGAGAGGCATGTTCCTAGCGTACACTTCAACCCAGAGAAAACACTCATTTGCTTTACAGGTGAATAAATAACCATTTCCTTGAGCAAACCCAGTCACACAGTAGCACGCCGTGCTGTTACTTAGGGCTTCATCACAGGCAAAAACTGTGCCTCTTACCACTAATGGGAAAATCTCAGGGCTAGACATAAGTAAGACAACTCCTTGTTGCTCCCAGACACTTGGATTATCGTGGCTTTGGGTACAGGCTCTCTTTGTGCAGCATCTACCCCAGTGGGATCTTGCTTTGAGATGGAAACCTCCACGTGTTACCACAGAAAAACACACATTTGGTCTTGAATACCCCAGCTGTAGCTTTCTCATAGACAAAGGCAGATGAAATCTCTGCATGTATTTCTAATAGACTGTGTGGCTATAAAAAGTTTTTATTTCTGTTGAATTTTCACTGAAATTTGCAGGAAGAAAAAATCAGCTCCCTTTCCTCATCAAATCAGCAGGATATTGCAAATCTAAAATATTCAATTTAGGGATGGGCTTTCTTGCCCCTCAGTTGTCAGCATCAGAGAGGGTATTAAAGGACCAATTTGTGTTCAAGATAAGAAAGTAAATTCTCCTTTCTGTTGCTGCCATGAGACTGAGATGGAAAAGCTGCAAAAACAGAAGTGTCCAGCTGTGACCTCTGTGCTGAGGTGGCCTCCTAAACTCATTTGTCTCATGTCCACTATTCTTCCTTAGTGACCAATGATAGGACTCAAGAGAACGGAAGGAAGATGTACCAGGGGAGGTTTAGGTTGAAAGTTACAAAAAGACTCTTCACTCAGAGGGTGGTGGAGCACTGGAACAGCTCCCCAGGGAAGCAGTCATGGCATCAAGCCTACAATATTCAAGAAACATTGGGACAATGCACTCAGACATGTGTTGTGAATGTTGGGATTGTCCTGTGTGGGGACAGGAGCTGGACCAGATGATCCTTGCGAGTCCCTTCCAACTCAGGCCATTCTGTGCTTCTTCATGGCACCATTTCCATGGAGAAACCAAAGAGGGAGCCAAGAAGTATTCTGCTTTCATTTCCCTGTGTTGGTACTCTTTTGGGTTATACAGCATCACTTTGGGTCTTTGCTGGTTTAGGCCTCATTTGAAGAAAACAGGAACAGTCTTTCTTGAAAAAGGATGATATTTCCCTTAATTTAAATAGCTTTGAGCAAACAAGTACCAATTTGGATGTACTTTCCCATTTAATATTTGTGTGATTTATGCTTCTAAGCAACCCTTCTGCTCTCCTGTTTATATGCCCTCAAAGCTCATTTTTTAACTACAGTTAATCAAGCTGAAGCAAAACATAACTCACAGCAAGACGATGCTGGCCAAATTTTATAACTTGGGCTACTGTACTGGATGTCAGCTCTGCTGCTAAAAATAACTACCCTGGGACAGGTGCCTTCCCTGGCCAGCAAAATTTAATGCCACTTTTTAAAACCCTGGCCAGAAGAAGCCTTGGAGGGGAAGAAACCCTTTAGCTTTTTTGAGGGGAAATATTGGTATTCCAAGTCCAGGAATTGAAAGCTGCTTGTTTGAAGTATTGATGGCCAAACTGGCTGGACACAAAGCAAATAGCAGTGACCCAGACTACTTTGCCTTTCTACCTTGGTCACAGTTTAGGTTTTGAAGCAGCAGGCTGAGTAATTTCTAATCTGTAAATGTTATTTGCTCTACCACAAAAGAAAATCCATCTGCAGCTCCATGAAACAGCTCGGTGATAGGCAGGTGGGACCCAGGCTCAAGGAAAGAGCAGGACACATGTTTTATGCCACGTCCCTTTCTCTGCACAAAAAATACTTCAACATCCTCCTGTCCCAGACAGAAAATCCCATACCCCTGCCCTAGCTGCATGCCTTGATGCTCCTTTAACCAGGTACCAACTCTGCAGCATCCAAACATACCAGGAAAACCACACACCAGCAGCAGCCCTGGTGCCATAGCAAGATCTGTATCTTCATTTTTAGAAGACAGAAGCAAGGAAGAAATGAATAGAGAAATGTGAAAGGAGGCTGAGGGTCCTGCTTGCAATTGAGAAAACACCTGCAAGTGCTTTTTCTCTGACAGTTTGGCAGATGGATGTGGCACTGTCTGTGCAATCTGTCTGCAATAGCGATGCACACTGTGTCCACTCTGTTAAACACGCTCAATGTTTTAGCAATATCAATGGCAATACATTAAAAAAGGTGTTTAACTGCACTGGTTAGACTCAGTGAGCCAGGGAAGAGAGGGGAACTTAGGGTTAGCCACGGTGAGCCAAGGGTTTTTCTTTCCTAAGAGATTTAAATGAACCAGCTCAGCTGCCGCAGGCAGCAGCATCCCAGCTGAGCAGAGGTATGTGCAAGCTGCAAAGCCTGTGGTTAACCCTGCTCAGCACCATGGCTGTGGTTGCAGGATTGCTCTCGGGTTGCAAGTGAGCCTGTATAAACCAACAGCTGCTCTGGAGATGTAGGGGAATTATAGAAATGGTTTCTCTCCACGCTCTCTAGGTGCAAAGTCCCACTTAATATCACACCAGTTTGATGCATTTCCTTTTTTCCCCAGGTGGTGGGATATAAGTGACCCCGGAAACTTGTCAGCCACGAGGGAGTGAACGAGCAGCTCCAGCACACAGAAACTATCAGGTTTCTCACACCCTTCCCACAACATCCCCGCTATGCTCAGCAGTACTTCCCTCCACCTGCAGCTTCCAGGAACCTGCATTGCCAAGGCTGTGTCAGAATGCAAGGAAACAACGCAGCTCCTGGAAAGCAGCCTCATTTCCCATGACCATTTGGCTTGTATTTCCTGTCAGAATCGTCCTTTGCTCTTTTCAGGTACAAAACCAAATCCAACTGGATTTTCAGGGACTTCACAACAACTCTTCCCAAGCCCCATGCCCGCTGTTCACAATGCAGGGAATGCTGAGTCATGGGTCTAGGGAAGCAAATAGGAATAATGCACATACCTCCTACCACACCTTGCATGACTTTCATATGCTTTGTGCCAATTTATTCATACCTTGTCCTTCCATGTTACAACACCAGGGCAAAAAAACAACCCAACACACAGCTCTAAGCCCTCCTTTTCCTCCAGGGCAGGGAAGAGGAAAAAAAACCTCTGTACAACACCTGACAGCCTGCAGGGGAGAATTTTCTTCTGTGGCTGGGTCCTAGGGCCAAGAATACTATTTGGAATGATACAAAAGCTTTCACAGACTGTCATTTTCTAGTAATTATAATTTCACACACATTTACCTAAGGATAATTCTGAAAACCAAGAAAAATGGCAAGGAAACAAATTATATTTCTGTTTTTAACCAGCACACTCAGATTTGGAGTCACATCACAACTGGTTGCCAGGAGGTTTATAGTGTTGGAGTGAAAAATGCCTACAAAGTTGCACAACCATTGTTTTTGAGGTAGCAGCACATGTTGTGCAAACTCCGACATCTGAATCTGTTCACTTTTCAGGCTTTTCCTTTGGAAATTGATGTTGTTACCAGGTTTATACAGAAACCTGTTGGCAGGATAACTTTAACTGATGCACTTAATCTTACCTGGTTAGTTTTATATTTCTCCCATTTCTCACCACCCCCTAAAGTTCAATATCTTTAAGACAAAAGAGAAGAAAATAATTAACTGCTAGTCACGCTTGCTGACAATGACACCTTTTGTTAGAACCAGCTTCCCGCTCAGAATGAAATTAGGACCAGTCTTGGGTTTTTATTTTCCTTCTCTTGGAAATCATTGTAGAAATTTTTCAGAGAGCAGATGCAATAAAAAGCAGAAAAATAACTTTATAATCCAAACCGGTCTCTTTAGAAAGATACTCCATTTCAGAGACCAATGTAAGAGATGAATTATAGGCTGCCAAGCACAGGAAAGGCACCATTTTCTTTGTAGGGATGTAATTAATGGAAAATAATTTCTCAGATTGCCACAAACCAATGAGCAGGGTTCGATATATAATTGACAATGCCAATATCTCTGTTCTGCATAGGTATTCTGTCACTTTTCTTCAATATTTAGACTTCTAAACGTGCATTTGATCCCATATGTGACTCCAAAGACATCCAGTGCCAGGTCTGCATAAAGGGCCAGATTTCCCACTGTGTAAATTTACTTAATTCTTCTGATGTCAGTAAAGTTGCATCAACTTTAAAGTAGGTGATCTTCCCAAAGTGTCTTTGAGGTCTATGTGATATGATTGAGACACATTTTCATAAAGACCCAGAATGGGGAGCATACTGATTTCTGGTAGGCAAAATGGGTATTGTCTCTATTTACAGCCTGTCCCATTTATTCATTAATTACTGATTATGAGTTGCAAGCAGAGGTGACAACACTCATGTATGTATCAGGAGTAGCTGGTGTTGAGGTGCAACTTTCCATCCAAATATCTTATGAGGAAAAGAAATATCGAGGTGTGTTGCTGTTATGAATATCAAGATTTTATGAGGCTGTGTTTTTTCTTTCCTCTCCAACTCCTTGGGATTTTAAGAGAATATTTGTGATTTAGGAACTAGCATAGTCCTTAAACAGAGCTATTAAATTTTAATAGAAAACTCACATGAGTTCAAGACACAGAAAACCTGAACATTGCCTTTTTACAGTTTTATATTTCTGTGTTTACCCTCATTAGTTATAGTACAAACACTAAAACTCATGAAAATAGTTGGAAAAACTTCTGTCTTAAAACTTCAGTCCTGCAAAATCTTATCAATGCATTGTATTTTAAGCACGAGGTCCATCCTACAGCTCTCAACACCCTAAGTACCTGGTCAGTGAGACTTTGTAGAAGTTTCTAGTCCATTGATGCTATCTGCCTCAAAGCATTACACTGTAAGCAGCCTAGAAAAATTACTAGTAAAAACCAGATTTTTCTTCCCTTGTCTTATTTCCATATACTACATAAATATCCCATCAAATACCTTTGCTGGTTTGTGTTCCATAAATTTTGGTTCAGTAAATGCACTTTCATTACCTGATATTTATAATGCAGGAAGGGCCAAAGCCACGTTCTGACACCATTAGGAAATAACAATGAATGGGCCTTCAGAGACCTCCTTCATCTTGATCTAGCAGCCAGACCTAAGATTAGTAGGGGAGACACATCCCACTTTACCCCTTTGGATCTATTTAAACTCTTAATTTTCTGGTTAACACTGTTTTGAAGTGATAATTGCAAGACCCCCATGTGCTATTTACATTACACTTGTGATAGTTTTGAAACACAGCTCAATCGTATATGGAATAGATAATGTTTTATTCTTTATGAATAGAACACCTGGGTTTACATGTGATGACAAGGATCTCAAGATTAGATGATGAAACCATAATCATTGACAGCTGTATTTTATTTATTTTGGGTATCCAATCAGCACTAATTGTTACCTGTTTTAACAGAATAGGTTTGTATCAGTGTTTTAACCCAGCATCTTCATCTGAGATACAAAGTCCAAGTCTTGTCCTAGACAACTACTCCAAATTAGGTCACACAAAGGAATCCAGCATCTGTGTGATAGTCTAGGTCACACTGCTATTTGTGGAATGGATACTAGTACAGCCTTTGTGAGTGCATGATATATGAACTGTATGTATTTCCTTGATAAATTGTTTTTAAATATTTCCTCCTTTTTATTAATTGAAGAGGAAACTCATGCATCAATGACATTTTTATGCTGGTTTACACATAAATTATTTCCCTGTGATGTTCATTTTTATTATTATTGCCGATATTATAGCAAATGCATTTTTTTTTGCCTTGTAAACAAGATTTTGCTTACAGCTAAATGAAAAGAAGAGAAGTTAATCACGTTGAAATAATAGGTTTAAAAAGGTAATTCAGTAATGTTTGGCTGATGTTTAATCTTCCCCAATAGAAGCCATGCCGAGAGAAATGACAGAAACTCTGTTTTTGTAATTAAACAGTATTTATCACTGGCAGGGCAGCTGAAGGAGAGCTGAAATACTGCAATGACTGCCTACTCCTAGCAAACACTTCCAAGCAGGGACTTCAAAGTTTGTTAAGTGACAGTGATGGCTGGAAACCTTGAAAATTAAGAGTATACATAGCTTTCAGTGTAGGAACTCGACGTTGTGGGTCTCTTCACCCTGTTTCCTGGAGAGAGTGAAGTTTTTTCTGAGCCCATTAGAAAAGATGCCCACTATCAAACAATATAACTTGTTTTTCTGTAGAGTAGTCCCCAAAGGAATGTCTATTTTCCCTGCTTTTGGGATGGAGAACTGAGTCTTGCTGGTAGCGTGTAGTCAAGTACCTCCATCCTTTAAGATCAAAATGGAGTTAAACTCTGAGGATCTGAGCCTCAGGAGTTGTTCAAGATCACCCAAGAAATATGTGGCAGAGCTGAGTCTTGAAGCCATGCTTCCTAAATTAGGTTTTTCACAGCTCCTCCTCCATAGAAGGATCTTCTTTTCACAATCCTGCGCCCGCTAGCATCTGCCCTGGACTCTTGGATCTACTTCTTGTTCTATTCTGTGTGAACATGGCTCTGCTTTATCCCAGCCACAACATTTTTTACCCCAAGCCCTGTGTTACAGATGGATAATATTCAGTGAAAGAGCTTCTGCCTCTTGCTTGGCTTGAGAGTTGATTATTCCAGTGAACAAAGTCAAGTGTGTCAAGTTGTGCCAGACTCTCAAGCTCTGCTGAGCAGAATGCTGCAGAGCAGTGCAGTGCCATTAGATTTAGGTGCTATAGCCAGAAAAGAGCTTTTCACTTATAGGTTATTTGCCATTCAAGAACCCCTTTCAAATTCACTTTGGACTTTTGTGAAGAGCTTGTAATTGCTATCTCGCCAGCCAGCTTCAACAACACTGATATTTCATGGTAGCTGCCAAAAACCCAGCTCTTTCCTTTGCATCTTTCGCAACCAAATCCATACTCATGCCCATGAAGTAGAAGTGAAAGCAGCATTCAATTCCTTAAAGAGCTGCCTGAAATTGTTCATCTACCTTCCTTCTAGACAATCGAGAGTTACTCTTCTTTCACATACAATCTTTTCCTCAATCTGGAATCAGGATATAGTTTTACCTACAGTGCCAGCATAGTTCAGCCGGTTCTCACATCCCCAGGCAACCTACTGACAAGCAATGGTTTGTAAAATCATTTCAAGCACATCTTTCAGAGTTTTTTATTTTCCAGTTTATTCCTTATCAGGAACTGTATTTTATATTCCCTGTTCCACTTAATGATTTTTTCAAAGTGGGCCTATATTCTAACTCCCCAAAATTGAGTTTGAGCTTGACCCTACTGGCTCGAGAAGACAAGTTGGTTACATTTATTTATGCCTTTTTTTACCAGACTGTTTTGGAGATAATGTGTTCTTACCTTCCATGTCTGCTTAGTAAAATGAGTAATTATTGCTATTATAGCATAAGTGACAATAAAGTGACTTCCAAGCACTGCCACAGACCCCCCGAGGAAGAAGCTCAGTTAGCTGGAGGGGAATCATGCTTGGAAAAAAGTCCATCTGCTTTTGGGTGAAGAAGTCCTGTCAGAATCACACTGGTAGTAATGGGTTGCATCAAAAGAATATCAAGCCTGAATCTGATCCCTAGCCAATCATTCTGAATCCATCACCTCTAGTTTCAGGTCTGATTGCTCTTTCTTGCAGCAAGGGACAGAACCCAGGAGTCCAGATCCCACAGGGACCAGCGGAAAGATCCGTAGGCTTTGAAGCTGGTCCACCTCTAAGTCCCCTGCCATAAGTCAGTCACACACTGCCTTTCCATGCTTGAGTAAGCACATAGTTCCCAGCCACTCAGAAGCACAGTAGTTTTTTTGCATTTCTCTTTAGGTTTGTTTTCTGCTTGGCAGCTGAACGGGCAATTTGCAGCTCCCCACGAAGAGCAAGCCCAGTGGGCAAATGGCATTTAGTGTGTGAGCTCTGAATGAAAGTTACATTTCCTTTTTTCCCCTCTGTAGTTTGAACCTCCAGCAAACTTCCCCCTGCAGCTCTGGAAAATATAAACAATCTCTTTGCTGTTAGAAACCAGCATGATCAAGCTTTGATTTGTGATTTTCTAGGGAAGAACCGTATCATCCTTTGGTGAGAAGATCTGCATGTTGGAGTCGCTGAAGCAGGTCAGTCTCGAATAGCATCTAATTAGGCAAATTCTATTGTTTAGCCAAACAGATGTATTCATCACTGAACATCAGATGCTGCATTATCCAGTTACAACAGCACCTAGCTCCTTAAAAATACAGAAATAGGAAATCTTCATTGCTTGCTGACTGGTGCTTTGACCCATGCAGTAATGATCCCTTCTGAGGTAACAGTAAGAAAACTAATCAAGTAACTGTGGAAGAGCTACTTCAGTCATTCCCAGCTTTGGGATTTAAAATATTTTCTAACAGAAAGAAAGCAATAAAAATGTTTGGTTCTTTCCTTGGGAACGTTTTCATTCTCTCCCACTCTCTTTAAGGACAGGTTAAAGTTTTTTCAAGGAATGTTAAAGAAAATCAGGCATAAACTTGGTTGGATGGAACAAGGAGACCCCTCAAAAAATGCTATTCAGGTGCTCAGTTTGTCAGTCCCTGAACACAGTCCTGGTTGGAGGCACCAACAGCAGTAGCTTCAATACCATAAGGAGACAAATTTCTGCCTACAAATTCCAAGCCAAGGCTTTTCCTCACACCATGCTGCAGCCCAGTCTTGCTGGTGCCTTCCTTTCACTGGAGAACAGCCAGGAATGCAGCAAACCCCATGTTACACCATTCCCATTGTATCCCCGTGTCAGGATCCCACATCACCCTGTTCACACCTTGCCCTAACGTCAAGAACATTACTTAGAGCTTCCTAGAACTGGCTTATATTTTCATCCAGCAGGACTGGTGAAGACCATGTGCTCTTGGCCTACCCTATCATCCTTATTTTATAGTAAGCTGATTCAGAGAGATCTGGGTGCCTAAACATCAATATCCAGTACCATGTTCAGCTTGTGTTCACAGGTAATGGAATCATCTGCATGGTCCTCATGATAAAAATTAGTTTCTATCTTGATGCATTATTTCTTTGAAACATTTTTACTAAATGGCTTCAGCTTTCGAGCCTCATGCACCTTTCTGGAGCTTGGGATAGTTTGCACTCAGAAATGACAGCAGTTTAAGTTTTGACCTATATAGCTGTTATGCATCTGACCAAGGTCTCACACAATGCAACACCTTTGCTAGAAAACAAGAGACTACAGTGTGTCATGGGAAACACAGCCTGAGCAGAACTGGGAAGTTCAATGCTTAGAAACTACTGTCTGCCCGATACAGAACAACCTCTTTCCAAAACAAACACCTTTTCCCAACACAAACGCTTTATTATATTCTTTTTGAGTGAAAAGTCTGTTTTTTTCTGAGGAAGAGCTTTATGCTTTTCTGACTTCATAAAAATAAAAGTTTGTTTTTCCAATCAGCTCTCCTTACAGGACTTGATGGGACTGACTGGACAGAGCATCTGCTTAAAGCTGTCAGCATCAGCCCAGTAACCTCTTTGAGAATTACCTGAAATCCGGGCATAAAGGGATTTTTTTTCCAAACAGAGCACTATGTATTACTAAGTTTTTACAAGGTTATGAAGATCTTTTTACTGAGAAACATTTTCAAGTTTCAGATGGCTGGCAGATGTGTTAAAGAACATATGATTCAAATATAAAACCTTTCTTTTTATTGCTGAAACACTAATAAGAGTGCACTTTAATATGGCTTAATGTGTTACTCCTTAATTGACAGCAGATGTTTCCTGAACAGCATTTTTTAAAAGACGTGCCGCACTTCAAAACAAGAAGAAATGAAGTCTTACTGTACATACAAGAGCTTCCAAAAACAACGCCTTTCCTTGCCAATAATTGTTTATGAAAACAGCATTCCAGATTATTTGAAAATCAATATTAAGTCCCATGGAATATGTCAGAGTAAATTTGATGTTATTTCAACAGAACCCTAACTTAGCCAGTGTTTAAGGTCTCCTTCTGCTTACCCTCCAGACTCCAAACTGGGAAATATCATCTAGCCCTTGATGCTTGATCAGAAGGGATGGGAAAAAACAGTCATGTCAATGGGAAGCCAAGTGTCCATCTTTTTGGTCAGACAGAGAAAACTTCCAGCAGAACCAACTAGAAATCTGAAATCTCACCTGAGGTGCATGAAAATTATATTTCATGCTTACATGTTAAATACTCCAAGCTTTGGAACCTCCTCATCCCCTGGCTGCTGGCGTGATCTCTCCGAGACAGGAGAGCTTGGTCCTTTGGCATGTTGATTCCACAAAGCTGGGCTACAAATGTCACCAATGTGAAGATGTTTGTAAGTTCTTCTCTCATCACAGCCCAGAAAAAGAGGATATTTTTCCTCAATATTTTGCCAAAGTCCTGCTCTAACTCTGAATCAAAACATCTCTCTCAAGGTGTCTCAAATCACACAAAGTCCCCTGCAAGGGTGGAGGTTTCACCATTTTCAGCAGTGTGCAAAGTACTGAAAATTTATAAATCTGTTACCTGTAAGGGGTGTGATTGTGAAGGGCAAGAGAGGGCTCAAGATATACAAGAAAAGAGGAGAAAGAAAAATAGTGCATCCCCTTCTCCTTCCACAATCTCTTGGCAGTCTGAACCCATTCTTTGAAGCACAGAACCAGACACAAAGTCCTGTCCAGTGCTGCTGTCAGTGCAAACCCTTCAGCAGGTCCTATGTGACACAGGACAGATCACAGTCTCTGAGCATCTTCTCTGAAGAGCTGAACTTCAAACTCTCCCCAGGCAGCAGCCAAAGACAGACACACTCAGGTGCTAAAGAAGTTAATCTGATATTGATTTATCTCTCCTTCCCCTTCCTTAGAATGGTTAATAACATTTTCATTCTCTTGGCCTTAATTATTAGAATATTCCCACTGTTTGTTGTTCTAAAAGAGCTCTAGTGTTGAAATACACATGCCATTTTGTTCAAATCAAAGTGAGTTGAGCACTGGGCAGGGGAGATGATGCTTCTGAGAGCCTTGAGCTCCAGGCAGGTTCTGGACTTGGGGTGAAAGTGGCTCTGCTACAGGAGAAAGGCCACACCTTTGGATCCACTGAACACTTTTTGCAGACCTAATGCTCACAAATGCATGAAATAGAAAAATAATCAGCAGCACAAGACAAAACAGAAAAATAAGAAAAAACATGGAATTTTATTATCTTCAGTAAAAGAGAGAGATGAACATAATCAAATCATTGAAGGGTAGAGATCAGAGGAAGATCATCCTTTGTAAGCATAAAATCAGCCTTACCAACCTCAGGAGACCTGCTAATGTCCTGGGAAAATAAGACTGGCAGAATTTACTGCACCTCTCCCCAAACCCACCCAGGAGCAGCTCTGAAACTCCCCACCCCTCCACCATGTGTACGCTGGGCCCCGAACACGGCTGTTTGATGTGTGTGTGATTGTAACACGCTGGGCTCCCCAAAGCATGCTGTGAGAGGCGATTTGTGGTAACAAATGACTGAATCTTTAAATACAGCCAAGCTGTGGTCAGTGTTTATTTATTTTTATTATGTAAACAACCCATCCCTTTGGATTATTACAGTTTAACTTTAAAAGCAGTTGATCATTTACAATGACGATGTTATTGGACCATTTTTTTTAAAACCTTGTTAAAATATTAAGTAATTGACAGTGCTTTTTGTTATCCTGCTTATAAAATACAAATCATTAGGGCAATAAATATTATTAGTTTAGAACTGATGTAAACCAAATGTTTTTTTCCTTAAAATACCCATAAAAGTGAAGTTTTATCTTCCATCTGGCAATGCCTCTTATGCCAAAATGTTCTGAGTGGAATTGCATTAATAAGAAGACATCAAGAGAAATATGTTACTTGTATCCTTTAATATGCCTTTGTAAACTGAGATACACGTTGGCCTTCTATCAATAAGCATCTCTACCTGTGGGTTTTGAGAAGGATTAATAGAGAAGAACCATTATAGGATGAAAGGGCAGAGCATGCTGGGAGAAAAATGAAAATCAAACATCCACCAGTGCATACACTTCCTTCCAGGATAATATTTAGATTTTATTTTATTTTCTTAATTTAAATGTATATATAAAGAAATAAAATGTTTAAGCTGGTTTTAGATAGCACACATCTGCACTGCAATAAGGCCATTTTCAAAAGTACAGCTCTCAGTGGGATATTTATTTAATTCATATTGGTTTTGGACCTCAGCCTATAATGAGAAAAGATATGGGCACATGCTAGAGATGGTGGCTGCGACTTGGACTTTTTTGAACATTAAAGTAGAAAAATCCTTTGCATGTAGGAAGGGTTTAGTGAAAATTCAATAACTTTTGCTTCAGACACTGTGCTTCAGAGCACTAATAAAGACAAGAGAGAACTGACACAGACACTGAACTCACAGCTGAGCTGCCTGGAAAATGCCAGCCGGTTCTAGCAGGCGTTTCCCAGCCTTTCTCTCCTCAGACACTTTTCACCTTTCTGTTGAAATTGGATTTTGAAACCAATTTCCAGTTCTCCCACATTATTCGCATCTGAATCGTACGGGGATGGTCTCTGTGTGGATGCGCCTGACTCCACACTTCTGTTTCCATGTTGGTCAAAGGTGTCTTTGAGGTGTTACCTCCCCAAACTGAGCCAACCCTGCTGGGTGCTGCCATCAGTGCTTGGGCTGATCTCCTTTTGCAGCCTCCCAAAATACAGTCACAGCATCACAGCTTGCTCACTGTGTGCACACTGATGGTTTCGCACCAGATTCAACAGTTTTGAGTGAGTTTTAGCATGGGGAGAGGGCAGAGGCTTTTCCCAGGAGGATGGGGGGGTCAGAAGGGTCCATGGTGTGGGGCAGCTGAGGGCTGCTCCATCAGTCCTGCTGCTGGTTGGATCAAAACTTGAAGTGAAACAGGGAACTGTTCCTCGATCAGAGGCTACATCTTTTCCTTATTGCTCTACTGTGAATCCTATCCATTTTGCTGCACCTTAGGGCCCAATTCAATGACTAAAATTGATTTTTTGGTACTTGAGTGGCCATATGTGGAAACCAGAAGTATTATTTTTTATTGAATACAATCCTTAGAGCACTAACTCACAAGCTCTCTTCAGTACAATATAATAAAGTGATACCAACATTTCCTAGCTCTCTGTAACTTCATTACTCTCTGTCTCTTTGGGACACTGTCATCTCTTACCCAGACTTTTTCATGGACGGTGAGTTTCACATCTGATGCTAAATCTGAGGCCTCTCCCTCTTCCCTCTGTGTGCACATACGAGCTGACACACTTTCTTACATATGCTCAGCATTATCTGTTAGACTCTGCAGAGCAAACAGCACAGCCAAGTGCCAGTCAGAAAAATGCACTTGACTTTCGAGGAATTGTTTTCATTAAAGCAAAACCAGGACCTGCCTGCAGACCCAGAAGTCTGAATGGAAACAATTTCCCTGTGCAGGAATCTCAGCTGACGTGCAGCTGCCGAGCTCTGCGTTCCTTTCAGTTATATTTTCCCCGACACCATAAATAGTACCTAAAGCCAATAGAAAACTCACTCTGCAACCTTGCACATCATTAATGTCCCAGTTTCCAGCAGCCAAAGTAGCCACCAGCACTTCCTGTGCTTTACCAGCCTTGCTTGGCACAAGGCTGCTAAGTGTCTCCCTCTTCACTGAGAGAGGGTCAGGGGTTGGAACAAGTTGCCCAGGGAGGTGGTGGAGTCGCCATCCCTGGAGCTGTTTAAAAGATGGGTGGATGAGTTTCTTAGGGATATGGTTTAGTAGGGAGACAGGCACGGCTGGACTCGATGATCTCAGAGGTCCCTTCCAACCTTACAATTCTATGATTCTATGACTTCACCCATCTCCTTCACACAGGGCAGAGGTTTCCCCTTATATAATTGTGCAATCCTGAGCATGACTATGCTTTGGGCTGTTGGAGGGCTCCTGCACTCCAAGCATGCAGTGATAACGAAGGGCAACTGAGGAGCACATGCATCATTCCCATGATATCTTTAAACGTATTTTTCTTTCTTTCCTGCTGTATTCTTGAGGACCACTGGGATTAACATGCAGAAAAGATGCTGTGAATTTCTGTCTAAATCAGAAGTGTTAGGAAAACCCATAGAAAGTCATAACTGGATGATAGAATTATTTAGGACTCGATTTTCCAACATGCTCAGCCCTTCCTTCCCTTCCAGGTGCTATGGAAATCAATGGGTATTTTTTGAAATTCGGAGCTGGGTTAATGACTAAGGGTTTTTTTAAAGATGGAGCAGTTGAAGGAGTGATTACTGGGGCACGAGGAAATCTCCTGCAGGTATTAGTCTTACAGGACGGCGTGCCAAAGGTTACTATGGCGCTCGCGATGTGGAACGATGATGAAATACTATGGGAAAAGCAAGTCCCCCAGCTACAATGTATGCATTTGGTGGTCATGGCTATGCACCAGTTGTGATCAATGGGTGTAAAGTCGGGGTCAGGGCTGCAGCAGCCGGAGATGCTGGTGCTTTGCAATCTAGCCGGGCCCCAACCAAGGGGCTGAGTTTCCACAATTCATTTATCATAAACCAGCAATTTGCAAATGTTAGCACTTTTCCCACACATCACGAGCCCTGATGGACTTTAATAAAAGAGAGAGAGAGAAGAGGGGGTGGGGAGAGAGAGAAGAAAACCTACATAATTAACTAAACTTCTTAGAATGGTTTTAATTGGGAAAATGTTACCCTTTTGGAAGCAATTACTGTACAGGTTTTCATTTGTTTTGTAGTTCCTTTTTTTTACATTGGATTCACATCAGTTAATTAGTCAATTGTCTCTGTTGGTGGGGGGTTTGCACCTCTCTTTTTTACCCTTACAGCTGCACAGGAATGATTTTCCAGTTTGCTTGACTCAGATGGTCATTAAAATTTGAATATCTGCATTAATTTGGTTACTGCACAGCTTTTAAGCTAAAGGCCCCAAAAGAGAAGTTGCAAAGAAGAATAAATCGTAAATAAAGCTTGAAAATATATGAGCGTGAGAGTGTGAAAAACTGCAGTTGTGCTCACAAAGATGCTTGCAGGAGTCACTGCAGGAGTCACCAGCCAGGTATAAACATGTCTGAGCTCTCAGGAAGTCCTGCTCTAGGTCTGGTCTCTCTTCAGTCTGTAAATAGGTAGATGTGGCAGAAAGAATGAAATCTATGGATAGATGAGGGAACAAGAGTTGACATTTTTTGCTAATATCAATGGTAACATCACTTTAACACGATTTTCCAGGTGTCTTTTCTCTCGAAGCTCATATTCTTCTTCCCAGAGTGGGCAATAGCAGAGGTTTTGATGACAGGGATAAAATGTTCAGAGCTGTGATTATCAAATATTCTCCTAGTGTTTTATGAGGAAGTTGTTCCTCTCATTGAGAAAAGAAATCAGAATATTTGGCTTGCTTTGATTTGTTTATCCTATCTCATGTGGCCTTGCCAGCTCACCTGCCCATCTGCATCCCTATCCCACCCTCTAATGTCAATTACCAGATCAGCATGGACCTGCTCTGCAGTTCCCAGAGATTTCTTCTGTGGTGCTTTTCTCTCTTCTTGGTTAATCTCACAGTACTTCAGTAGCTTTCCTTCCTCATCTACCATGTGCTTCAAAAAGCACATCTATTGCTGATAGGAACAACTGTCATTTTCTAACTCATATTTGCAATGCCAGTGTCATCTACCAGAAACAAGGGGAAGAGACTCGATGGGGGGGGACACCCCTTAAAATGTCAGATCCATCTATTCAACTAGTAAGAAATTTCTTCTTCTAAAATCCCTAAAGAACCACCTTGGGTTGGTGGTGACCAGCTATGCTCTGCCTTTAGAGCTGTGGTGCTCTAAAGCCCTTGAAGGTGCTGTAAACTCATGTGTCAGTATTGCCCTTCACTTTCTCTTTGGGCTATTCACCAAACTGCTCAGAAGAGGCTAGCTTTCACCTCCTTAACATTTCATAGGTGCTTGGCACCACAAAGCTGACCTTTTGCAATAAATCCAACCCTGGGTGTATAATTTTCCACTGCATTGAGATAAAATGGATTCTTAAGGAGAAATTCTGTTTATAGTCCTGTGAACAAGAAAGAACGAAAGCAAAGTCACTGTGAAAAGCTTTGCGAAAGTTGTATCTCCTTCAGCGTCAACTGCTCTCCTTGATTCCTTCAGGATCTGTGAAGATGAAGAGTAGGAGGTGCCTACAGGAAAGGAACTTAAGGTCTAGCACTAACTATATAAATACATCAGAAAAAATCTGTAGGTGAAGTGATATAACTGGCTTGTTTTGTTGCATCTTTATGAGGATGTTTTAGGTAGAACTGATCCTGCTTTGGAACAGAGACATCCAGTCAAGCACAGCCCTGAGGACCATATGCTCTCCTTTCTTCCTGTGGGCCAAACTGATTATCTCTAGACTAATGTAAGTATTCTCAGCATCCTACAGTGCAACTGTCTACATTTTGTCTATGCTCCCTTGCTGATCAAGTCTACCGATTTCTGTTGTTGATCACTTTCTGGAAGGGCTCTGATCAGTAGACAACAACATCGGGGCAGCAGTCCCATGAAATGACATTGCCTTGCAGCAACCTTTACTATTAGAAGTAACAGACTTCTCTTGGTCTTGGGCAGGCTTCTTTGTGGCCTGGCACAGCAGAGCTAGAGACCTGCCAGGCTTGCACACCTCATAGTCCCCATTAGAAAAGGACTCATTTTGAAGCCTGACCAGTCAGTCGCCTTTCTCACCTGCAATTCAGTCCTAGTATTATAAACCTCAGAAACTGTTTCTTCAGGTCTCAAAATATCATGCAGTTTGCTTAAATCTTCTTTCCCTAAAGAACAATTCTGGGGTTTTTTTATTCTCTCATTTCCAAGCCTGCAGAACACGCATTTCTCAACCAGCCTCTGCAGTTGGAAGGGCTCTGAGCAAACCTGTCTTGTAAAAACATGATCCCTATGCTGTTTCTTGATTCCAAGAATCATGGTTAGAAAACAACCCAAAACACAGAGGCAGAATATGAGACTTCAAAAACTGGCAACACTGATGGTTCCTCGGAAATCCTGGAATCTGCAAGTGTCTCACAACCAAATCCCTCTTCCTGATTCGTGCCTGTGCTGGTAACAGTGCTCCTCACGTGGTACCATTAACGCTGTGCTGAAGCATCTTCGCCGCCTCCTTTCCAGCTCAGGCAATGGCCCGAGGTGGTACTGGATGTGAAATGAACCCCTATCACATAGTAGCTGAGCAATGCATATCTCTCAGTGCATTTTGTTTCCTTTAAAGCATTTCTTTATTTTTTTTCATGACCTGCTGCCAAAATCTCTTTGCTAATGTTTCTGCCACCATCAATGCCATGTAAGAAAAGTGTCTTTGTTAACACATTTAGGGCCTGCTTTTAATTTCTACAGTATTCCCTTTAATAACAATGTCTAATTAAAACATCTGTTAAAAAGTCTGTAACATTAACTTTACAGGGAGAATTTAATAGAATTATATTTGAATTGCAGCCATTTAACGGGTTTCCTAATTAGGCTGTTGAGTTTTTATTTTTTTTAACAAAAACATTACACAAATTAAAATCAGGCCCAGTATTTTATTATTATTATTACAACACAGAGCGTGGTCAAAAAAAGGCAGGCAGTATGTGATGGTGTGTGAAGGGTGAAAAAATACAACAGAGCAGCCAGTGACTGAAACACTAAAATGCATAAAATGAAACAAATAAGAGACAGTACTTGAAAGGGGGAGGGGGCCAAGAATGGAGGGGGAAGAAATGTCTCTAGCCTTTTATTTGCCTGGTGTTTTCCAAATGAATACCTGTATCTCTCCATTTATCTGCCCCCAGCCCCTGCCATCTTTATCATCTCCTCAGATCTCACTTGTTGGGGTCTTGTCTTCATGTGGGAGAAAAGAGGGGAAGAATCCTTGAAAAGATTTGATTTATGTCAAATTTAGGTTTGCCCACATTTCAGAAGCTTGGATAGGTTTGTTATCAGTCTCAGGTCCTCTGTGGATCTTTAAAAAGCACTTTACTTTTTTCATAGAACTTAGGGACTGTTAACTAATAGACTTGCACAATGTAGATAAATATGTAAGCTTCAGTTCCTTCAGTAGAAGCTGATTCCTGGGCTTCCAAAGGCAAGATTTTTCAAATATTTTTAAATATAAGGATCCATGGGTTAAAATTTTAGTTGGGGAGGAAATAGATCTTTCCATTTATAGGAGAACCTCCATTGTTCACTTTTTTCCCCTAATCAATAGGAAAAAAACAGATATATCCCAGGAAGAAAAATTATAGTAATTATTTTTTAAATCACTCTTATTTTGATCACACTGGGATGAGGTATCTCTCAAGTGAAAAAGTGGTGATTTTCCAGTGAGAGTAGGTGCGTTTTGTGTTCAGACTGCGATGCAAGAAAACACTACAGTTTGACTCTTCAGCATAAATATTTCATGTGGTTCTCAACAGATGCTAAAGTTAATGCCTGGACAAACATCTTGGGTGCAATCCTGGCCTCTGAGTTGTCAGTGATAAAACTCTTATTGACTTCAGTAAGGCCAAGACTTCATCTTTTGTCTTTAAATTGAACTTAAAGTTGTATTACAGCAACCACTGGCAAGGGGAAGCCCACTTCAAAGGAAGACTCTGACAGTTGGACACTTACCTCCCACTGATTTAAACTGTAGCAATCTCTATTTGTTTCCCAAGCTAACTTGGAAATCCCATTGAGAGCAAGTTCATCAAAACAGTGCTATTGTTCTTCTAATTTCCAGCAAATCCAATGAAGAACATAACTTCCCTCGAGGAATTTTCAGCAAGGCACTGGCTTGCTGAAGACAGAAAGAACGAGTTTTGTAGGAGGAAAAATAACAACAAAATATTCACAACAGAGATTAAGAAATGTATTAGCATACTTTAGAGACCCAAGACACTAGTAAAGCCTTTGATCTCTTCCTTGCTCTGACACACTGCAATGTTTTTGTAGCTTTTGGACTTGTAACTTCAGTTTCAGGCTCTTTAGGGCTTGTGGCCTGTGGAGATCATGTGAAAGAGACATACATGGACTCTTCTATCCCAAATATCTCCTCTTCAGCAGCTGTGAGGGGCCTGTCCTCATAACCAAATGATCTGTTTCAGGTCTATATTTCTTCAACCCACCATTGTGCACATTCTTTCTTTTCAAGAGAAGCTGCTCAAATGTAAATACCAGGTCCAGAATACAGTCATTTAACTCCACTTCCTACAATAACTAAAAGCAGCCACCTAGCTCAAAACCCTCAAAAAAATATCTTTCTTCACAAAGAGGGGCATTTGTAGGATGTTTCCCAACAAATGTTTGTGGTCACCAAAACTCTGCATCCAAGATGCCCCATCCAAGAATGAGCTCCAGGGAGCTCTGCAGGGCAAAGTTGTACACAGGAACATGGTCAATGTGGTTTCTCTGTGCTTAAAGCCTCAAAGAACAAAGTTGTTTTGGAACAAATCCTCAAGAGTCTGCTTGGGTGTTGGTGGGGAGAAGACATTTTGGTAGTTTCAAACGGCATTTCACATTCGTGGAGTGGAAATTACAGTTCAGTGTGTGCGCATACTTGAGTGGACAATCTTTCAGTTGATGGGTTCTTCTGTTCAATTACTATTAAAATTCATCAAATGGAACAGCCACAGTTTTAATGCCAGTAATTGTTGTACAAAATGCTCCATAATTGGTCTTACAAATGAAGCTGAAGAGCAAGATCAAACTCCATTGAAAATGAATCTGTCTTTCCACTGAAGAGCTCAAGAGTCACTTCTAAAATACATTTCACAGGAAAGAGTGTAGCCAATTCCAATTCCAGTTAGTTTTCTTTGACAGTTTTTATTTGCTTATTTTGGTCCCTGATATGCAAATGAAACCACCAATTCTTGAACTCATTTCCACGTGACCCCCTCACTCATAAATCCAAGGCGAGGGCAGTGCTGCAGGCACTCAACAGTGGGCAAACTTCAAAGCTACCTCAGGTGCATTTTGGGTGAGACGGGAAGTCTGGCACTAGGGTGGCATTAGGTGTAGAGTCTGCAGGTCTGTGTCTTGCTGCTTCTGGTAGGGAAACCAGTTTCAAAAAGACTTGCTAACCTTTTCCTGGTGGGTTTGGGGGTTTTTTTGTGTGGATGACAGGGAGTTATTTTTGACCTGGGCAGATGAAAGGAGAGGCAATCTGAGAGATAGGGGGAAATGCACAGGAAGTGAGAATTTCTTATGCTACTTTTTGCCACCGAAAGCAACATAACCTGGAACTGTATTGTTATACAACAAAGTGGGAAAGCAAGTAGGACATTTAAGGCATCAGTTTTATTTGGTGCTCCGCGCGGTATTTGTTGAGTCATTCAATTACAGGTTTTCTAATTGTTCACCCAGAAGCTTCCCTCAGTGGCAAGAGCTTTCCCCAAAGGTGGAAAACACAGATCCTAGTCTAGTAGACTGCCACTCAGCTCCTCGGTGTCACAGACCTTCCTCCCTCTGCCCCCTTCTCTGATCAGTAAGGTGTGCTCAGGGTCGTTATGAATCTCACACAGTACTGGAGTGGTGAGCGTACGGAGCCATGAAAGTACCTGGGCACTCACTGTGGCTCTTCATCACCTGCCTGCCCTCTCTAGCACTTGGTACTTGTTTGTGCCTCCATCAAAGATTCCCAAGACATGATGAATTTAACCACTGGGCCCAGTGTGTCAGGAGCTGATATTTGATTCTGTTTTCCATCTCTTAAAAACTTCAAATAAAAATATCTCTCTCACACCTCTCCAGAGCCCCCTTTCCTCTTCCCCTATGCTTTGCCCCAGCTGAAATCTTCCTGGTTTTCACCATCAATTCTGGAAAACACAGTTTATTGTTCATGATGCTTCAGTCAGGTATTTTCTGCTTTGTCTACTTTCAAAGGATTAAAAAGAGGACTCAAAGGGGATCACTTCTCTTTGTACAGTGAGTCGAGAGCTTTCTAAGGCACCTCTTCCAACGGAATGAAACAAATGAAATGGATGAAATGAATAAAATCGATGAAATGAAGAAAAGCAAATCAAAACTTAAATTGAAAGGAAAAAGAAAAAGCTATATGTTATTGTCCCAAGCCCATTCAAAACACACAAAACCCTCTCTATGTTCCTACTTCATTACCAGGGTGTGTTATTCACATATGCACACACTGACTCTGTCATCATTAATCTGCTGAGGGTGTGTGTGAAAGGAGTTCAGTTCAGCAGCTCCTGGAGATAACAGAAAATCTGCAAAAGCCCTGTGTGCGTGTGCATTCCTCTACAAGCCCACAAGCAGGTAGGCTATGGTAAAGTGACTCATGCTAATTAAACTGCAAGTGTAAATAAAAGGAGCAGAATTTCAGATTACATCCAACAAAATTAAGAAAAGGTCATGGACAAGACTTTATTTTTTAAAGCCTCTTTATTAAATGTGCTCGCTTTGTACGTACTCAGCACTAACTGGATTGCAGGTTATTTTGTATTTAGGTTGGGGTGGGTGAAAAGAGGGAATAGAATAGGAGTGGGTGAAACCCACTCATAATGGCATCAGTTTTGTCCTAAAACAGTCTATTAGTCGGCATCCCGACCCTTTCTTCCCCACACAAAACCAGAACAAAACACCTTGATTTTTTGTTTGGATTTTTGTTGCACATAAGCAATTCCAGTGTGGTCTCATCTCCTGGTGCTGTTTCTGGTACATGTTTGTCTGTGTGTGCATGTGCAGCCAGGAAAAGTCTGTGAAGCTGCAGGAAAGGCCCTATTTGTTATTTAATGTTGATGCCTCACCTTCCTCCATATACATGTGTTGTTGCCTACAATGACCTAAGCTAAGGTGTTCAGGTCTGTGCTTCAAGTCATCAAGTGAAGGAGTTGCACTGTCAAGAACAGCAATTTAGAATTTGCTTTATTTTAAAAAAGACACACTAGACATTTCTCTTTGAAGGGCACATCTGGGGAGTTTGGAAAATTTGGGTGGAATGGCTAAAGCTGATGCCTGAGACCCTTTTTTTCCTCCCCTTCTGACTACAGGGGAAGGAGAAAAGAGAAGCAAAAACTCAGCACAGCAGTGAGGGAAGGTATTTCTGTCTGTGTCTCACCTACCTTTAATCCATTGGACATGGCAGCAAAGCAGAAAGTGGGGCCCTCAGGGCCATGGCTGCTTTTATCTTTACTGATCCCCCTGCCCTGATATTTTGTGTGGCTCAGCACAGGGTGTCAGCGGGTTTGATGAGAGACACCCACACACCCTCATTGTCAAATAGCAGCACCCTTTCATCTCCTCTGCAGAGGGATGGTGTTCCCTCTGTCTGCCTTGCCTTTTGGCAGAGGGTTTCCTTGTCCCCCTGTCTTCTCCTTTGGCTTCCCCTGGCTGGAAAAGACAAAATAATACCCCAAAGCCTTAACAGCTGAAAGTGGGTGTAGGAAAGAGCTGGCAGGAAACATGAACGTTTATGATTAGTGGGGCTGACCAGTGCTTAGAGCCAAATGCACCCCATCCCCTCACCAGCTGTGTGGCACTGAAAACTCTCCTTTTTTTGGAAGAAACCTGCCTAGAAAGGGCAGCTTTCCTCATCTGCGAGGCTCCTTGCGCTGAGCTGGGCTGTGATGCTCCAGGGATCTGCTGGAGAAGCTGAGATGTCTAAGGAGGGACCCACTGGAACCTGGTCCTGCCCGGCTGCTCTGGGGTTGGGGCTCCCCCTGCCCCACAGCTTTGCAAACGCTGCTAGAAAGGTTTTACCTGCAAAGATGATGCTCAGGTCCCAGTCTCATTGAGGAGAGAATGTTTTCTTTAAATTACACAGCCACAGCTGGGAAATAGGACATAGAAAGAGCCCTGGAAAATGTTGAGTCTTAACCACAAAATTCACAACCTAAAGTAGTGAACATTTTTTTCTCCTGAAAATCAAAAGTTTTTAATTTCAGCCAAAAGCATTCCATATTTTGGTGAGGAAAACCACATACCTGTGGCAAGGGAGCCTTTTAATGAAAGGCATAGTTTAACTAATATCCAGTTTTATGTTGAAACAATCATTTTGATTGCAATTGTTAGGTTATACTAGTAATTTCTTCTAATTTATTAAATCGTGTCTCTCTCTATATTCACAAATAGTTCATAATTTTCTTTATTCATTTATTAAAATTATCCCTGGGTTTTCTTCAGCAATTAATTTTTGCTGAGAAAAATCCAAGTATTTCTAGTCATCTCCCCGAATCTGCACTCAGAGAGATGTTTCCATCTGGCAGTATCACTTCTTTTCCGTTTCTCATGTAACTAAATATCAAGCTGAGAATTGCTTTAGTTAGAATTCAAAAGGATATTGCAGTTTACTGTATATACATTCATATCCGAAATGCTGGCAATACAAATGATCAGATGAATAATTGTCTTTGCACCAAAATGCACCTTCAAAGTAGAACAAAAATTAAGGGCCTATTTGTATCTATTTTAGTGACAATAACAACAAAAAGAGGCAGATTAATGTCTTCAGCGAGGAGTTTTGGGGAAAATGAGGATTTCTAGAAACAGTTTCTAAGATCGATTGACTTGAATAATACTCTTGGGCACCGAGAACATAGAGAGGTAATGCCTGAAAAGAATAAATCAAATACCTTATGGCATTTCAGGCATTCTTTCCTTTGCTAGACACTGCTTTTAGTTTTCAGAAATATGAACAATTCCAGGCAAGCAGAGAATAGCCTGTTCATTTCCCCACCCAGTGATGAATAGTTGCATGTTAGCCTGTTCATTTAAAGACAGCTTTATATAGTGTGTATAATAAATCAGACTCCAGCACACAAATGCCTTCTGTTTATCTTTGAAATACTCCTTTTTTCCTGAGAACTGTGATTGTTGCAAAAGTCTGAGGTATCGATCTACATGTACAAGGATCCAAACAACTGATTACCTGAAAGTTTTGGGCCAGTAAAATCCCCAGTCCTCTCAGAACTGCCTGATGCCCCGAGACCACAGTGCCTCACAGAGCAGAGAAAAAGAACACAGCCCACTGCATACAGTTCAGAGGGAAATACAGTCTAAGCTTTGCACGAGAAGCCTCATTTTAATCAGAGATCTCAGTCAATTAGTTTGATTATTGCATTATAAACACTTGTCAACTTTTATAATGTGTGCTGTTGAAATACAATGCTTGAACTCATCAGCCACCAAAATATCATTATTTTTCACCTGAAGTACACCATGATTTCTCTGTACAATAATTAACTAGAGTTTCTATAAAAATTGCTCTACAAGTACATGCTGCTATTCCTTTTTGGATGAAAATATCAGATGCTTGTAACATATATGAAATGTTCCACTTTTCAGAAACAACAGAGATTTCCTTTCAATTTAACTATTAGCAATCTTACCTGGAATGGAAAATGCAAGTTTCAAGTGTTCTCCACTATCCTAAGTTACATCTATTTACGTCTAGATAGTTGGCACTGATGAGATGATCTGATGTCCTGCCTGCAAGATGGGAAATTCATGGGCTGGATTCCTGCTTTGGTTCAGCCTCTGAAGTATTGTTCTCCAGGGAAGAAAAGGGGCAATTTCTATCTTTTTCCTTATTTTGGGAAAACTTTTTATGCAAAGAAATGAGTCTAAAGTATTGAGAATTGCTGAAAGACATACAGATCATGCATATTTTTATAGCTGTGAAGTCACTCAAATGGCTTTGTCTCCATTTCATTGTTTGGCATAGATCACTTATTGTGCATATGTTTTCAGATGGAAATGCTGAATTAGACTATGGCAAAATGGATAATGCAGCCCTAATGCTGGCATGAGCTAATAAGAAAACAGCAATGAATCTGCTGTTGCAGATTGAAGTACATGCATTTCATATTATTACTCAAGGCTTGTCTCTCCGATTAGATGATTGCATAACCTTAATATTATAAATCTTGCATGATGTGAATTGTTCAGCTGTAACCATAATCAGTTTTTACTAAGGTGGCATTTCTGCCTTCTTGTTAAACACAAACATTATATATGTGCTAGGCATAATTTTATAACAGTTGCTTTTAGCAGGAGACAGCTTTGTCAGTCAGGAGATGCAGTTTAGCACAGATAAGCAGAGCAAGTGCTTAAGATGCCCATAATGTCAGTATTTCCTTCAGAAAATATCACTTCTTTTAGATCCTTTAATTTTCTGAGTGTAAATTTCTCTTCTGAAGAAATGGGAAAACTTGCAAGCTTTTAGCCAGAACTCTCTAAAAGCCACTTTTCAGATCTTCCAAGTATAACTTTATTTAATGAAGGGAAAATAGACATCTACTCTATGGAAATCACAGCACACTGTTGGCTTTCTCAAGCACCACTGCTCAGCTCTGAGCTCCCACTTATTTCAATCCCAGGTGTACAGCACCAAAGGCACAGCTTTATGGGGAACACACACTGCTACCAACGTTTAAGAGTTTAAGACCCACAGTGTAAACCTCAGCAAGGTTCACTTCTCCCATCAATTCACTGGGGATATGTGTAGTAAAAGCTCACAAATGGGTGATAAATTTCAGGATGCATCATGGGAAGAAGGGGACTCAACTGGCATGAGTACGCTGTAACACTGTCTTTTGTGCAGACCTCAGAGATTATTTAGTCCAATTTATCTCCTTGACAAATGTATTGGCTTCATGAGATGCTCTGTGGGAAAAGGAAAAAAGGCCAAATCCCTATCTTGCTCAGCTAATGGATACTTTCCTATTTTTTTGCTGTAGATCTTGTGTTGAGATAGTCCTTAACAAAGAGGAACACGTTGAAGAGATAACAGCAATTCTAGCACTTCCACATGCTGTCATGTGGAGGAAGCCCAGAGACTGCATAATCAGGGAAAGGGGAGCATAAAACAAGAGCTATTTCACCCCTCTGGCTCTACAATAAACCTAATCAGGGGAGATTTCTTATCGGTTTTAATGGCAGCAGAATTGGCCCTATACTCAATAATTTTTTACTCAAAATTGCATCTCAGGTCTGATGTAAAAACTAAGTTCAAATAACTTCTGTCAGACAGTCTGTGGACAAGATTCTCTGGTAAGAGATGTGAGAAGATAAGAAGTCGTTCCCATCACTTCTTGACCACTCACAGCCTGACATAAGGCAGCACCAATAAAATTCACACATACCTGGCACTGACCAGCAGTTCCCAAAGCACTGGGGCAAATCAGAGATCTGTCTGGCAGCTGCCTGCTCTATGCCTGTATCTTGTGATACAATAGGACTTGCAGAGCTTTGTTGGAACAAAGGAACAGCTTTGTTTATCATCCCAGAAAGGGACCTATAGCAGCCTTCTGCTCCCAGACTCTCTAAAGTAGGCCCAGACTCAGACCTTGAGGTCTATACTCAGGTCTTAATGTGCATCGGGGAGTTTTATTGCACAAGAATCCATGAAAGTAAGAGAGGGATGTCTTGGGTGGCAATTCATCCTGCAGGATTATCCACAATGCTCTGCGAGCTGCTTTAGTATGCTGAAACTCTGACTGACACTGGAGAGGATTCCTCACGTGGTTGGGAGGGAAAAATAGTTTTTAATATCAGATTTTAAAAAAAAGAATGTATGGCCCCTATAAACTGTTAAACTTCACTTTATTGATCATAAATCTGTGTTTTGCTCAATGCAAAAGTTTTTCATCTTCCACGGAAAAATGCTGAAACAGCTACAAATGTCAAAAACACAAAGTTTTCTCTCCTGGACAATTTATATGGAAGTTATTGGATTTTTTTTGTTGTTGTTTAGAAGCACTCTTGCCATGCTGCACTCGCCCACCGGGTTAGAAGAAATTGCCTTTCACTGCCAAGCTTTGTCCCTGCCCTTCTCTGATGGGAAGAGACCTGAAAAAATAGAGCAAGGGTGTTAGACTCTTCTACATACTGCTAGGGATGGAAAAGCTGAATCAGAGAAGTGATCCAAGCAGCAGGAATAAGTCTTCAATAAAATCAGAGAGGGAGATACTTGTTTGCAAAGCCATTGCTAAAGCAGAGCACAAGTGGTAGAACTTCTACAGAGCTGAGCTTATGGCAGAGAGACACCTCACACTGAGATTAATCCCAAAGTCCACCCCAAATACAAAGGCTGCTGTCAGTGCAGGATGGCCAGGCCAGGTCCCATGGAAATATTTCTGGGAGTTAGTGTGGCCCTGGGGTGCATCCCCTGATCAGTGACCATTGGCATGGTCCCATCTGTGTCCCATCCCAGCCTCTCCATCTGCAAGTGGGGTTGTGCACTTTGGGACCAAGAGATTAACAGCCCTGTCTTGGTATTAATGATCTGCAAAAGCTGCCGAGGTGCAGAGCAGAACAAAGAAATCTTGATTTGTTAATGGCAAAGCAGAAAATTGGAAGGAAAAGGTGGAGTATTCCAGACCAGCCAAAGGTGGTGTGGAGACAGGGAGATCTGCCCTGTTGTAGCAGGCATTTGAAATGGGTCATTGCAGCTAAGGCAGCTGTGTGTTAGCAAACTGAATATATTCGGTCTCCTGAGTATTTTGGTTTTAATATCAAAGACTATTCAGGGAGAGCAACAATAGAAGAAAGGATATTTCTTTCTTTGCATCTTATTGTCCAAATTCCAAAAATTGTGCTTTTCCCTTGTAATCTGGAAGCCCTCTTTTTCAGTTTGTTCTCCATCATGCGGTACAAGAAGCCTCTGAGCTCCTCTGTGGTGGTCAGCACCTCCATAGAGATAATTGACTGGATCATCACCTGGATGCAATGTTTCTCTTTTAGTATTCACAAGGGGAATACTGTAAACAAAAGCCATAAAATATGAACTCACATAAATAAAGGAAGGGCAGGACTGAATTGTCTGGGGAAATCTGTGCAAAGAAAGGGAGGAGGAGAGACTTGCACTATCAGAAGAACCATGACAAATATACATCCTAATTTTAAAGTTAAACTGTTACTATAATTATTTAAGATTTGCTTTCTCCGATGTCTTACAGGATGAGGCTTTGTTCTCCTTTCTGCTAATTTCATGTGCTTTCTGTTCCTCTTGGGCTTTGCTTTCATTTTTGTGCTTTTCCCTCTTCTAGCAATCCTGTCTACAAATACCCTTGTTGCTTCATCAACCCTCCCAGCACACAGAAAACCTCAGCTCTTGATTTCTTCTTCCTTTGCTTCCTTTCCTCTTCCGCTAAATTCACACACTTCTCGGTACCAACCTGAGAACTCTAAACAGCTGCTACAGTGAAAAATACAAGTCAGTCAAGACCCAGACTTCAGCTCTCATCCGTGTTCAAAGCTGGGGTCCAAGCATGTTTGTGTGTTTATTTAGACTTGAAATGTTAAACTGTTGTTGACAACTGCCTGACCCTTACCAATATGATCAGCTCTACGTGTGATGAAGGACAGCAGATAATGCTATTAGGAGAAGTGAAACAGAAAGGAAAAAAACTGATTTAATAAAAAATATTCCTAAAATATTGGATGCTGCAGGGAATCCTTAATGCTAAAATTTCATTTTTTATATTTATTGAAATGGGGGAGAGAGGCACTAACCTGTCTCTGCTTTGTTTTACACCAATAACTGGAGCAAATCTACATGTCTGTTACATTGTGATACAACTCCATTTTCCTCAGCTTCACTGCAGGTAGTCTAAACCACCCTGTGATTCATAATTTGAGCACAGTTATTTTCTATATGTCAAAATCAGTGGCTGATCTTGTTGTCCTGAGGCTACTTCCATGTGACAGCTAAACTACTAAAAGCTTCTTTACTTAAATGCTGGCTGCCAGAGTTAATTCCCTGGTCCCTAGGATCTTTGTGTTTCATGGAGCTGAAGGACCATATTTAAATGATACTAGTTGTATTGAAACATATAATTTCTAAAAGCCTATATTATTTTCACTGATTCGATTGGATTTTATTTTCTCCTTACCAACACGATTACATGTCCACATAGATACTAATATTTAGGACTTGACAAACTCACACTTTTAGTGGATTGCTGAATGTTTTGTTCAGTTTCTTCTTAAAGAACTAAGACATCTACAAGGATTTTTAACAAGGGAGTAATTTTATTGTCTAAAATAGAACGTCTGTCTGATGTTGTGTTCATATTGGAAGACAGGATAAAATAAACAGAATGTGGGACTTCTTGATTTGAACCACTTTTAAGTAGTACAGGTAGGATTGTGTTTCTTTTGGATCAGCTGCTTTTCTTCAGCGTGGCAGTGCAGTTAATAAATGCTGCAGACTGCTTTTTCAGAGCTTATAAATGTAGCAGAAATAAAAGGAACTAAGTAGTCTGACAACTGAGTGAAACTTATAAATGCCTCTGAAAGCCTTTGGGGCCCTGGATCCTGGGGAGTATATCAGAACCCTTGCAGGGTTTATAAATTCTGCTTATTTACTGGCAGGTTTCTCTCCTGACCATAAAAACCATAGGTCCAAAAGCATTGCTAGGTGGGGAACATGAAGCACAGCTTTCATTTAACTCCAACTTCTTCTTACACGAGCCTATGCAGCTCATCAGTAAAGCTGTGGTTTGTAGGGCTGAATGTCAGATGGAGTCCACCACAGGGAAGTATCTGCAGCTCCTGACTTGAGGCAAGACTGATCCCCTGGAGAAGTGAGTTTCTGCCTCTATTTGCATCTCTCTTTGCACTTTACAATCCAGGGAATCCTGCTCATTCTCTCACATGGGACTGCTTTGGGATCAATGTTTTAGAAGTTCTTAAGCCAATTGAGTTGCTTCTTAACAGGGGGAAAGCAGGACCAGCCCCTGGGGCTGTGTTGTGTCCCCCACTGCCTGGACTGGCTCCTCACCTCCCAAGGTGTGAATCAAAACTGCTGGTTTGCATCCCCTCCACGGATCTTCATCTCAGCTTCTGGCAACTTGGGCTCATGAATAGGCTGATTTGTTTGCAGGAACCAGAGAAGCCCTTCACCAATTTTGTGTTCCTGAGAGCTGCTGTAGGCAAGCACCCACCTGGCAGGAGGAGGAGGAAGCTATGTGATCACATTAGGTTTCTTCTAAGCATCCCAGTCCCAGCTCCGTTCCACCCCACCCGCTGCCTGACAAGGGGTTTTAATGGATAGGCAGTGGCCTTCAGTGGAGGGGCTACATTTAAAACTTTCCTATGCTTCTCTTGTCAAAGTTAAAAGCTTTTCATGTCTGTGTTAATGTTTCTTTTTTTTTTCCCTCCTATCTGCTGGCACCAATGACAAATACTACATCTTGCGTTGAGTAACAGTATATTGAATGGCTGGCAGAGGCAGAATACGGCACCTGTAATTTATCTCCTGGAGTTTGGGTTGGATGACACTGCTGGGAACAGACAGGGCCTCGGAGCTGTCACCTGATTACTAATTCTAGGATTTCTCCTCCGAGAGTGAGAAGGAGTGAGCTAGGATGAAGGGTACAAAAAGCAAATCAATAAACAGGTTAGTGTTTGCATCATTATTAACACTCGGGCTGTCAACACACCCATTGAAACTATCGCTCAGGGCAGCTTCAGATTTAATGGTCAGTGTAACAGATTTACTGTAAATGTTAGCTAAGGCAGAGTGGGAGGGGGGATCTCATTGACAAATAACAGAGATTTCAGAGGGATGCATGAAACCATTTATGTGTCTGCATAAATAACAGAGCGATCCAGGCAGAGGCGGGTGGCTTTCTGCAGTATTTCTTCCTGCAGGGCTACAGTGCTTCCCTCTGGGCTCCCCTTCCCTCCCCAGAGCCCCTGCCTCCCTCCCCTCTTAGCTGCACATCAATTAAATGACTGAGGGAGCTTTGATCTTGGGAACTGGTCAGAAACCCCTTAATAGGTTGGAGAAGGGAGGGGAGGGTGATGCTGCCATCTTCACACCAAATTAGCCAGTGGTGGGAAAAAGCTTTGAATGAAGTTGAGTTTTATTGTCCTTAACCAGCTGATGGACTCCTGGAATTTTCCCTTCTCCATGGACAAATTCACATTTGCAGAGGCTTCTTGGGAAAACTCCTGGTATTGCCCTTCCCTGGTGATGTATCCTCATGCTTTCCCCAAGTTACACACATCCAGGCAGCTCTGAGCAATATAAATGAATGCACGATCAAATGTCTCTGCTTAAATTACTGATGAAATGATAAATATGTTGCAGAGTAAATTGGCTGAAGACGAATCTTTCCGAGTCCTGTCGGTGCTGCCACTTTTTCAAATGAAAACCCTCATAAAGAAATTAAACTGGTTAAAATGAAAGGCACCTAAATTCAAGCAGCTTTTGCGGTGGAGGGTTTCCCAGATTGCTCTGTCATCTCAAACAGATCCTTCTTCAGGAACATTGTGCTGCTTTATTTTTTTTGTTTTAAATGGTTCCCGCATACACATTTATAGCAGTGCATCAATCTCCAGGTGACTGTTCACTCCTGGCTGTTGCCAGGAGAAGAGGGGAACCTGGAGGCTGAACCCTCAAAGTGTCAGGATGTAGGGTTCTTTGACTCAAGGGGTACTCACCTCCTTGGAGTTTTGAGGCTAATGGCAAAATACAAAATGCTGGAGCTCACTGCTTCGATCATCCCAAACTGCATCTTCATCTCCTGTCCTCCAGGCAGCCACCTCAGGAACTGTCTTACCCAAAGCAACTTCAGGAAGTGTGGGCTTGAACAATGGATGAAATCTCTCGTGCTCCAGGATGAAAGAGTCCTCGCTGGGAGTGCCCACCCCAGCTGAACTCTGCCTTCAGTGTATGAACTCAGGATGGAATCAAAGACACTTGAAAGCTCCTAGCCATGTTCTAAAACTAACCCAGTAAAGCTATTATTTCAAATGTCTCTCATTAGAAAATTCCATTCAAAGCATCTACAGAAAGACCCAACAGAAACTTAGAGCAGAGTTTGAGACCATTTGAGAGCCACATCTCTGCAGGGCATGGACCAGTCAGTTGAGCCCAAGGAAAGTAAGAAGTTGGTTGCTCAGGAGGTATCTGAGGAGGAAGAACAGCATAACTGTCTCTCCCCCTCACTCCAGACCATCCCAGCCTTCACCTATCTGCAACAGCATCTCAAGATGCTTTTTCTGCTTATCTGCGATGTTGATAAGCTCTGTCATTAGTGCGACTGCTCTTTAAACACACAATACAGTGTGATCAGGCTTCTCTCAGCCCTTAATTTCATCATAAACAAACCCAAGATTAAACCCATGTAGCTCACAGCAGAGCTTCCTGAATGGCCTTTCAGCCAGGAACAGAAAGGATTAACCAATTAGCACCAGCATCTCTGGAATGGGCCATGTATCACCCAAAAGTGTCTTCCACATCTTTTGGCTCCCACTGTTTGCCGAGATCCTAAGATCTGCCCAGACCCAGCAGGAAATATAGGAATCACAGGCTCGGAGGGATGTGGGGGACGCAGACAAGGTTGTCTGCTGTTACAGCTTGTAAGTGCAAACATTAAAACCCTTCAACGTCTGGCTCAGGCACCATCAATGTGGATCTCTTTTCATGTTGCTTGATTTTATGATGTTACACTGCAGTTCAAGCCCAGACCTCTTTAGCAGATCAGGCCCCATAACTCTGCCCGTGCTGGTAAACCCACCACATGGAGAGGGCCTCAGACAGCCAGCCAGAAAGTGCTTCTGATATAATCTGGGGCTGTGTTATCCACACAAACACCACTGCCAATGCCAAGTTCCTCTCCAGAGATCACGTCTACTTTGTGCCATGAAGATGTCAGCTCAGTCTCCCACAAGAACTGCAACATTAGAAGCTCAAAAAAAAATGCAGCAGCTGCAAACCAGCATTTAATTGTTTAGGTTTGATTTTAATTTCTAAAGGCCTAGTGGCAAAGGAAAAGCTCTAGCTCTGGAGTCTCTCTATGGAGTGGAGCTCTAATGCCTCTAGAAGAGAGCAGCCCCATGAATTCAGAGTGCTGCTTGCTTTCTTTAATCTGCATACTATTGACTAGAGGAAGAACAAACCTCCCTTGCAAGCCTTAATTGGAGTAAGTGGCGTCTGATGATTTTTGTTTAAACTGTAAAAGAAGACTCATCCCTGATGGGAGATGTTCAGCAATCAAAATGAGGAAGGAAAAAAAAAACCCTTGCTGCACACAGCTTGGCTGTGCAGTAGATAACCCAGCAGAGAGCAGTCCTGGGAGCTGCTGAGATATTTGGACAAGGTGACCTCGCACCGAGCACATTAGCTGTATTATCAACCTATAAACTGTCTCACTGCTTTACATATCCGTATGGCCCACATATTGAAGGAGAAGATTAGCTTGATTATCAATGAGGGAATGAGCCAAACAATTACTTTCATTATTGAATATCCAATTAATTATTCAGGAGACAAATCAATTATTCATATCTCATTTAAACTGGGTGGGGGAGAAGTATTGCCACTTGGCAGAGCTGTGCACAGCCTTTTTGGATACAGCAGCAATTCTGCTACATTAGGGAGGAATTGTTTTGGGATCAAAAGCCAACCTCAAAATTATTTCTCCCAGGCTGCATGGATATCCATCCATGCAGATTTGATGGCCAAGGCCAATTCTAGAGAACTGTGACAGTCTGGGGTTCCCTGCAGGGTCACCTCAGCCATGATTATCACTAAGTTTTTACTGTGACACAGAACTCCTTCCAGGTCAACACTGACAGGAGTTCAGAAGCCTGTGGGAGTTAAGCACTTGCCTTGGAAGTACGGATGCGCTGGGGACTTGAAGTATTCATTTTTAAGAGAAAGAAAGAAAAAAACTCTCTTCTGAATAGCAAGAGGGAATTTCCTGTAGAACAGCAGACTCTTGTCTTTCAAATCTCGATAGCATCATACATAGATTTTACCAGCAAAATACCTGTGCTGCCTCCATCATTTAGATAATGGAATTTAAAAAAAAAATAAGCATTTTTTTAACCCTTTAGTTGCTTTTGCTGTGCTTTCTTTGGAGGCAGGTATGGATATATTACTCCCATGCACAGTACCATTCACAGTCTAGTCTGCATCATCCCAGTGCTGCAGTCCCTGGTACATAATATGCCCTTTGATATAACCATGTGTTTTGCTCCCATCTGAAGCATCAACAAGCAACAAATCTCTGGGTTCAGAGCACCCAATGGATGCACTGTAGAGCAGAGAGTAAACATGAGAGAAAGGAGAGGGAGAAACAAGACAAAGAAAGAAATACAGTCACTGAAAAAACAGACCTAGGAATATAACCAGGGTGCAAATGATATGGAAAGGCTTTTCCATAAAACTCCTCATGCAGGCAGTGACAGCTGGCTGCAACTGTTTGAAAAGCAGGGAAACAGAAGGAATCACAACTCCTGTGAGTGCGTGTGTGTATGTGTGTATGTGTATTCAAGACAAATGGGTCCCTGGGACATTCAGTGTCTGGGAATGATCCTTTCCTTCTTGCTCTCTCACAGTCACTTGTCCTCACTGGGGCCAAGGCCCAATCCTCCAGTAATCTCAAATGTATTTTTTTTATTTCTTTGTGCAAGCAGAAGCAACTGAAACCATATTGGAAATAAGCTGTCTATTACTGAACAATCAAGCCTTCCATTTGTTTGTTAGATTGGCTCTCAAATAGTCCGATTAATTATAACATCACTAATTATTAAGATACACTGGTAGTCATCTCCTGTTTCAGAGAGGAGAAAGTCTTTCCTTCTGCTTTTGCTGTCACAGTAGCAGCTTTACCCAACAGGGCGATTTATCTCTGTCAAGCCAGTAAAATGATAATGCCAATTAAATCACACAAGTAATTGCTGTTGGGGTCCCCATGGATTTCTCCCAGCAGAGTCAGGTGGAATATGAATGCAGGCTGACCGGGCACGGCTGCACACTGTGGCAGGGATGCCTGCACCAGTCCCTGTCCCCCTTTGATTATTACAGTGAGGACATCAGGGCAAACCTCTCCAGCCTGTCCTCCTGGGCTCCCCATAGCCCCAACAGTGCATTTTCTCAGCCCAGAAGTGGGTAAAGTTGCTCAGTTTCAAATAAGGTTGCCATGGAAGGCCCAAAGCACGAAGCTGTCCCTGATCTAACTGGTTGTCTTCTCATGGCTTTGGTGGCCTCTAGCATCTCTTGCTCCTTGCCTGCTTGGATGTGGGCTCTGTCCCCATCCCCTCAGAACCAGAAATGCAGCTGAATCTCTGGTCAGAGCTGGTGTTAAAGACTTCCCAGTATGCACACACTGTAAAATATAAAGATATTTGCACAATACACACACACCTGCAGCCTGGTCCAGGGAGTCTTGAAGAATCACATACACAGACAACAGTGGTTATGATTGCTACAGCTGCTGCAAACTGGGGTGGAGGGGTGTGAGTGCCCCCACCTCCTGTCCTGTGCTTCCTGCTTATTGTAATGGATTGATGTCTCTGCATCTGGGCAAACCCCACCTAAAAAGAACGGTGTGATCTAACCCAATCTTGGTTCTCATTCAATTAAACCCCGTGAAAGCAGGCATGTAATCTTGTTAATATCACGTTTATTAGAGGGAAGGGGGACAGAAAATTAAGATATACTTCATGTTGTTGCTAATTAGAAAAATTGAGACTTTGCATCTGTGCAAGGCAGAGCAACATGTGGCATTAACAGATGTGAACTCATTACACAGCTGCATGGTAGGAAATTGTGCCACCACAGCGACAAAAATCTCAAAATCAGATTTCTCCCAATGGCTCAGCTTCCCATTGCCTTTCCCTTTCTTCCTCTACAAAAGTTTGTTCTGGGGTTATTGGGATTTCTCTACTGTTTTATGTTTGGGAGCAGAGAGGAAGGGAGGCTTTTCTTTTTCTAAAGATACACTGAACCCCCCTGGAAAGCTCAGAGCAGAAACAAGCCAGACTGCAGTGTGACAGCACAACCCATGGCTCCTGCTAAACACAGGCAAAAGGGACCACATTGCTGGAATAAACTTCATCCTGCCTACCCACAGCTGCAGTGTTTTCCACAGGAGGGCAAGCAGGGAGGACCGGAGGCAGCCTCTTCCTCAGGGCTTTCCAGACACTGCTTCTCTGCGATGTGGAGGGAAGGAGGAGTAATACCTTAAATGAGGTGTCACCAATAAAGTGATTCAAATGCTGCCCTTCATCCCCCTGGGAGCTGTGTAGCATCACGGAACCACTTGTCAACAACAGTAAAGAGCAGCCAAACAGCATGAAAATAGGTCGCCTTTTTATCATTTCCTCGGTATGCTCTGCTTAACTTCTTGCCTAAGATAGTGGAAGCCAGTCCCTGGGGGCAGGTTTGGGCCCTCTGGGAAGAAAGCAGAGGTCAGACTTAGGATTCCTCCATCACAGAGTTACCAAGCACAGATTTTCTCTATAGCTCCCTGAAAGCAGACCAGAAAAGCAGCTGCATAAAAAATACAATTTTGCTGTGGTTTGTTTCATTTGGGCATTATTCAGCTCTGAAGAGGCTCAGCTGTATTTCTGTACAGTCAAATCCCAGTGTTATCAAAAGTCATCACTGTAGCAGGCCAACAGGTTTAAGGAGGCACAGGTAGGTCATCAGGGCAAGGGGGTTGTAACCCTCTTCCCAAGAAGCTGGACCCTGGATACCAGTAAGACACAGCCCAGAAGATGAGCCCCAAGGACTGCTTCTCTTTGCTCAAAGCTTTCGTGAGGACCAAGTGGGAGATTTGTTCCAGCCTCACAACCTTTTTTGCCCATCTCATTCCCAAAGATTTCTCCTGATTTTAAAGGTGACATCAAATGCCTATCTGACCCCCAGCACTCCACCTCTCTGGACCACCTCAGAGCAGGGTGCACGACAAGAGGTATGCTTCAAACATCACCTGGAAAAGAAGATGTAGCTTTTCTCCTGATCATAACCACACCAGTTTATATATTTTGGTAAAATGTGTGCTATTTGAGAGCTTTGCTGAATCAAACCTTTAGTAAATGCACTTGGTGCTCCAGTACAATTTGCCTCCTGCCTCCCTCACCAAGAAAATCATTGAAAAAATCCCAACAAAAAAAGTTTGGTTGGTGAGCATGCTATGGGTTGTCAGGCAAAGCTCTCTTCCCTTCATTTGCACAGGCAGAGTTGGTTAACATGGATTTTACACCAGCTGTTCGGAGCAGTCACTGGTAGCAATGATCCTCGCTTGCACCATTTTTATCGAGAGCCCTTTATCCTTCTTTTGTCCCATGCAAACATGCTGTGTGCAGCACAGAAACCATCACCCCACACACACTGCTGAGGCCTTCAATCCTTTTGTGCAGGCTGTTTCATTTCATAGACTCAAGGGTCACTTTTATTGTGGTCTCTGCTAAATGAAATCACAAAAGCAATTTAAAATCGCTTAAGCAAATCATGAAAGATGCAATATGAGGAAAGGGCTGTGAATAATGGTTAGCCTAAAGCATTGCAACAAAGGGAGTGACTGTGCTTCTGTCAGGTCCTTTCTCTTGGTCCGTATCCTTCATGCCAAATTCCTCATCATATGCCTCAGATTTTGGGTAGGAACTCATCAAAGGAGAAAGATGCTCTTATCAAATTTCTAACATTGCCTCCTATTCTTCATAGAAAACAATCTCCAGGATGTACAGAGAGCCACAACTGAGTATTATGGAGTTTCAGATATGCAGTAGCCAGAAAATAATAACAAAAACACAGGATAACATTTTTGTCCTGGAAATTATTTTCTGGAACAAAAGAAATGTCACTGTACCCTGTGAACTTCATCCTTACCTGACCATCTAATAGTCAGTAGAAACTCCTGTTTGCCTTCAAGCTTTGTCCTAGTGATGGACAGTCCAATATAGAATAAAATATGAGGTGACTAAAAAGGCTGTGAGATAAATTTTCAAGTAACTTTGCTTCCCATCCCACCATCATGATTCATAGAATGTTTTTTCTCTCCCCATGGATGACTTTCTTGCAGCTTTGAAAAGGTCTGTTCATATTTCATCAGTGCTTTCACTTGTATGTCATTTGCCCCCATGTTGTTGTATCATACAAACTGAGCAACCACATTTGCTCAGATGTTTCCAGGTGTCCAGGATCCTCTGATACCAGGTTTTCCAGTGCTCAGAACCCAGGTAGGGGTGAGAATCTCAGAGCTGCCATTAATGCAGTATTGACTCTGAGCAAGCAGCAACATCTCACCATGACAGATTCATTATAAAACAAGATAGAAGATGGCTATACTCACTCAAGAGCCAAAGTGACGGCTGAGGCCTCATCTAGACCAAGTATCTCTCTGTCAAGACTTAGTTCTATCCACAGCTTTCTTGACCTAGGCTTTCTCAGGTACCTACAAGTCAGCAGCCTTCAAAGGCTTTATGAAAACAACAGCCGGTTATGGCACCTCCATATCTGGCTGGGAAGCAGGAAGAGAACAAAAGGGACTGGCCTAGGAGTCTCAGTGTGGTGATCAGAAACTGCAGTCAGCATCACAAGTGGCTGTACTTCTGCACTGGTAATGTTCAGCTTTGTGCACGAGGAAGGCACACCCAAGTTTCTCTCCTACGGCCAACACTTCTCAGCTTCCAGCCTTGAGGTTTCCCGCTGGACCTACTGGATAATATTCAAAACAGGATTAAAGAGTTGCAGCAGATCCTCATCTAGAAAATGTGATCCAAGCAGAATCTATACACCTGAACAGCAGAAATACTGCAGATGGCAGGCCAGATATGCCTTTATTTTTAGCTGATAATCACGTTGGATCCCAAGACCGCCTTCTCAAGTGGACATGCTTTGGCAATCACAAAAAGGATCCTACAGAGCCACTGTCCACAAGCCTGGGGATCCCCAAAGGATGGAGAGGATTTGGTGCTAATGAAAGAACAGGTGAATTCACACTCCAGGTGCTCATGAGTTTTCCAATCCTGCTGCACCAGCTGCTCATAACCGTAAGGATCCCCAGAGTGTCTGGAGTGGTCAGCACAAAGGTAGTAGACAAGATGGCCCAGAAGAGAAGACCTTTCTACTTTTTACTTCAAGAAGTGACTCAATAAATTATTTCAACATATCCTCCCCCCCCAATAAATCTCCTCTAAGCTTATGCATGTTAATAACATTTCCCACATTTTCAATTGGCTCAAATAATCTTGCTAAAATCTATTAATAATCCACCTTTAGCTGCAAGCACGTGTGCACCTGTATGTGCAAGAAGACAAGCCATCTCTGGTGGAGTGAGAGTCAATGAAAAATGAACTGCCTGAAATTAACTTTAAGCATCGAAGTGATTAAACCATTGTGCTGTGATTGTGTACGATACTCCCATTCTTCAGCAATTAAGGCTGTATTGATCACATACGTGAGGAAAGGGACTGGCAGAGTAATGTTCATTCAAGCTGCCATAATTAAGAGTGATCATCTATTGTTCTGGAGCACACGACCTAGCCCAACCCCATCGGACTCTTCTCTGTCACTTCCCTCTCCCCTCACTGGTCCTCACTCCCCCATGGCAGCCATGCTAACACGTGGATTGAGCATCTGCTTGGAGCAAAAATCAGAGCAGGAGGTGGCTGATGTTGCTCTGTAGCAGGTCAGGATGAAATCCATGTCTTTCTACAGCCTCTTATTCTGAAGACAAGCAGATTCCGCTATTTGCTAGCAAGAAGGGGGAAAATGGGAAAAGAAGGGGAATGTGAGAGAATACATTCCATCATACCTGAAAGCAAGTTTCAGGCCAGACAGAAACATCACCTCTGCATTGATGTGAGTCGCTTCAGCAAGAACAAACATCTCCCTGAAGAGATCTTCCTACTCTCAAAATGAATCCTGGGAATTTATTGTTTAGGTTTACTTTTTTTTCCCAGAAGCAAGTACCTAGGCCAATCTTCTGCCTTGCCTGAAATTGGCTCTTTATTTGTATCTTACACAGCAAATTTGTTTCCTACGACTTCTGCTGAACCCTTGCTAAGTGGCAGTGTGATCAAACTCTTGCTTTGCCTTTCTTCACTTCCTGGTGTATGGCTCCAGCCTGTGAGAATTGGTATGGAGTAACGGCATTTAAAATTTCGACTGGCGACTACATATGATTACTATGACAGTGGTTCTTGGGCATTTAAACTCTTGGGGTAAAGGATATTTCCTTGCTTAATTATTCTAGTTCCCAGTATTTAATTTCTCAGCACATTGATGGTACCTAATGTGAGCCTCAGAAAAATATTACATGTCAATCTAAATGTAACTGTTGGCTTGGGAAAGGATTAGGGTCATTTTGTTATGAAGAATATAGAATGCAGCACCTGAAAACGTACTTCGCCGGAAAGCAAGAGCACATGGCTCTGAGCCACATCAATCTAGAATTGAAACAGTGATTTATTATTCTTCCACAAGACCCTGCAAAACCTGATAATGGCATCTAAACCAATGTGATAACCATTTATATTTTCCTTCAAATCTGTGGTTTGCAATCAAACTTGAAACAAGGAGAAATTATTTGCGCATCTGGGTGGCATTTCATGCCACAGCTACAAACCATACAAAGGCAGAATTTATTTCAGCTTGGTGCTTTAACACCAGGATTGTCTTTCTTTCCATTTGCTGTGTGGAACCCACAAGTATGACTGCAGGAGTCTCATTGTTAGTATCAAGATAAAAGCATAGATGGCAAGCAGGGATGGCACCTGCATGTACGATCACGCAGTCCACATTCAGGTAGTAGCTTCCCTTCACAGAAATAAATCAAGAATTCAGACCTACACTCTCAACCTTGGCAGTACCAATTCACTTTAAATACACGTCTCACTACTTTATTCACAGTTCTTATTTTCGTAGATGAGATGTGACCTTGTCAACGTTTTGTCACTTATCTCACACCTGGCCCTCTTGAAGATCATTGTTCATCTCTGTGTCAGCCAGTGTCCTTTGCTGAACATAGGTCTCCTTTCTCCCTTTCAATGAAGAGCATTTGCCTTTCCTTCTATTTGATAAAACCCATGCATTCAATAACTAGTCTGTCCAGGTGCTGCTAAGCTGAACCTTGGCACCATAAAATTTCATTTTACACTGCTCTAGACCAATTCTATTTCTCTGAATTTTTTGAACACTACAAGCTGCTGAAGGATGAGAGATGGACAGCTCTGCTTTGCTCCTTTTCTTCCTTTCTCACCAGCTCAGTGTTACTCAACAGCTCATGCCCAGATAGAGTAAAGGGTTAAACATGAAGAACTGGAAGAGACCACACTGTCCTGACACAGTGCTGCCCTTTTGCCTCTTCCTCACACATACACACTGTTCACATAGCCTGCATTCCTCTCCAGTTAACACCATTAAGCTTTGACCTGAACCAGAGACAGAGCTAAATATGTGTGCACCTGTTCTCTTATAATGACCTGCTATTATCATTTTCCACCCCTCTTTTTTGATTGATGGATATTATAAGCATAATGACCCTCAGGATTTTTTTCCTCTCTTTTTGTTAGGCTTTGCTAAAGCAACCTGCAAATTAATTTAATATCCTCTTTTGGTTGGGAGCTATGAAACGAGGGCTCGAGGCTGATGATGCGTAAACCATTTGTGGCATGTATTTAATCTCTGGACAATGGATAGAGATGTTAGTGCATGCTACACTAAGTTCTATTTACGCTGGCTATTAAGTGCAGTCAAGCTGAAGGCAATCGGAGCACATTACAGGGCCTAATGGGAGAGGATGCTACACAACAGTACATTAAAGACTGAAAATGAATTAAGAAGGAAGCATGGTAGAGAAAGCAGACAAGGAAAGGGTTCTGTATACAGATAACTCTTATTGACAGGACAAATATTCATGTACTCCGAGTTCCCAAATCCAATTTTGGTATTGGATACCACTCTAGAGGGAACGTTTTGAACTCCATTTTCATGCAGATACCAAATGACTCGCAGTCAGCCTGCCCCCTCCCACCTCCATCTCAGTAGCTTGCATAACCTCATGCTGGGAAATGCGTCCCCATTAGCTACCTTGCAAGCTAAGCTGGATCATTCTTGACTGCCTAAATCAGGCCAAACTTTCTTGGCCTACTCCCTGGAATGTATCTGGCCCCAGGAATAATGAACAAACCTCACTGCACTCACTCTTTGGAACTTCTTGCTCTGGCTGCTGCATAGCTGAGAGAATTCAAGCCCTCCGGGAAAGATGGGAAAAAAATGCATAATGGGAGAAGCAAACAAGTTGTGAACACTGTATCTTTGCTTGTGACTCTTTTTTTCCCCTTGTATCTGGGTGGGAAGGATTTAGAGATGACAAAACACTCTCTTGCTGTCTTTTCAAAACCAAGCTCCAGAACCCAAGAATGACACTACTTTATCGTATCTCACACACACCCAAAAAAAAATTTATGAGTTTGTTTTTTCAGATAAAAATCTCCATGTGTGAAGAGTCCAACCTCGCTATGAGTTCCTCATTAAGGTGGTTTCATTTCTGTTGTTGAAAGAAAAGCCCAGTTTATAATTAAAATCTTGCACAGGAGAAAGAGAGAAGCAGCAAGCAACCTACTGAAACCATATGCTCGTGCCTACCAATTCTGCTCAATATTTCAGCAAAGCTCTTCCAAGATCAAGCTCTGACTGTTATTACTCAGGGGTAAGATTCACATGAGAAGCCCAGATTACAAACACACACCTGGCCAGCACCTTTAGTGAAGGGAAATAAACTGTGCCCTGAAAGCATCTACCAAGTATATTTTTCACATCTGTCATAGGACAATATTGCTTTGACTCAAGGCTTCCCTGCCTGTACGCCTTCACTGGCTGTAAATGGACCTTATGGCTGTCCACCATGGAACTGTGTCACCAACATCCTGGTCAAGAATCCCACTCGTGGATCCCGAATACAAGAACAAGGTGTATGCCCTTTCTTCCTGTGCCACTCAAAGATCAGACCTGCCTCTTAGGTGACAAGCTCCTTGCTGCTCTTGGCTGGGGCTTCTCCACCAGCTTGATTGTAACAGAGAATACCTTTCAAGAATCAGAAAAAATTAACATTATTTCACACCACAAATGTAGTTAAGAGTGGATACAGACTCTGCAAGGAACTAAGTGCTCTCTGGCATTCCAAATAAAATAAGCCTACACTCATGTTCCAGTTTAGCCCCAGCCCAGTTTGACTGGCAGGCAAAATGCAAGTAGTTGTGGTCCCAATACCCTTCCCTCCTCCCAGGGAAATGGGAAAGGGAAATGAGAGAAAAAGACTTTTGGGTTGGAAACTAAAACTAGAACAGTTTTAATGAAACAATAAGAATAATAAGGAAAGTACTATTAATAAGGAAATAATAAAATATATACAAATATGTGGAATTTCTCCCCTCCACCCCAGTGACTACATCACCACAGATGCTGTAGAGCAGGCACCGGGAAGAGGTCCCAGGCTGGACTCAGCAGCAGGAGGGAGCTGGACTCAGGAGCTGGATTCAGGAATGCATAAATCTGGAAGCAGGGCAAAAAAGACAGATGAGTTCCTCAGTGGACATTGGTGATCAGAGACCTTGACCCTTGTGATCTCTCAGTTTGTCACCATGTGAGACATATATGGGATGGAATACTTTGTTGGTTAGCTTTGGGTCCCCTGTCCTGTCCACCCCTTCCTGCAGGTTTGACCTTTTTTCACCCCCTTCACTTACAGCCTTCCATCAGCTCAAGGATGACCCTGGTTTCTGTAGGAATAAGTATAAGCAATGGGCTTTCTGCCTACCAATGCCCTCTATTATCACTTTTAGAGAGAAATACTGTTTGAAAAACATGCAGGTAGATTTCAGAAAATGAAGTCACTCAGATGAGGCTTTGCTGAAATAGAAAACTGATTTTACTTCAGCTCAAACCAGAACAATTTTGATAAGACAAGAGAGTTCTCCTTCAGAACAGACATGTGTTAATGAACAGGTTTAAGTTTTTTTAGGAAGGCAAAAGCCTTGCCATCTCCTCCTCCTCCCACTTCTGCAAACGCTAGTGTAGAGTAAGAGCATAAAGAAATTACTTTTCACGGAGCCAGTTTATTCTAAAAGCATGTCTGGCAATAAAAGGAGAGAATATTAGAATCATTTAGTAACCATTTTGTTTTGACAGGGAGAGAGAGCTTTGGGTCTCTTAAAACGGTAGCATAGTAAAAAAATCAATTCATTGCTAACATAAACAGAAATATAACGAAACCAATACCTGAGCATAAAATACTTACATAGTATTTTATATTGTGTACATAGTACAGAGGAATTTAAACTAGTCTCTTCAAGCAAAGCACTGACTAACCACTGAATTTGTCTGGTTTTGAGGAGCAAACTTCTAAGTGAGCTCTGAAGGAAAAGGAGTGCATTGGTTTTCAAGAGAATCTCCGAAGTCCAAAACAAATGACTTTCACATTGCACTTGGATAGGGTTGGAAGGAAGAGGTAGGAAAAAAAGTGTTGTTTCATGGCGGTCTTCTTTTCATTGGCTTTTGGTTGTAGTGAAACACTTTCCTCTCTCAAGGGCGTTCTTGTCATGGATAAGTGTCCTTTCTGTTTTCTGCAGCAAAACATCTTCTGGAATAAATACAACATTTACATTTTTTATGAAATAGTGCCTAATTATTTTTTTTATAACCATTTTCCTTGAGAAAACAGCCTTGCTTATGTTCATAGGAATTCGAGGCCTTCTCATATTTCTACAACACGTTCCTTTGGTCACTGTCATTCCAGTGGCCTCTCACAGCCTACTGTGACACCGAGTCTGAATCAACTCTGGGGTGTTTGCAGCAGGCAGACACTGCACAGCCACCACATGTGCTACTGCCTATGATAATTTTAGCCCTTCCTCCTGCACTATTTGTGTGACAGCAGCCCAGCACACTCTGTAGCTGTCTCCCAGCTATGATCTTTCAACAATGTCCCAGCTTACATGAAGTGATGGCACACAAGTCACACAAACCAAATCTATTTCTGTGAGGCCTCAGTGTATCTTCTCCCTTTTCAGGTGTTGAATATGGTACTTGGATGGTGTGATCCGTAGAATAGTTCAAAAACAAGCTGGCATGAAGCCAGTTTGAGATTCTTTCTGTTTTAAAAACATCTCGAGAGGAGGAAGAGTAAGGGAGAACAATGAGAAAATGTTTCCTTCTTGCAAGCATAATCTAACCATAACTTTCTTTTTCACTTTCCTCTTGAGAGGTGCCCTGTCCTCCCATCCCCACCAAAAGACTGATCTGGATCAACACAAGAAAGAACAGATGGTGGAGGAAATATTCTCAGAGCTCTTACAGATGTCAAAACCTCTCTCCAGAAGACTAAGGGTTGGATGGACATCGTGTTGGAAAAAACTTACAGGCTTGGAGGAAAAGAGAGTAAAGGAGAGGACAGGCAAGAAGTGGAGCAGTATCACTCTCAATCAGCAAGAAACATTTGTCAGAGACCCAGAGAACTTCTTCTCCTGGGGTTAACAGGAACAGATTCCCACTGTGACCAAACAAGTAGGTGCCTCCACCTGCCCAGCACCCTGCATTGCTCGCCTAAACCAGGAATACCGCTTTGAGGCCACATGTACAGACCTGTGAGTAACGCAAGGCAGGCAGTACTTTGCACTTTGCTTTCTCCCTGTGTTTTATACAGCTTAACAAGTTCTCTACAGTTCAGTAAGTGCTTAAAAGGTTCAAAGTTTCTTGTTGTTTGTAAGAAGAATGTCTGTGATTTATCACCGAAGCAATAAAACTGCTGAAAATATTAGTCATAATTTGTAGGTCTAACCCAACAGAAATGCCACAGTCCAGTTTAGGGCCCTTCTCAGGCAAGATACCAGTCACGGGCAGATAATCAAGCTCTTTATGACAGCCACGTACACAAGTGAGAATCCATGGCTAGTGCCATAGCCCTCTGTTAAAAATCATCTTCTAGCAACATGACAGAGTGGAGGACTCTGAAAAAAAGGCACTGTGAATAATTGTTTGTTGGGATCCAGTCTCACCTGGAAGCCCTCATCACCGTTACCTTGACAAATACACCTCTCCGGGCTCTCTGCACATTGTCAGATGATGGTTAAACCACTCTTCGGTGCTGTCTCACATGTGATTACGTGAGGAAAGGGAGTAGAGCCACTATTGACATTGCAATACAATCAATTTGAATGTAGTGCTCTAGAAGGATAAACATGGTTTTGTTTTAAAAAAAATCTGTGTTTCTAAAGCTGTTACTGTCTCTGATCACTGACACATTCCAGAGGATATGCTACTACTCACACAAACATTGGAAAGTCCTCTTTTCATGCACATAATTAGAGAAATGTATCTGTAGGGTGTGTGGAGGGAGGGAACAGGGCAAGCAAACTCACAAAGACAGTAAAACTTTCCACTTTCAGAAATGAAAACCAGAGAAGGATGGGAAGGCAATGCATTAGACAAAGCACATGGAGGCACTGCTTTATCCAGAGTTTTTACTGCTGTTGCTTGTGAGCAGAACTGGCATCTTCTACCAGGCCCAAGGGATGTGAAGTGAAAGAACCGTAAAAATTATTACATAATGAAAATAGAGAACAACTGAAGGTCTGTGATCCCCAATTTTATTTTCCACATCACAGGCCTAGGTGCCTATTGCCCAGGATTTATGCTTTGGGGTACTTGGCAAAGAGTGGAAAATCCCCAACTCTTGCACAAGTTACAGAATATTTCTCCTTTTAAAGATAATGCATCTTTTTCATTTGCCCTGATGACTTTTTTAGTATTTATATGGATCACAGACACTGTGTATTCCCCGGATAACATTGGAGAGCAGGGCAAATAAAGGTGCTGAGGGTAGGAAAAGCACATTCCAATACAGGATGTTCATAGGAGAGCACAAGTAAGCACAAGGGAGAGCATTTAGAGTAGGGATAGCAAGAGAGGAAAGTAGAAAGAGCCCAAGTTTTGTACAGAAAAGACAGTGCTTCAACAAGATTGCTGGCATGGTTTTGCATGAGCTGGCTTATCAGGAGTAATAGTTATGAATTTATTTAACTGACTTAAAATCATTTTAAAAATCCATGCAAGGGTTTTGGATTCATTGGCAGCACAACAAAAGCACAGAGGCTTTAAAATACTCTATTAAACAGGAAATTGTTCAGCTCTCCTCTGAAAAACTCTTCCCCACCTCATTTTCCACATTCTTTTGCCTTCTTCATCATTCTGGAAATTGAATTTTCAGGCTTTCTCAAAATGGCCACAGCTGATAGTCTTGGCAAACCAACCTATCAAGGAGAATGGCAGATCAAGGGTCTGCAGCCTCCACATCACCCTTTTCCTGCCATAGCTGACACCCCGAGGCTTGTGATAAGCCTCACTGCTGCAATGTGGGTATTCCTACTTTCCTATTTTTCCCTAGGAGTTTCTAAGTAACAGCCTTTGCCCTGTAGCCTGTAGGTCAAGCAATTAGCTCAGAAATATCCACTTGCCAAACTGTAGCTTTCTCTTCTTATGTTCTTAACATATTCTTCAATCAGAAATGAATAATTATACCTCAAAATTTTGATTTCATAAAAGATTTTCTGAAAATACCTTAAAAGAATCCTTTACATCCCTTAAACTGTCTTGTCCTCCTCAGTATATTTTTTTACTCAGAGTTTCTGTCTTTTCTTTTTCTTTTCCCCATAAATAACTTTATTCTGTAAATTTCATTTCAAGAGGTATAAAATCTCTGATTATCCATCTCAGCTGTCTTAAGGTTCTTAACAGCCTGTAACGCCAGCTTCTCCAAGAGTCGTTTTTACATGCTTTTTCCTAGCTTTCTAGCTAAACTAGCAAAACAAGAAGCTGATTCATTGTTAACCTATTTTACACAATTTTGCTATATGCTTTATAATATCTTTGATATCTCAAAAAACCAACTCTCTGCCTTTATCCTTTCCTATTATATTTCGTTAACCACCAGTGCACAGTCTGAGCTGCAACATTCAGAGAATCAATAACCAAAAGCTTTTCCTCACCTCTCAGCTCCCTGAACATCAGGCCATAAGACCCTTTGGAAAAAAATATATTAGTGATGTTGTGAGGTCTGGTGTTACCAAACTCAATTCATATCATCCTCTTCATGAAGCACCAACATACATGATGCTCTTTTCACCTACAAATCCCCAGCAGCCCCTGTAATTAATACCTAATAAATAAACAAAAGCAGAGATGCCAGGTAGAACAGCACAAACCCATTCATAGCCCACAAAAGGGAGCAATTAACTCCTTCAAGCTAAGTACAGTAAGAAAAATATTTTGTTATTGAATGAAGCAGTGTTGCCAAGGCTGGATGTACTTAAAAAAATAAAATAAAACATGCTCCAACTCATCTGCAAGATGTGGGCTTTGATTCAGAAATTGCTTATGATAGGCCAGAGGCTGGACCAGAGGGTCATTATAATCCCCTTCTGGCAATAAGATCTATAAATCCACTGTTCTTCCAACAGCTTTTAAAACAGAGTATTTATGTCTTTTCATGTAAACCATGAAGTCACTTCCACAAGAGATAAGGCAGACTCCACCACTGAATGAGCTGAAAATTGCACAAATTGACTTCCCCCAGCAAATTTAACACTTGTACATGGCTAGCAAATTAGCAACAGCATCTGCAGAGGGGAAAAAAAATATCTGTACCATTCCCAACCTGAGCAAAGACATGCTTGAACTCAGGCTGAGGTTAGGTAGAGGGTTTTGGCCACTGGAGCCACCAGCCTCGTGCAGGTGTGTGCAGCAGGGTACACACGTGGCACATGAGACCTACCACAGGGTACATCAGCTCCTGTCCCCATCAGCAGTGTCCGGAGCAGGTGGGTGTCACAGGCTGGGTCTGCAGCAGAGCTGCGTGTGCCTTCTGCTCGCCTCTGCATCCTCCTCCAGAGTGAGCCATGGGGAAACGTCCACATCCACATCCCTGCCTCTTCTTGTCCTGTTTTATCTGAATCTGAAATGCTTTTCCTACCTGATGGACATGGCCTCAGAGCCATCAATCTGTCTCTCCGCTCATCCCATCCCCTGTGATCCCAGAGAAACCCTGGGTTTGCACGTGTCAGGGTGAAAGAGCATCAGTCCTGCTTCACTCTCAGCAGGGCAGGGACGGATCCTCCCCAATGAGAGTGCTGCAAACGGGCAAAGAGCACATTCATCTCTTCCTGCTCTCTGGCCATAAATGACACATTAATTATATTTAAAGTTGAGAACTTCCTCTGTGTCTAGATCCAAAATCTAAAATTCCTAGGCAAGGAATAAAACTCTGAATAATAAAAAGGATAATTCTGTGAAAAATCTTCTTCCCTCTCAGGTCTTTGTCCTCTTTATATGTGCTGTGTTTCTGATGGTGCCAGTACCAAACCAGGACTTGGCAGCTGCCAATGGATTTACGCTCTCCAGCCCTGGCTGTTGACTTCCCTTCCCTGCACACCACGGCAGATTAAACTCTGCTATTACCATTAGCATGTTTCTCACTGAGTATCCAGGCTCTCTGCTTAGGGTTTTAACTCCCAGGTATCAGATCAGCAACTGAAGATGTGTTTGGAGAGGAAGAGACGTCAGCAGAGCAGCAACAGTTGTCCCATCCATCCCACCCCTCCGGAGCTCGTGTGGTGACACGTAGCACCCACCGGCCAGCCACTCCAATTCTTTTTTGGACAACGTGATGCAATGCTGCAGTTTGCTAAATCCTACATGCCAAAGCCAGCCACAATCCAATAGCAGCCGGTGCACGCTCAGTTCCCAGGTCCTGCACGGGCAAGCCAGTAAATCAGGCCTGTAAAAGTATTTTTGGCCCCCTGCCCAGTATGTGTACCTCTTAATCCCTAATTCCAATTGTGTAAACAAGGCATGACATAACGGGTGTGCCATGGAAATATGCTCTATAAAGTTGATTACCACGCTTCATCCTATTAGAATAGCAGTCACTGTAAAACTATAGATAAGGCTAAAGCAATTTATTTGTGTTTCTAAAGGAGATGAGCACATTTCGGCTTTTCAGAGCGTGATCAAACTTGACAGGCAGACTCTAGAGCTACTTTGTAGCTCTTATAACAGCTCATTTCAACCTGTACTGGCCAGGAATTTTTAAAACAGATATCTCGAAAGGTCAGATTGATCATGGCCTTTTCTCAAGTATGCAAAGAGGGATAGCATAAAAAGCATTGGATTGCAAGGGTGACCTCTTTAGTTAGATGTAGTTTCAGCTCCTGCACTCTCCTGACTGTAAAAATCAGCTCTCAGTGTTGTTGGAGGAGGCAGGGAGCTCGGAGGCATTAGGGAAGGAAGAGCTGTAGCCTTATCCCCAGGCAGCCAAGCAGACTGTCACAGGGAAGATTTTGTGCTGGGATGACAGGAGGCAGCTGTGTTCCCTCTGTCCATCCAGTAGCCTCCAACAACCACACCCAGCTCAGAGCTCCTGTCTGCAGCGTATGGGTCAGGCCTGGAATTGCCTGCTCTGCATCACCCACAGTGACCACGGCAAAGCTGGGACCTGAATCCATATCTCCTGGGTCCCATCCCTATGCTCATGCTTCCTAGTTGCCTCCTGTTGAAGGGTGAGGACTCAGGTCAAGATTTCCTGCAACCCCACATCACACACACAAGTCTTACCTCACAGGTATCTCCAATCCAAGAACCTTCAGCAGGGTTAAACAGTTCTTTAAAATGTTTCAGGCATGGCACAGTTTCCAAATGTGAGCCAAACTCTGCCGTACCTGCAGGTGGAAAATCCTTTCCCAAGCATCAACTCTTCCTTTGCCCATGGCATTTCATCTTCCAGGGAACCAAACACCCAGCACAGACCTCAGTTACACGGAGGAATTGTGCTACAGAGAGGCAGAAGTCAGAGCTGCTGAGCGTGGGGGTTTCCATCCCTGCTTCGTGGTCTTCTCAAAAAACTCCTGAAACCTTGAATCTGCCCCAGATTTGCAGCAAGCAGAAAACCTTTGCAGTTTCAGATTTCACTTACAAATCAGCTCTGAGGAAAACAGACAGTGTGATCGAAGGCATTAAAAATTGATAGAATTAACACAAATCAAGGGTATAATATTTATCAACATGTGCATGAGTTCAAAAGCTCTTTTTAAAGGCATAGGAGGCAAGGAATTTTTCAATTATCTCAAAAAGAGTTAGATTAAGTCTTTTGCTTGTAGAATTAAGCCTGTAGCAGCTGGTAAGGTTACTGAACCAGCTATAGCAAGCCTTGTTCTGCATTATAAAGACATCTCTCTCACTGGAGAAGAAATATTAACGTGCATTCACATAAGCATTTTTTTTCAACCTGATTCTTTAGGTAACCCCCATCTCCCACCTCTCCCTTTGTCACCTCTTGAAAAGGTTTTTCTTACTGGAGCTGTACTTGAATTTAGTCTAATTGGAAGGAAATTTAAGACCTAAATCTTGGTTCTCATTGGCATGGAGACACTTGCGTACAATCACGGTATGCAAAGCAGCAGAAGTCTGAATTCATAATTGGACGTTCCAAAATGTAATTATGAAAGATGAAATGCTCCTTTCAATGAGAAGGCCGCAAATAGAATAATTAATTTTGTGTTTGCTTGAACAATTCTGTATTATGGACCTTACACTGGAACTGAAATTAATTAAGTGCACCAGGATTTATGGAGGAGGTGAAGAGAGAGGGAAAAAAAAGAATTAATCTGAAGTAAAAGATAGATGACTTTGTGAGTGTAATGATGCGTTAGTCTGGGGTATTCTTTAACAAATTTAGCAGGCATGTTCTGGGTACAAACAGCACTCACTGACAGAATTATCTCAACTAATGCAGCTGCTGGACTCTGAGCAAATTGAGATTGCAGATGAGTACTTTAGATTTAGAGCTGTTAACCCTCCCTGTGCTGTTTGTTACACTTGGTGGAAGGATGGCTGTTTGCCCTGCACTAAGGACGTGGCAGTGGCAGCAGCTCCTGTCCCTTACGCACACGCACACGATGCGCTCACCTGCCCCGCGCTCTGCACCCTGTGCGAGCGCAAGCAGTCTCTGCCCAAAGCCTGCTGACACAGGTGGGCAGTTCTGGAGGGAAAGCAGAGGAGAAGCACAGTGCTCACAAGAAAGGGAAAGAAAACAAGAGGGAAGCAGAGTTCAGGGTGACACCTCTCAGCGGACCCAGAGAAAGAAGGGATGGTGGCTGTTGCAAGTTGAGATTTTTAAAGCAACCGAAGCCAAAGTAAGTGCTCAAAAGAATATCTCCAAACCAAACAGTTTAGTTGTGAGGAGATATTCTTGAGCTTTTTTCATATGAAAATCCAGCATCCTTCATTTTTTCTACTGAGATCAGGCTATAAAAATGCAGGTGTAATGCTTCATTCAAGACTAAAGCATTTTCCAGTCCTGAATGAATCGTGGATTTCAGATTTACCAACCTGGCAGAGACCCCGAGACACCCAAGACAGTGAGTGCTTCCAATATCCGGAACAGTCACTCAGAAGACATTTCCAGTCTCATAAATGTTATGCCTTACTGGTATAATTTTGAATAAAATAATGTAATTCACTATAGATCCACGAATAATCAATGTGATACTTCCCCTGCTCAGAGTCACTCAGAGGCAAGATTTTCCAAAGTATTGTCTCAGGCTGTGCGGTATCACTGCACCGTGTGCAGACACTGGTGTTCAGCACATGATGTCTTTGGAGTGTCAGCTCTTCCTGCCGAAGAGCCAGGCACTGAAAGACACCACACAGCTGGAACCAACACCCTGTGAATGTTTTGAGAGTCCAGGAAGCAACCAATTAGGATGTACTAAAATCACAGCCATCAGAGAAATCACAATTATTGAAGAGAGGTTTCCTTATCAGTGATTCATCACCTCCTCCTCCTCTGCTGGGATTTCTTTGTTAGGAAAAACCTTCTCAGGTTTGATTTTATTCTGCTGTGGGATAACGGCAATGTGGGACTGTGATCTCCTTATGTTTCGTGGGCATCTGCTGCAAGAGGCTGCCAGTCTGCCAGTCCAATAAAGCACAGATTTCACCATAGGAAACTTGACCCAAGCCACTTTTCCTTGAAGAAAGCCCTGTGGAGAGCTGTGCTTGGTGAAGTCACTGAGATATGAAAGCTGTGAAATCCATAGGTCTATAACCCTCAGGCAAGAGCTGAGGAGTCTTGGAGCCTGGATATGTGACAGGTTGTGAGCCTGAAACATATCGCTGTTGTTGTCAGGTCAAGCTGTTCCCAAGACTCAGCGTTACCTCCAGGCTGGAGTAAACTCCACGGCAGCGTGACAGCTTTGTCACAAAAACTGAAGCACTGGAGTGCAGGAATAAGATCCAAGCAGGAATGAGCTAGGGTTGCACAGTACCAGCTTGCTGCTACAAGAAAACATCCACAAACACTAGACCAGAGTTACAAACTGCCTGGGTGATGGTTGCTCAACAACATATTTTGATCTCGGGGTAGCAGAGTGTGCTTGGGTACAAAGTCTATTTGCTTACCGGTATTTATATTCATTTTCCACAATAAAATGCTAAATACGAACTGCAGTTTCTCAGCTTTCAATTGCAACAAGAGCTGCATTTTTCCACTTGTGTGGTTATAGCTCTTTAAGTGATACATTATATTGTTTGCCAGAATACTTCTACAAAGTCTTTGCTTCATTTAACTGGTAGAACAATTCAGGCAGATTGGTCTATAAAAGGTGTACTTAAAATCAGGATTACCCTGGGACTCAAAAGTGCTGGGTGCTAAAATGCAGTCTCTCATTTCCCATGGCCTTCTGAGCATTTGAACATATTTATACCTTCTGCATTGCAGCAAACTTAATCAGAAGGACAGGCTTGCTAACATCTGTGCATTCCATTCACTTCTGGAGTCATCTCAATCTCTTCTGAAACCTGATTCTGGCTGTCAAAACGCATAGCTCTCTACACTGGGTATTATTCGGACATTTAGACATCTGTCATCAAGAACTGTGATAGATGGTTTTATTAACCCACAAAGGCAAAGACTGTGACAGCAAAGGACTCTTATGCAGGCAGAAAGTATTCTGCAAACCTTACAAGTACGCCTGATACTTTTCCCAGCCTGTTTGCAGCAGAGACTGAACACTTGGAAGCGAAGGACGTGTTACACATTAGCCCACGCTGGATATATCCCCCAACTAGCTTCACCCAAACCATGTAAAACAATTAACATAGGTGATGTTATCCCCAACAGCAGAAGAGACTTTTCACAATGAACTGATCTCCAATAACACAAACTCATGCAATAGGAGTTTTTGTAGCAAACCAGCTAGAAATGAAGACCCTTCTTTACAAAAAAATTTAAGAAGGAAATCTCATTTTTTAAAAAAATCATCACAAAGAATTCATGTAAATGGTTTAAACTCCCCAATTAGTCTCCACAGCTTGTTATGTTTTTCTGCTTTCACATTCTTTCGCTTTCCAACCTCCCACCTAGAAGTCACCTGTAGGTGAATTTGTACCAACAAATGTTTAAGGCAAAATCTAGAGCATTTTGGGATACTTAGTTTGCATCCATATATAGTTTTAGCCTGAGTAGGGACAATCTTTTCTGTCTCATGGCCTTCCAAAAAGCATTCAGATGCAATGAATCCTCAGTATTTTCCCATTTCCCATGATTCTAGGATTCCTGTGCTGAGGCTCCCAGAGAATTAAGGCCAGGTACAGATAGAGGAACATGTCCCTGTAACTTATATTTCAAAAAGCCTGTTACAACCCCCAATGTCTCACAGCAGGGAAAAGGCAAGGCTCCTGCCATCACAAACAGAAAAATGAGGAGAACACAGACTTGAGGATGAGATCCTGTGTGGAGCCCGGTAGCGGAACCTGAGCAGCCTGTCCTGAAAGTCCCTGCAGTGAGTTTGTGTTATCTCTCATAAAGATGATGAGGTGGTACTAGCATGGTCAGCACAGAATTTGGGCATAGTTTCACTTATGAGTTTTCCACCAGATTTTCTTTTTGATCCAGAGGAAATCTTCTGACCTGAGTTCTCTGGAGGGTCTGAGGCCTTGATTACCCTTGGTGATTTCACTACTGTTTTGCTAGCTGCATGAATCAAGTCAGGTGCATTCACAGACCTACAGGGCTGGTGTTCTGAGGTCCAGGTAGCCTCAATTGTCCCTCAGGTTGATGTTCCCCTGCTTTAAGATGAATTTATTTTAGTGAGCAATGTGCATCCCCCACACTTCCCCTGCATTTGAGCTGAGCCCCTGCAAGCATGCCAGTGTTTGTGTGTGTATTGCAAGCATATTTATCATACATATAGAGATATAAGCACATAGAAATACATATTGTGATGCTAGAAAACTGTGTCTTTCTAAGGGCACTGGAAAGATGAATAAGATAAAGAATTTATTTTTATTTATAAAGGGCAATGATTGTACTCAGTGTTTATCTTTGTCATTTGGAAAAAGCTGAATTTGAAGCTTTAGATTTGTAGGTTCTGTCTTGTTTTATATATATTGCAAATATTTGAGGGCAATCCATGGTTTAAGTCCCAAGACACTACTGTAGACCATTAAAGATGGATATACGGTGATTTCCTTTAAGACCTAATTTCTAAAAACAAATGGCTGTGTAGAAAATTCAGTTTTCAATATGAAAAGAGAGGCAAAGCAATTGGTAAAATTTCTGTGTATGGGAAATTTGAAAATGTGATTTAAACAAAAGCAATAGTCTTGCCAACCAGACAAGATCAAAAGTTTATACAGAGTAATGAACAGGCAAACTCATAACAAAGTGTTGAGCTGTTTTTTGTCCATTGCTTTAAAAATGCCATGCATTACCTGCAAAAAATAACATTTTATGTCATGTAGAAACAAAAAGGTTTATTTTCAGAATCACCCAGCTGATAAAAGCCTAAAAGTCAAATCTCCTTAATCACTGTAACAGGACAATTCAAACTAGTAACATAACCTGCAGTTTTGCTTTATATTATTAGAAGGAATGAAAAAACCTCACCAATCCCCATGACACTGATTCATCAAATAAATTAACTGTGTTCATCAGTTAACTCTCACTGGTCAAACAGGGTTAAAATTCTTGAATCTAATTCCCATTGCTAATTTTGCAAAGGGGAAAAAAAGCGCACTGGGATAGCAGGAGCGAAATACGCTATTTTGCCATAACTGACTGAACCTCGGGGCTGGTGTTTTATTCTTGCAATATTTCTTTTAATAAAAAAAAGTGCCTGATTAAAATACCCTTTTAGAAAACATTAATTCAGAAGCTAAAAAAAAATTCAAATGAACTTGAATAGATTTTCTCTGGTACGTTAACATTGCATTTAGGATAATGGATAGGGAGAAGGATGGATTCTGTAGGTATAAATCAATAGGCGAGGGGGGTTGATGAAACTGCAACCTGTGAGAGTGAAGCCCTAGTGGTTTGTGATATCATCAGGAGTCCAAGATTAATTTGTTTGACATTCCATTCTCCTGCATTCATTATTTTAACAACACACACACACAGAGGACCAAGGTGCACGTTAGCCAGTCACCTAACGTGTGTTCACTCAGCACCCAGTTTAAGACAAAAGTCCCAGCTGACCTGTTGGTAGGATATGGGAATACATTATCCTTTCAATTGTTGAAGAAAACTGATAGAGAAAGTGTGGCTTATGGAGAGATGGAAACATAATTGGAAGGTTTGGATTAGCCACACCATGGGTCACACAGCAGTCAAGGATTTGGATCTGCCACTCTTACAAGAGACCAGTGCTACCTTCTTGAAGATATGTTAATGATATCATTAGGATTTCAAGGGGAATGGGTTTGGTGGCAGCATGAAAAAATGAACAGCATTCTCCTCCCAGCCTTTTCAACTGCTTTTCAACAGTTGCTGCCTTTAAATTTTCTCTGGCAGAAAATAAAAGTGTCTAGAAGAGAAACTTTTTGGTTTGTAAGAAAAAGAAAAATTAATTAATATAAGCCAATCAGGTGCTTGGAAACCTCAAATAATCTTCTGTACTCTTCATTTGCTATGCAGATATCTCACTGCTCATTTTTCTTGCAGGGTCATGACCAAACCCTGCTCACCTCATGCTTCATCTGAGGGACTCTAAGATCCATGAAAGGGCTGTTGCTTTTAATGGCCATTGGATCAGACCCTCCTTCTTAGGTATAGCTCCATTAATTTCTTACAGCCTATTCATGTGAGTAAATTGGCCCTAACTTGGCCCCAAGTCTGTGACTTTCCCAGCCCTGGGAAAAGGCAGAAATCCCTGTCATGTTCTGCTGAACGGTCTATCCTGTCCAGCTGGAGTTAAGTGTACCTCATTACTCAAGGAAATTTGGATTTGGACAATTCTTCACTGATAAACAACATATTGCCATAATTAGCGAGTGTGGACTGGGAATTCTGGAAATGGAGTCTGTCCAATCTGTCAATTGAGGAACATATTGTTTAATTTACACAGTGAAGTGCATTGTGCAACCTGAGAAGGCTCCCCCAACCCCGGGCCGGAGCAGGGCTTTCTAAGACGTTCGGTTTATGAAAACAGCTATCAGGTTCAGACAATAATTTTGACACTCTCCTTTTTCCTCTTGGCCTCCACGTCTAGGTTGAAAGTGAACACGCATGGTTGAAAGAGGTCATGCATGGTTCCCGTGCAACCACAGCCAAGTTGTTTTTCACAGCTAAGCCCTGAGATTCTCCATTTTCCCTCTAGAAGGGGAGCGTTGTGAGAGGGAACAGTAGAACCCAAATGATTGTACTCCAGTGTGTAATTCAAAATCTATGCTCTGAGGGTCCCGACCCTCTGAGGATGAGAGAAGATGATCAACCTGGACAACAGCACGTAATCCAAAATGACCATTCAAATTCTACTCCACAGATTGCTGCTGGGTTTGTTTGAAAACTACCTCCAAAGTCATGAAAAGGCTAACAGAAATGCACAGCATAGTTGTTTTAATATAAATACACACTGTTCAATTTCTACCCTGATAGATCAGCCTCATCAAGCATCATGGTTTGCCTCCCATTTTCCAGGCCAAATTCTTCTTCAGCTATCAGACTTCCCTTTCATCATCCTGCCTGTCTTCTAATCAAAGCAAACCACTCTAACTTTTAAATTAAACTAATTTTCATATTGTCCACATATACATACAGTTAAGAAATTACACTGACAGTGATAAAAAATGTTAATTTTTCTTTCCAGATGCTTGTAAAACAGCCTTAACATATGTCCGCTGTTTAATTAACAGAGCGGCAGCATGGTGGAGAGAAGCCAAACTAATAATTTAAGAAGCATTCTCCCTCCCTTGATTTGAATCCCAAAACACATCCATCATGTGCATTTCTGAAACTGCAAAAGATTTAATTTTCTGAACTTCCAGCAAACATCATAAAGCAAGTCGAAGAGAAACCTGGAGTCAAGAGCGATCGCCTTTGAAAGAGTTCAACTTCAGAACTTGTACAAGAAATTCATTTTGTTAAGTGACTAAAAACTTTCCTTTTTTTTTTTTTTCAAATTAACTTTTATTGTCATCTCCTGCTGGGTGGCCAAAAGGTGCCATTTTGCCGCTCAGGTTCTAGTCCTGAGCTGCCTCCTTGCTCAGATTGATGAGGATGTAATTCCTCCCTACAAACAGAGCCAAGATGAAGCCAGTCATCTCACACACTCCCAGCCCCTTTTCCTGTAATATCTGAGCACTGCAAAATTTCTGGAGTGTCTGTCTTACTCCCAGGTGGTACAGATATGCCGTTATCCCAACCTATAGTGGGAGACACAGGGGGAGAATTTAAATTGTGTGTTCAGCACATGCATTTTAACTAAGTACACTTTTGAAATCCAGTTGTCCACATGTCCCTCAGCCAAAGTTCAGGAGGGTGAGAACTGCCAAAGTGAACCTCACAGCAAGGGACGTGCGGTGCCTCTGAAAGCACATTAAGACCTCCATCCCCCCAACAGCCCTTTTCGTGTCTGGGATGACTCTGGTTTATTTACAGGTACAAAAAGCTCTTCTTACTACCTGCAATGGCTGTCAGCATGCAACGATTTGTATGTTGTTGGGGATCAAAACCCACATGGAAATTACTTGGAGATCCATGAGGGAGGCGGAGATACCACCATAGACATTAACCCCTTCTAGGACAACAAGACACACAGAAAGTCAGCACCACCCACAGCCAGAAACGATGCTCTTGGTCCCCATCCTCTGCAAAGCTGATGACTCCTCCTGAGGGACCAATATGCCTGGGGAAAGGAGGTTGTGTTTATCAACCTGACAGAAAAGCCTCCCTTCCCAAATAGACGCACGGTGTAAAAGATAAAGCGACACAGTGCCAGCTGGGGAAGTACAACCTTCCCTCTGTGAAAAAGGAAGAGATTTGTCAAAGGTGATGCTATATTAAATGGAAGAGCACATTAAAAGACTTCTGCTAAACATTAACCAGGAAGAGGAAAGATAGGGACAGAGTACTTTCCTTCAACACCTTTTGTAGGGAATACTCGGTCGTAAAGCAACTTAGAAATTAATCTGCTGATAGATTAGAGACTGTGAGTGTTAATTGACCCTTTGATCTCCCAGTTGTTATTTTGGATCTTGCAGCGAGGGATATTAATGAATCTGAAGGTATTAAATGAATTCCTCCTTCGCTGTGGCAGCATTTGGCTCCCAGTAGAGTATGTCTTTGAGCTGGTCATGTTCTGGTTGGTCTTCTCAGAGAGCCAAAGTACGGAGATGGGCATTACAGCACACACACTACAGGCAGGAGGAGAGCACATGGCTGGACTCTTCATGCTTTACATGGCTAAAGGGAGTTAAAAATCCCCAGCTTGAAAGAGCTCCTGGATCAGCATCACTGCTAATCTCAACACAGCTCAAAGCAAATGGGTCTCTTTATTGCCTTTCTCCTTCCAGAGCCCACCAGGAGGTTGGTGCAAACAGACTTGAGGACCGTATGCCCACATATCGGATTATTCTTGGCACAACTCTGCAGCCTTCGAGGGGGTTACACCAAGCATTTGTTTGTTTTGTTGTTTTCAACTTGGAACCACAGGCTGGTTTTTCCAGAGGTTCTCCTCCAAAATTGCAACACGACAGGAGCACAGGCAAGGTCAGCACCCAGCAGTGAGGTCTGAGTTGCTGAACCTGTGCAAAGGTCTGTGCCAGACTTGTTGATGTCCTGGCCCTACATGTTACCAGACACTGGGATGAGACAGGATTTCTCTAAGACATGCAGAGAGTGGGAGAACCATCTTGGATGAAGTTTATTCAACTAAATGCTGGAAATGCTGAACATTTGGAAAAAATCGCAGGCAATAAGTCAGCTAATATAGTAGGGACTTTCTCCAGAAACCTGGCCAGCTCTTTCCATTAAAGAGCTAGTCTTTGGCTAGCTCTCCAAAGGAAGTTCAGTGACTGTGTACATTAAAAATGCTATCACCATTATGGTCTGTTCACTAAAGGTACAAGAGCATGACAAATATATGTAATTTGCAAATTGGCTGGTCTTTTGCAATAATTTAGAGACACTAGTTAGAGGCAATAGAAATCTAACAATTACTGATGTTTAAGGTTTGCATTGTTGCTCTGTGAATATTTCATGCATAAATGAACTTCCCCTGGACCAACTGCTGTTTCTGATGAGGCGCTCTGAGGCTTTATTGCCAAATACACAGCAGGGCTCCCCCAATAAGCCACATAACGGATGATGCATCGCCTTTGCAGCTTAAATAATGCAGGGTATCTGCATTTTACAGAGTGGTGGTACACTTTATTTACATATCAAGTGAGTGGCCAGACTGAATATGAAGAAATATATGAAGGAAAGGACATGGCGCTTTTAATATTTCATATTAGCAAGCACCCTGCAGGAAAAGCCTAGGGAGACTGAGATGTGAGCTAAACCGCCTGATTTCTCCATATGCATGTGTCTCTCCAGCAAATTCTCTGGTAAAACTGATGAAATATATGTATTTTCCCATCCTTGTGAACTTCTTCAGCACTATTGAAAACAAAAGTCATAATCTGCCAGCTGGAGATTGACTTTCTAAGTGTAATTTTTTTAGGAAGAGAATCAAGCCCACCCTTAAAATCTCCTCCTTTTCCTTTCTGGGGCTGATGGGAGATGTAGTCTTGCTCTCTGTCACTCTGAAGAGAGCCGGGAGGATTTCTGCTCATAGAGAGGCCACCTGCAAAGCGTCATCATCCTGCTAGCACTGCAAGGAGGCTCAGGGACCACAGAAAACGCATCATCTAAAATGCAGAACTACTGTAACAGCTGATGATTCCTCCTGCGTGAACCAGTCTGGGTTGATGGAAGGGGAAAATGATACAGAAAGCAAGAGCTAGTTCTTCCCTACAAAAATGAGGGTTTCACGTCATCATCTATGTGGGACTGGATCTCAGGGTATAAATTCTCTTTCCAGAATCCAAGCATTGAGACTTGACCCAATTGTAACACCTGCCTTGCTCATTCATGAAAGCCCCTCAGGTCTCAGCCCAGCATGGCCATGCTAAGGGGACTGGTCCAAACCTGGGAGTGCTGACTGTCCTTATTGTCCTCCAATTAGCAAAGAGTTTCAGTCATTGTACATGGCACGGGTATTAAATTTCTAATCTGCTCCCTCCACAGAGAGAATGTCCCAGCAGAGCGTGGGCACTGATTCCTCGCTTGCTGTTTTGCAGGACTGGTAGGGATGTGTCTGCTGACAACCTCTTACTCTGTCTGGTGTCTGTATGAGAGTGTGCAGCATCTCCCTTGCATTATGCCTTATTCAAAGAAGAACTGATGTGTGCCAGTCATTTTTTGTACAAACCTATTAAAATTCCAATGCAAATGACCGGATTCATAATCTGAGCTTCATTGAGAAACACAGTTTCCTGCTTTCCCCTGTAATGAAATTATTGGTTGTGCAGATGCTCCATTTCTGAGCTAATTCAATCTCTGACTGGTTTTTTTAAGACTGTATGTGTGAGGGCAGGGGTGTGCGGATGTGCAGGTTGGTGTGTGCGTGCACACAGACAAACACATCTGCACAGCATGTTCCCCAGCACGCAGATCTGTGGGCTATTTAGTTAGATAGCCAATTATAATTATAAATGCAATGGGAATACGAGCAGTGTGTACTATAGGCACGATTAAAAATAAACCAGGAAAGCTAAAAGCAGCTTAGTCGCCAGAAACTAATACGCTACAGGGGCAAGTTGTGGAAATGCCTGATTATTCTCTTTTGCTCACTCCATCCCTCGGGGATCTTCCTGAACTGTTACTTTAACTGCTCAACTTTCCTTTTCCACTGTGATAGTCAGCAGATGAAGCCCTTCACATTTAAGTGTAATAGTGCCAGAGAGACCAACTGCTCCTCAGAGTTACGACCTATAAATGTCGCTTCTGTATCAGAATGAGAATGTGCCACTGAAGATGCTGAAGTCTGCAGAGGGTTTGCTTGACAATTCATGCAGGCCATTAAACTTACTCCTCCTCTCATCCTCCCAGCGTTGTGTACATTGGGATTTCTTGCTTGCTTTCACAGCTTTCTGAGTGGTTCTTCCAAGCTGGCAACAACTGAGCAATTTATCCCTAGAACAGAGTGTATGGCACAGCATTTGTTGAAGTTGCTCTTCTTTTCACCTGTCATGGCAAATAAGAGCTCCAGGACAGATCACATGCACTTTCCTGCGCAAGGTGTGGGTATCTTTACCCACAGCAGAGGGGAACTGGAGATGGATAGGGTATGGATAGCAATGCCAGGGGGGGACAGGGAATCCTGTATGGTGGATATAAATCAGCCCCCATCCCAGCCCCTTGCCAGATGCAGGGTGTACAGCTCATTCCCTTTGCATGAAAACCCACACAGCCTTCTCCACCCATGCTCATCCTTTACTGGAGGTGGCTTGGGAGGTCTGGAAGGAGAGAGAGAATTACTTACCTTGCTCCACAGCACCCAGATGCTTCTGCCCAACTGACTAATGATGTTAGAGGCATTTCAGTTTGCCTTGGTCAGGAGGACACAATTACTTCTCAGCCTGAAAGGTACAGCAAGAAGAATAACAATAGCTGAGTGCAGGGTTTTTTTCTTGGCTCATAACTGCTGCTGGACTGAGCTGAAAGCCCACTTCACTGCTGTAAGCATATCTCCCAAGAAATGCAGGCATTTATGGCACATTACCATCTAGCCCAGCATCCACATTTGCTCAGGTACAAGGCAGAGATATCCAATGTTTACTTATTTCAGTTATCATATCATAACTTACATTCAGTTAGTTTTTCCTGTGAGGGTGGTGAGGCACTGGCACAGGTTGCCCAGAGAGGTCACAGATGCCCCATCCCTGGAGATGTTTAAGACCAGGCTGGATGAGGCTTTGAGCAACCTGATCCAGTGGAGGGTGTCCCTGCCCATGGCAGGGGGGTGGAACTGGATAATCTTTAGGATCCCTTCCAACTCAAACTATTCTATGATTCTATGACCTCTTAGACGCTGGCGACTTGCACATAAGGAGTGCACTGGAGCCTTGGGATATGCTGGTCCCCAAGACAGATGTAGTGAACCCCAGCAGTGCATGAGCAGTGTAGGACATAAGGGATGAGGCGGGGCCAAGGTGAGAAACAAACCCTCACTGCGGGACAGATCCATGCAGGGCTGTGCAGAAATAGCTGGGCTATATAAGACAGTGCAGGTGGAGGAGGGTGACAGACCCTCTGCAGTGAAAGGAGGCAGATAGAATGGGCAGCTGCTTTCTGGATAGGAAAAAGGAATAGGATGGAGTTCTGTGAGACTGACAGACAGGCGTAACTCCACTCCAAGTGTTGTTATCCTTCACATTGGTTTGAAACCTGCAGGAACATGCCTGTGATAGCCCCAGCCTGTGGAACCATCAAGAGCTTCTCCTCCTCTAACTCCCTGACTCCTGGCTTCATCCCATCCTAGGTCATTCCAGGATCCCCACAGCCATTCCCACAGCACTTTTCCCCCTTTCCCAGTTACACCATGCTGGCATCACCCTCTCCCACACCCATCCCTCCACAGCAGCCGAGGTGGCTGCCTGTCCCATGAGCACACATGGATAAGGCAGCAGCTGATTTTGCAGCCACTTGACCAGAGACGCTGTTTGAAGTGGGACCGAAACAGGGAGGGGGAAGAGCTGAGGATCCTTTTGAGACTGCCACCTGGGACTGGCAGCACTTCTACTAATGCACAGTGAACAGCTAAATCATACATTATTGATTTGTCAGACGTATTTGCATATAAATAAGCATGATCATTCATACAAACCTTAATGTTGTTGTTCTCCCTTTAGTGTTGTGATCACAGATGAATGACTCTAGTTAGACACAATTCAGGAACGCTTGTACCACTGCAGCAAAGTAAGCTGCTGATTTAAAACTACATTTATTGGAGCATGTAAGTGTGACAGTCTATTGGTGAATTTGGGGATAATTAGTCTAAAAGACAAGATAAATGAATCCTGAAAGTGGTATTGTGATGAAGAAATGATCCCTCCATGCTAGTAAAGCTTTGATGCCAGGAATATTGTAAATGATAATTAACCGGGAAACACAGAGGAATTATATTTCAATTGTTTTTTCAAAAGGACTTAGAATTTTACAGGCAAATTGATTGGATTCTCCCCTTCCCCCAGCCCTGTGATTATGAAAGATTGTCTAATTTACAGCATGAACTATGAAGCATATGACAAATCGCTGGCTTGCTTTTATGCATCTTGTTTGTACGTTTCTCCCTGGTAGATATCTGCTTATTGTTTTTAAGCAAACCAAGACATGTATTTTTCAATTAGTCTTTCCCCAGGCCTAATCTAGACAGATCTGCAGGCCAGCACAACACACTGACCCATGAAAATTATATCTGCTGTATTAATTCATTAAGCATTGCAGGATCAAGCTGCAAGATCTCACTCCCTGATAACATCAGCAGCGTGAGCCTGGTTAGTCTGCATCCCTCCCCTGAAAAGAAAATATTATAGATTGTGCAATGCAGGGGAAACATTGCTTGCTAACACTTCATTTTAATTGTCCTAAATTAGAGCTGAAGACTTACAGAACTCTGTGTGACAGCCAATGAATACCAAATGAATTCATTAGGATCAACGCTGTTACAATGAATAACTAACGAATCTATAACAACAGCCATATCCTTTATGCCTCTGCTGTCGGCTGAAGCCAGGAACCCTGGAGGGAACTATCCTGACCCTCAGCTCGCTGAGGCCAGCACGCTTTGCCCCGTGCCTGCCTCTAATTGCAGCTCTAAGTGAAGCTGGGTGTCACTCGCATTGCCCAGGGTTAGGGAAACGGTGCAGGTGGAAGGAAAAAAAGGATCAAAGGGAGCATTGCAGGTGAATTGCAGAAGCAGGGCACAGTCACAAACCACTGAGCTTTGGACAATGTTGTCTGGACTTCATGGGACCAGAGATGCAGCTTGAGCCATCTCTTGCCACTCTTCCCATCTCCAGAGGCGTTGGGCCATCCTGACAATTCTTGCCTTGCCACTGGCTTCATCAGGCCTGAGATAGGCTAAAAAATGCCCAGTAGCACCCATAACTGGTGCATCAAGCTCAGCACAGCCACTCTGAGCCATCCCAGAGGCTGCAAGTGTAAGATTTCAGACTGCCAAGGTCTTCTGTTTGTGCTCTGGGGCAGGGGCTCCCTGGAGAACACAGGAAGGTGTTGTTAGAGGAGGAAAAAAAAAAAAAAGAAGAAAACCAGCTTTACTTACATAGAGTTTGCATCTCATATTCTTCTGGTGAGTGCCACCATAACTCATAAAAGCTTTAATGATTTGGGACTGCAAAAGAAGGGCAGAAAGGGGGCTTTTGTGATTATGGAGAGGTTTTATGCAGTATTGTCTTCTTTAGCAGAGCATCTTAAATTTTTGGGGTGGATAGTTAATGAAAGATAGTACAAAAGACAGTGACTCAGCTAAGTTGCCCCTCAAACCACTGCAGATTTGTCAGCTAAGGGAGATTCAGAGGAAGGAGAGGTGAAGACCACCCTGCCTGCCAGAGAGCATCTGAGGACACTGTGGCTGATACCAAACCATGATAAGGTTTCTACTTCCAGGGAGGAGGAAAACACTGTAGCAAAGAATTTCTGCTAATTGGATGTTCAAAGAAATACACAGAGAATGAGTGGAATGCTTCATTCAGCATTACTACATCAGTGTTGCTCATTCTCAAATGCTTCCAAGTTCTTCTTCCTCTGGTCAAGGTTCCCATGCTTTTTTGCCCAGATCGACTGTTTGAGAAGGAGGAGGGAATATTTCTGACTTAAGGAAAGACTTCCAAGGAACCCAGAATTTTGCATATCAACTCAAATCCTTTTAAAAGGGATTCTCCACTGCATGGGGATCCTGCCCCAACATGTGGCAGAAAGGTGGCTCAGTTCACCCATCTCTGCTCACTGCAGCCTTAGGGGTGCAAGTAACGACCCTGGCAGGTGAGTTTTATTTAGGAAAACAATGCATCCAGCATTCTGCCCCACTTCTTAAATAATGGTTGTTGTTCTCAAAAGGGAACATGCTTCTGGTGCTGTCTTCAGCTTACCTTCACCAGCACCTTCCATGGAGAGAAGCTGCAGGGACTGGGAGACAAATGTCCGTTCGCTTTGGCATGGAGCAGGATAGACTCCAAGGGGAAATTGTTTCTTAACTTCACTGTAGCAAAGGTTTTTGAGCCAGCACGTTTTGGTCAGTATTTCCAAGTCTCTTTGAAGTCTTGGAACAAAAAGTCTGGGTTTAGTTTGAAAAATTGTCCAGCTTTGTAAGGAAGAGGTTATAGGAACCATGTGAAAGGAGTGCCAGGCAGGAGATAAGGACAGCTGGGAAAATAGAGGGGCAAGGGGTAATTTTCTCTGAAATCTCGGTTGCAGGAGCAGCACCCCTGCCCTTGTGACGGGCTTTTGGGAAATGTAACTCATCCTGGAAAAAGAAAGTATAAGCCAGACGTGTGCAGAGAGCCTCTCTGGTGTGCAGCCTCCACCTCCGCTCAGGCTGTTTGCAAACTCTCTCTATGCTTATCATCATGTAATTGAAATAATGCGTATTGACAGAGACTTGAAAACAACTGCTCAATTTTCCTCAAAATTCAATTAAACTTTGTTTATTCTGGGGATCGATCCAATTAAAAGGGGGGAAATTTCAGATGGTCCGAGCCTTACAATCCATCTTAACACACTGTGTCTATCACTGTGATGTAATAATTCCCCCAATCAATGCTTTAAAAGCATTTAGCAGTCTTGATAATGAACTTTTGTCAAAATAGCCTTACAAAGCAATAAATGAGAGCAGATTAATATGTAGTCATAAAGCTATGAATGGTTTAACGCTTTGAAAGGGTTGCTTCATAAATTACACTTCTTTATTTATTTCTTTATCATAATCTCTCTCTGTGATTCCATTGCCCAAGGTTTCGGTAGACAAGAAGACCCTGGGCTTCTGAGGTGAATTTCATGTAAGGGAGAGAAATGGATGGATGTGAACTGAAGAATATCATATTCTAGGCCCACTTTACTCATATTATAGACAATTCCCGTGGCCGCCATGGTCAAAAACAGAGTAGCTGGAACAAAACTTGGCATAGCACTGGCTTTCAGATCTTGAACAAAGGGATCTCTGTTCAAAGCTCCAGCAAGGCTGCTTCCCACCCACTGAACCAGCCCCGCTGGGCAGCCTTAGGATGACCACAGATGTCTGAAAGTCCTTTCACAACCGCTGCCGATTGAGAAAGGAGGGTTATGCAATGGCTCTTAACTGTGGCACTTCTTTAGGAAATGCCCAGTTTAAACATTTGTCTTCCCTGTTATTGATTTACGCTGTTAAATCTTCTTCTTAACATCACTGTGGCTTCAGGCTGACCCCAGTAACTCCCATCCTACTTTACAACGTCTACGGACACTACGCATTTCTGTTCACAACTAGAATTGATTCTTCAATAGTTTTCTGCTTCTTGCATATAGCCATGCTTAGAAGAGTTGCCCACATTCTCAGTGTCCTTTTTCACACCAAGGAAATTTTCTAAAATGTCTAGAAAAGTCAAAATTAGCAGAGACCCAGCTTAGAAATCAGAACCTGAGAGGGTACATTACTGCATGAGACAGAAGAAGGGAAAAATTCCTCTGCTCCAAAAGTCATGATCTGCTTGTTCAGAAATGCACATTTTCATTATAATATTAATTTTAATTTTGCTCTGGACAGAACTCTCTTCTGGTAAAGTCTAGTAGAGAGCAACCTGTGTGCAGGGCCCCACTGCTGGAGATGGGCAGATTCTTTCAAACATTCTATTTCATCCTATTCAGGTGCCATGAAGAGTTGCTTGCAGTGTGTGTATGGTATTGGAGGGTGGCGGCTTGCAGAGGACAGGCAGAGAGCAGCTTTGTCCATTCCTCATCAGGCTCTTTTAGCACATCATTAATGCACTAAACAAGCTGAGTTTCCCTATCCTGGTGTTCACCAGCCCTCTGGAGTTGTAGAATCATAGAATGACCTGAGTTGGAAGGGCCCCAAAAGGATCGAGTGCAAGTCCTGTCTCTACATAGGACAGTCCCAACACTCACATTGTGTGACTGAGGGCAAATGTTGTGAGCTGCAGGCAGACAGTGAGGAACCCGGGTCCCAGGAGGATCTTCACCAAAATTTTTTGACCATCCCACAGGTGGGAAGCCATAAATTTGCATAGCAACTGGTCTCCTTTTCAGGGATCTCTGTTCTGTGTGGGGGACTTTGCACTCGCTGTGCAAAGGCAGTTCTCTGCCTCCCACGAAAAGGAGCCCATCTGTGCAGTGGAGCACAGCAGCCCTTGAGCAGCTCAGAGCAGCTGCCCAGTATTTTTAAAGACACCAAGCATGGGCAGAAAAAACATTTCACTGAGTGGGAGCTGCAGGGAGAGTGGAACCAGCATCCAACTCTCTGATGCTGTCAGTCAAAGAGGTTTCATACTATTTTCTTAATCCCTGTGACTTGTTAGATCCTCCAAACTGGTCACACGCCGAACCTACACAGTGCTGATTTACAGACATTTTGCCAGGGCTCAATAAATGTAAAGCACACCAGCACTGCATGAAAAATGTTATCTGTGGAAAACCTTTTAGCTCAGCAGAGATGGCAGCATTCCCTTTTTTGCAAACTTTCAGTGGAAACATTTCATTTGCATATGATATTAATTGCAGAAGAAACAGGCATGCTCCTTGCCATCTAATCCACATGATCTTTTATGTCATGATTTCCTATGAGAGGAAGGGAGCCGGGATGAGCAGTGTAAATGCAGCCTGTTCCCTTCCCTCAGCAATCTGCAAAGGAGGTGACCTGTTCACATTGTTGCTTTTGAAATGGTACGATGCTAATTGCATCCATGGCCCTGGTTTTTGACTCACTTTAGATGGCAGCTTTTTCTATGGCATCAGAAAAATATGTGCCTTTCCTAGAGTCACACGGATACTTCCTGGAGCAGCTTCTCAGCACAAAATCAGTGTGGGGAAATTATAAAACCAGGCAAAAACACCAAGCAGTACATGGCCTGTGACCTGGATGGACCTGAGAAAAAAATCCTGCTATGCTATGACATTAATGAGTTATTTTATATTCTTTCTGACCATTTAAACCTATTGCTAGGCCCTTCATGGAGAAATCTCCCCAAGGTCTCGCAGGTTTATCCTGCCAACTAAGGCAGCCACCCAGACTTTTTTTCTCCTGTCGTTCCCTCAGGACCTATTTTTCCTTAGGGATTTTCACCAGTTCCTCTTCCATTTCCATGTGGAGATCCAACCCAGTTTGGGCTGCAATGGACAGCATGCAGCAGCAAGGAGAGAACTGGGGCAGCATCTTGGGTCCGGAGCCGCCTCCAGTCACACCAACATCCCACAGGCTGACCTTTCCCCAAGGAAAGACTGGACCCTTCCTTCCTTCACCTCTAGGAGTTTCTATTTCATGTTTTCATTTCTAGTAGCTTGGCATTTTGGGGGCGGATAAGGGAGGACTGAAGAGTGTTTCAGGAGCAATCTATTTCTCATTATTTGGTCCCTTGTGTCCCTTTTGCTCTTCTTTTGAAATAAAGGAATATTCAAGCAAACAAGAAGGGAAAAAAGTGATTAAAGAATCCTACTAAATCCCAGATAAATGTATGCCAAAAACAATTGCCAGGTGGAGTCATTATAGGTTAAAATTAAATTTATTTCTTCTGAGTATTACAAAAAAATATTAAAATACCTCTCCTTCCTGCCCCCCACATGCCCCCCCAAAAAAGATCATTTTGATACTAAAGGTATTGCAGCAGCTTTAAGGGACTCACAGATCAAACATCATTTGGGAAATTTCAAAGGGTTGTTTCAACAGTATCACTTTCTGCCATTCCCCACTCCGCATCCCTTCTTTTTATATTTTGGTTGCTGATGAAGTTTCAGCTGCTCCTGAAGTCAGTCCTTGTGTTCTTGGCTATCAAAGAGTATTGCAACATCAACGTCAGAGTTAAACTAAAAAAAAAAAAAGCCTCTAAAAAAAAAAGCATCCCTTTTCCTTTGGAGATCAGAAAGTCAAATAAAAAGGATGCTGATTTGTGGAATAAAGGGTGGGATTCCCTGCTGAGACGATAGGAATCTTCTGACTTAACTGAGTTAAGATTTGAATACATTTGACCCAGACAAGGGGAGAAAAAAAATCCATTAGTTTTGAGAAAAGCCTCACACAGTTTCAAAAGGAAATATGTTAATATAAAAATATTTTTTTAAAAAAAGGGGAAAAAAGATTTGTATGTGTGTTTCAGAGGCCAGGAGTTTAATACTATCAGCCAGAAGCAAAGAGAGAAATTAAATTACATGACTAGCACAAAGTCTTGTCTCCTACTGCCATGACATGGATGGGGAAAGAAGACAGTCCTCTGGCAGCCCTGCTGATCCAGGGTCCTGTTGGCCATCAGAAAGCCACCCTGGCCACTGCAACCTGTCACCATCATCCCTGTGGCACTCCCTGGGATAAAAACAACAGCTTGTCCTTGTGTCAGCTCGGTGTCTGCTCACGAGTAGCCCCTGGGCTGGTGCCTGGGTCCTGTTCTGCAGATGCCCCACACCAAGGGGTCATGAGCCCCCCCACCCCTGCCTCAGTTTCCTCTTGTCTGCAGTGAACCCCCAATGCTGTTCTCAGCTGAGTGGTAACAAAGACTCTCTCGTCCCAGCCGGTAGTTTCATCCCTCCTGACATATCAACCTGATTTACACCAGCCTGACACCAGACTGCCTGTCCTTCATGATCCCCGTGGCCATCAAGAAAGAAACCCAAGCTGCACTGATGCAGTGCTTCATGAAGCAAAATTTGCTGATGGTCCAGATGCTGGTGCCTCTGTCACGTGACTGGTGAGGGCATTGACTCGCTGAGTCCAAGGAAAACTGACAGGACTGCTCTGCATCACAGGGCCATTGCTGCCTTTGCTGCCCAGGCAGTGGGGCAGGAGAATCCTATCACCCCCAGCCTCTCCTGGCTCCAAAAAAAGACATTTTCCCATCCTGCAGCCACCTGAGAGAGTGGATGGTGACATGCACTGGTTGTGGCTTTGAAATGTCCCCCGCTCATTGCCAGCCTGGGAAAGACATGGTACCTCTGCTGCACCCCTTCTTCCCTGTGGAGAGGTTTCCTGCTCCTCAGTGCCTGAGCAATGTAGATGCATGTGTGAGGATTCATACAAAAATAATCATAATAGCATGAGATTGCCCTTCGTAATGAGGCCCTGGGAAAAGCTGGTAGTTGGGGAAAGGTTCAGTCCAGCCATGGAGTGGCTGCAGGCTGTAATGTGGGGCTGTCAAAAGAGAAGCTCAGTATTAAATCCTTTTGATGGTTCTCCTGCTGAGAGAAAAGATGATATCTCATCATTAATGGAGTTGAATTAATATAAATTAGCCGAACAGCTCCTCGCCGCTTCCGTTCAGGCAGAGAAAAGGGGTTTATTGGGGAGGCAAAAGCAACGATCCCTTTCACCTCACATTCACTCCACCATCCATAAAGATGCTGCTGACCTCGCAGTCTCATCTCTCCTCCTCCCCTCCCCTGGCAGGACCGAGGCGATGTAAAATAGAATGATTATGTGACATCCTGAGAACGTGGGGACTGTCCACAACACAGACCACTAGTGACCTTTACACAAGTGACAGGTGACCTCTCTAAATCAGCCCTGGGGAGACCTGAGATTGCCAAGAGGGCTGGGGCCTCCACGGGCATCACCAACTTGAGGATTATAACTTACGGAATGGGAACAGGAGACGCCTCTCTGGAGTTCCGCTGGGCTCTAAGGGCTATTTTATCTCCTTCTCCACCACATATCCTTCTTCTCCTTCCAACTGAACTGTGAGTTTCATCTTTCCACTCCCTCATATACAGTCAGGGACTGCACTGAGTGATTTTTACAGCCCTGTTCAGAGTTCTAAACCAGTTTACATAGCCTGTATGGCCATCAATAAGCACCAGAGAAACTGCTCCAAGCTGATTGCAAGGAACTGCCAAACTCCAGACAAAGACAAAAAGATATCAGCATGGAATTTTGAAGGCTGGAAAAGGTTATTTCTTTATCTAGCAGGTGATAATTATTTAAGAGCAAACCTAAACCTTTAAGCAGGTTTCAGCAAGTGCATAAAGGTGGCAGAGTGTCTGTCTATGCACTGGGGTGAAATGGTTCCGTATGTCAGAGCATATACTTGATTCATATTTTAAAGCTTTAAAAGGCAGACAGGACAGACAATGTATATTATATTATGCATTTTTAAAAGCTACATTAAAAGAACATCATGAAGGTTGCAGAGCCAAGCTCTCAGATAGCAGCTCTGTCATTATATCACATAGATATATTGGATATTAGAAAAAAAATTCTTTACCAAAATAGTGGTCAAAGCATTGGATCCGTCTGCCCGGGGAAGTGATGGAGTCCCCATCCCTGGAGGGGTTCAGAAAATGTGTAGATATGGTACTTAGTAACTTAATTTAGTAGGCATGGTGGTGTTGGGCTGGATGATTCTATGATTCATGCCCCAGATGGCCTCCCAGCTTTATTTGAATTCCACCCCTATGAATCATGGTGCAGCCTCACAGTATGTGTTTGGGTATTTTCTCCTTCTCCCTACACTGGACACAGGATTCATGGCTTGTGCCATCTTTTAGAGTGTTCTGTAGGCTCTTATTATCTCATTACTGTGTCCATGGACTTGTTCTACCCCAGTCTGGCAGCAACATCTACAACACTCCTGCTGGGGTGTGTGCCAGGTTCGCGCTAACTCCACACTTTCACACCGTGGAGCACGTGGTTGTTGGATGAACACCACCGGCTGCCCTGTGAGCAAAGGCCTGGGGCCACAGTCCCTTTGGAGAGAAGTCTCACCACACACCCCCCTGCACAGTCTCCAGAGGCAGTGATACAAATCCTTGCTGGCACCACAAGCTGGTGCAAAAACGCCTGCACAGAACAAGAGGAGTGAGCGTGCTACTGCTGTCTGGCTTCAAGAAGGAAGAGAGAGAGAGAGAGAGAATTCAAATGAACTCATTTCTTGTTCTAAGACCTTTTCGCCCCTTTGCAGCTGCTTCTGATACAAAGGCAGAACCTTATCTCCCTGTTGCACGGATCCAGTGCTACAAACAACTGCCTCGTTGTAATGCACAGAATGTGTGGCATCTGACGGCAGCCTACACAGGCTGGGAGTGAGCGGGAGGCACATTCCCTTCCTGTTTCTGCCCAGATTTTTTTTTTTGCCCCCTTTTCTCTCCCTCCTTGAGCCTGCAGCTTGGTGGTTTGCTTGTGGCATCCTCTCCCTGCACCCTACTGAACTGCATCCCCACAGTCCATGTAGGCAGCACGGGAAGGATCCTCACTTTTCTCTCTGCCAAACCTCCTCTTATCCCACGCCGTGCATGGCAAACAGCCTCTTCTACCTCTGGTCACAGCAGGCATGAGCAGGACCGTGCAGGCAGCAGGATGGACATCTCTTCCACCATCATGGGCCTCACAGTTCACACAGTGTTAGGGAAAGGAGACAATGATAAGGTTATAATCCATCCCAGAAAGCAGATGCTAATCAAAGATGCTGGCACTTGAGATTAGATTCTGGAGCCCTTTTCTATCAGCTCAGATGTCCAAGCCTGTAGGTGCTAAGGTGTCTCTAAGACCTCTGTCATAATGTTATCATCTTAACATTTGTTAATATGCTTATATGCAAGTTTTACTTTGAGGCAGGAAACTGCTGGCTTAAAACAGAGAGGACCAAAATGGTCAACACTAGATGTTCAAAGCAGGTCTGAGCCTAGAAGTAAGATCTTCACCTGGAGAGAAGAGAGACAGTTCTTTTTTCTTCTTCATTTTTTAAGTCACATTTTTTACTACTGTCCATAGTGTCCTACAAAAACTACAGAAAACTGTGGTTCTCTAAGCAAATGTAGCACTTCTGTGTACAAGAGGAGGAAAAAAGAGACAAGTACAGGAATATTTCCAGTCTTACAGTCATGTGTAAGGCCTTAGAAGAAAATTTGGAGAAAAGACTTAGTTAATAAATGAGAAGTTTAGAGAAATTCAATGTTATATTATGCCACAGCAAGAAGAAGAAAAACTGAGTTAAAAATATGACAAATCATAGTCATGGTTTCCAGAACTACTAATGATGAATTTCATGTTTCATGTCCATGGACTGGAAAGACTTGGCTTCTCAGGTTGGCCATACAGTGTAAGCCACAGCCTGACTGAGAGGAATTGCCAGTAGTGATAAGCAGAAATGAATGCCATTTTATTAAGCATTTCAAACCTTATCAGTCATTGTTATTCAAGAAGAGCAAGTGAAGCTGAGACACAAGAAAAGAAGTTTACTGGGGTGCTGACGGCCATTGAGAACTTTTCTAGACAAACACGAAGAGGTTAATTTGCTCAACCAGACAAGAGACTGAGAAGTGACATGATCATCCCAGAGTCTATCTGCCCAGGCAGGAGAAGAACTAATTAGGTTGAAGGGGAGAGCTGGCAAAGATGCATTTGAACTGCATAGAAATTGGACATTACTACACTTAGGTGCGAAACATAGAGTGGGTTTCTAGCCATTGGAGCAGGAATACTTTTGAGGGCCTTTCAAACATAAACAGCTGAAGAGAGAAAGAAAATTTCTTGCATTTAGTTTGAAGCCAAAGATCCTGTAATACTGGTGCTCAGAGAGAACATCAGTTTCCATAGGACCAACAGTGCCACAGGCCATAGCACTGGCCAGAAAATGCTGTGATCTTCCAGTACATGCTCCAGGAATACAATGACATTCAAAGTCTCCACACCTGCTGAAGTGGGAAGCACTCACTAGGAGGCACCTGAGTGGACCCTCCTGAGGACCTTGTTGTTCCCTGGTACAAGAGGTCTTCAGGGCATTAAACTAAAGATGATCTTCACCGTGTCCATGCAAATGCTTTTCAAACTCCCACAATTTACAACCAGAAACACTGAGGTAGGGGGTGAGAGACACTCATCTCCTCTCAGTGAAGGGAACATTTTCTTGAGATCATGTGTTCCAGGTAGTTTGATAAAATTGTTGATTGCTGTGCCAGAATCACACAACCACCACAAATACCTTCCATGCCACACAGGATTCTTTCTAAATGCCCCAGACCTGGAGAGTGGAGACAGACAGAGAGAAGAAGAAAATCATAGCTTCGACCCACTCCTCCGCATTGCAGAAGCAGGAATTTGCTCTCCAGCTGGAATGTGACTCCTTAATAGGGCCACAGAAGCAAAGAGGCTGCATCTGTAATGTTTCTGTCAAAGCAAATGAGGTCATTAACAGATGAGTTCAGTGATGGAATTGTCTCTCGTAGTATTTATTATATGGTCCTTTTCCTGACACCTCCCACTGAGAGAATATTAAATATTTAATGCACACCAAGGCCCTGCTCATTTTTCATTCCCACTTCAGCATTTCAAGTCAGCTCCAATCTGCTGCTAGCTACAAAGTCGACTGGACAATGGACCATAATGAATTAACTCTTTGGAAGCCACTGTAGTATTTACAGAACTACCAAAAGACCGGGTGTTTTATCATCTCTGACTCATGCCTGTGCTCTAGAATTCAGTCCTCAATTCATTAAAACAAAGAAGGGGGAGGAGGACAAGGGTGGAGAATTTGGGAAATAGGCTTCAGGAACCATAAATAAATAAATAATGAAGGGGGAGATGGAAATGTTAGCCTATCGAGGTGATAGGGGTTTATCTACTCATTTTTTCTAGAGTTGTTATCTACAAAAACAAAGGTTGTTCCTGTGCAATGTGACAGTTGTCAAAATCCTGATCTTCACTTCTAGATTGAACCAAGACCTTTGAGAAATAGTTTACAACACTGGTCATTACAAATCTAAAACAGAGAACCAAGAAAAGGAGAGCAGGATGTTTCCCATTACATGGTACTTGCTGCCCGTCTGGTCAAGAAAAGACAAAGTTGGTCCTGCCTGGTAGCTGAGCTTTCCCAGGATGTCTGCACAGTTTAAATGTCAACCTAAATGTCTAAACTTGCAATGGTGTCTTCGAAAAACCCTGTCAAAATCTTTAGCTATATGGTGCTTCAAGAGGAGGAGACCCACCTGCCTAGGACATGATCCTGTGTGAGGCTTTCATTAGATATTTCTGTTGGTTGCAATACCTAGAACTCCTTCTTATCAGACCTTTGCCCAAAAAGAGAGAGTCCATTTACAAAACTATGTGGATGTGGTGCTTACAGGCTGATGGAGATATGGTTAGTGTGTGGAAGGGACCATCAAGGTTGCCTCTGTCAAGGCTTCAGCTGTCCCATCTCTATTCTTTGCCAGAAGAAAGCATTTACAAGAAACACCCTCCCAGGGCAGTTACTCCCTTGATTTACTGCTTTTTTTCCATCGTCACACAGCATCAGCTGCTCTACAGAAACATATGTGGCCTCGGGACCACGCTGGTCAAAAAGACACAAAAACACAGTCAGGTTGTTTTCACCTACAAGCCAGAAATTTCAAGGAAACCTGACCATCATTCATGTTTACTCGAAAAAAAGATCCACTGGCAAATTACTTCTGCTTTTAGACTTACAACCTCCCATTTGCTTATCTGGTTAACACTATCTGTCACTTTTACTGAGATACCAGGATATCTGATTCCCACTCATGGTGCAAAAGCAACTTGTATATGCTTGACCTTTTTAACGTTTTGTAATTTGATTGGGTGGCTTTTCCCATATTTCCTTGTCACCAGCCCTAGTAATCTGAGAGGCAGAAGTGGAAAAGACAGCCAGTAAAAATACAAGCAAACACAAGTGGGAATTAGTTGAGGCCTTGGGATGCCAAAAGTGCTCAAAGTGACTTCCTCACTGAGAGCAGAGCCACAGCTCAGCTCAGCTCAGTTCACGGCTGGGTCTTGCAGCAATAATCTTAAGGTGTTGCCTCACAGTCTTAATTCAAGGCTCAAAACCTGGGTTCAGATTGGAGCTCTTTGCTAACGAGCTTTTAGAAGTGTGATTTTTTTAATTCTTCTTTTAGTGTTGCTCTGCCCAGAAAGCCTCAGTATGAATACAGTTATATCAGTAAAACCTTATCTATATCCCTTACAATAGGGATTATTTCCATAGGAAAGACTACATTGCATGTTGACACCAGAATATTAATACAACAAATTGCAAATTACAGAGATGTCTTAGCTCTGTTTTCTGACCATTCTACCTCAAAACTGGGACTGCTTAAATGAGTAAAACAAAGCTGGACAAGAACAGGTACGTCAGTAAAACCACTCCTAGGCTGTTCTTGCTCTGCATCCACTAAGGCAGTTGGTCGGATGAAAGCTTGCAAAAGTCTTTCTGCAGAGAGCCTGCACTTCTCCTTGTAGTTCCTATTGAATGGGAACAGTGATGAGGGGAAAGTGTAGCTTGGTACTTGAAAGTCACAAATGACAGGTTCCTAGGAGAGCAAAGTCAATTTAGAAAGTTTATTTCTAAACTGTCTTGAAAATGCTTTCTATTGTCTGCCCCCCAAAACACAAATTCCCCGTGTGGCTTTATGCTGAATAAATCACAGTTCTCCACAATTAAAATTCTTTTAATTCCTGCACCAGGAATCCCAATGAAATGCCACACATTTTCTCATAAGCCCTTGTGATACACAGGCGTTTCTCTTCTTACAGACATGGGCGCTCGGCTCTGGGTTGGGGTTTAACAGCACCTCCTTCTGCCCTGGCAGAGGGGAGGACATAACCAGTTGTTCAGTCTGTGCAGTGCGATCCCAGAAGCAGAAACCTCATTTGTTTTTGTTTCCTTTCAACAAACCTATCCCTACAGATCGATTCCAGCCTGGCTCAGAGTGTTGGTAAATACGCCCACCGTAGCTGCAGCAGTAGGTGTTTTCAAATATTCATCTTTTCAAAGGGTGGCTTTTTCTCCCCCAGCCCCTTAGCAAAGAAGCTTTGCTCTTTCCTCTACTCAAATGCCTGCCATAGATATCCATGTTTTGACTTAAAATATCTCCTTTTCACTCCAGTGACTGGATGCAGAGAGACAACAACACACAACCACCCCAAATTAGTGTATGTGATGGCAGCCCTTCAGTTTATTTATTGATGTGGATTTGGCCTTTTCTTTCTCCAGTCATTAATAAAATGCAGTGGATTTGAATGTGTACAACTGAAAATGGCTCCTAAAGGGAGCCTTCTGCTTGTGTAGTGGCTGCTTGACTTCCAGTGCCATTCACTCGCTGCTTGGAGTGAAAATAACTATTCTTCTTTTCTTCATTCCACCCCAAAAATAGTCTATTGATAGGAGAACAAAAACCAGCACCAATCCTAAGCAAAGCAGAAGGAAATACCCTTCAGTGTTAATAAAAAAAACGTTCCTTTGCCACTGGGCTTTGCCATTCAAAACCAGGGCCATAATTCAGTGCCAAGGCCAGTATCAATCCTCATCTAGGTAAGAGGAAGATTTGAGCCTTTTCCAACACAATGGCAGAAAACTTCAATTGTTTGGGACACAAGATCATCCTAGAGACACTGGCAGCAAGGTGAGTACGCTGAGCAGCTTAGGCTGTAAGTATTTTGTTCAGTTTTCATACAGCGCCAAGCAAAACGGGGCCTCCAACCAAGGACTTAATGAGCCTTGAAACACATTGTTTTAATGACTGCTGTATCATTGAGTCAGTATTCTGCAAGGTGCATATCCAGACACTCCTGCCCAGCAGAGAGTGTTGCATACAAACATTTCAGTTGAACCCTCTCTTACAGACCTCACATTCCAGTTTGCGAGTCCTTGATTACTCTTCAATCCCGTTTTAGGATCCTAACATCCAAACAACCTTTCCAGGGGTTATAGATACCCTTCCTTTTACATCATCGGGTCCTTTCTCAGCAAATTACAGGGACAATTAGCTTTTTCAGGGACAGAACTTCCCAATTCATTCTGAAGCAACCTTTGCTGCCTCTGGAAGCGTTCCTTGCATGGCAAGGAATTCCAGCTTAGAGGATTCTTGGAAACAGTAGGAAATAGGCTGACTTTAAGCCCAAAACTTTACCTGCTTGCTATGTTTCTATGCTGATATTTTATTTTCCTGAAGCAAAAGATGATGCTCAATGTTTTCTTGTATGAATATACATTTTTAAAAAACCCAAAAACTGTTATATGTGTCCACAATTGGTGTTCAAGTCCTGATTTGGAACAGTTTACAATACAGGGGATATTTAACAGCTTCAAGGATCTGGCAGGGCAGATAAGCCGGGAGAAAGACTAAGGACATGACAGTAGCAACAGTCAACTAATGTCAAGATCAAAGTGACATTTGGGCTTTAAATAAAGTACATTTCCCAGACTTAGGCAGATAAATCATTAGGGAATATTCATCAGGTGTGTGATTACAGTGGTATTTCTCTTTATGTGACAGAGTGTTCAAGGACTGGGGGCTGAAGTCTGGAGGTGGGCATATCCATCATCCATCCAACACGCTAAGACCAGTCTGCAGTTATTGTGATTAAGCTTGGGTGTAGATATAGTCCACACCTGTTGATGACAGGTCTGCACCCATAATTATTATAAGGAAAAGCCCCTCATGGACTGAGACTTCTGCCAGTTTAGCACACACAGACAGGATAGTGACCAGGTAATAACTTTAGACTGTGAGAGCAAAAAGCAGCTGGACACCCAAATCCCACAGGCAGTCAAAGAGTGCTGGGTATGGGTGGCTCCTGACCTGCCTCTAGATCCTTAAGCAATGACAAGAAAGTTCCCACTTAAAATACTCTGGCTGATCTGCTAACAGGCTTGTTCCTTGAAACTCACTTCCACAGATAACCTTATTCATGATCAGCCCATCTCAGTTCAGTGCTCATCTTGCCAGATTCCAGTGTGTCTTGGAAGGATCAGTGCTGAAGTGATATGGATTTGTTCCTAAATATCACTCCTATTGTTTTTCCATCCAAACTTACAAATCCTGTGCAGGACTTTCATTTCCTCGCGTGCCTGCAACAGGGATATTTAACAAACAGGGCCTGTGACGCTGCAATTTTCAGTCCTCTTTGAGGGATCTCAGTATTATCTCCAGCGAGGCAGTTGCAGTTGCAAGTTGGCTGCTCTTTCTATTTAATTTGGACAAGACCAGGACTGCTGGCGTAAATGGTCATAGCTCTGCTCCAAATGTCAGCTGGTGTTATGCTGGAGAATCTGCTTCTACATCTGTCCTCTGTTTTTTTAGAATCTTAAAACATGGCATGGAAAAGAGGCAAAGCACAGGACTTATAACATGTGATAGAGCATTATAAAGTGATTTGTGGCTTCTGAGGAAGCCTTCTATTGACTTCAGGGCTGTGGCTCAAACCTTTGATCATCTGTCTCACTTCTCAGCAAGGAAGGACTGGAGCATAGGTGGGGAGGGTAGCAGCTCCCGTGCTCTCAACCCCATGGGTCCACTTCAACCTTGTCTGTGTCAGACCTGAGTTGCCATGGCTGTAAAAGAGTGATAAAGCTATTTACTGTGAGGTGCTTGAATACGGAAAGTGTCAAGGATCATCCTGATTAGTGATTAGGTGATGTCAGAGGGAAAGGAGTTCCTTATAATAAAACACATCCTTTTTCATGTGGGTTCACTTGGGTCACAACTTGCAACCTTGCAACTTACCCGGAGCCTTTTTGTGATTTTATGTGAATGAAGGAGTGTGCTGAACTGATGTGTTTTATAGAGCATTGTTTTGGTGAGATGGAGAAAACATATTAAGGCGTTACACATGTGGAAGGAGGCTGCCCAAGGACATCTGCATATCCAGCTGTCTTTGGTTCCCTCTAGAGTAAGATGGAACGAGGATCTTCCAGTGACATAGAGATGAAGCTTTGGGAAACCAGGCAACCACCTCAGCCTGGCTCAGTAAATGGAGGGCGGATATCAGGTGTGGGAAGGGTCAAACAGCATTTACAAAACACCACTGTGCTCCAGAGGCAAAGCAAATGGGTCATTACTGCTGGGAGCCCAGGCTGTCACTGGCTGTGATGCAGCTCAGATGGGCACTTTCACTGTAAGAAGATTTGCAGACTTGGGCTCTCCAGTCCTGGCAAGATGTGCTGTTTGTGTTGACCTTGGCTTGGTTTCCCTGCTGCTCATTGTCACTGGCACCTGCGCCAAGTGGAGGGAGAACACCACTGTTATGGTGCAGCAGTATTTTACATCCTCTCCAGTAAGGGTGCACAAAGCAGTTTACACTTTCACCCATCTAAACTCAAAGTGGGCCCTTTTTCTACCATCTCCTCAGGGCATCCTGGTAACCTGCCATCCTCTGTGAAGTTACAGTTTCTAACAAAGCAGACAGTGGTCAGGTGGAGAACAGGATTGCATGGTACCAGCTGTGTGGGGGACCTGACCCAAGGCTTATCCAGATTTGAAAATATCCTGTCCAAAGCTCAGTAGTAGGGGCAAATGTTGTTGCTGCTCTTAGCAGAAAAAACTGAGGGAGGTGTTGTGGGCTGGCAGAGCCCTGGCAGTTTGTTCTGGGCAGGCAAATCATCCTTATTTTATTTATTAATATAGTCCATTAACTTGTCCTAATGTTCTCCAATTCATGTCTTTTATAGTTATTTTTTTATTTGCTTTTGTTTCCAGTTGTGTTGTATGGCTTTTGGGGGTTGGGATTCAGTTTTGGGGTGGGTTTTTTCCTTCTTTCACAACAGTTTGAGCTGGCATTTATACAGCCACAGTATTGGGAGGACTCTATGGGAACTGGTATTCAGAAAAGATCCGGATCTGCTTCTGTCCAGGGAGTGGATCCAAGGGATCAGCCTCCTGCAAGGCCCACCCTCAAAAGGTGTGGTATAGTGGAAAAGACCTGATGGTCATCTAACTGTTGGAAAGACAACAAACCTACTTCCCCTGGAGAAGTCTTCTCATCTGCTGATGATAAGGGCTTTGAGTCTTTTCTCTGCTGATACAGCACCTAATGTGCAGCCTTCATCCAGCTCTTGATCCTTCCAGTAATGCACATTATAGGTACCATTTTTCGCTATAGATTAAATGCATCAATGCTGTTAACCAGGCCAAATTGCAGCCTGCAGTAATCATACTCTTCTGAAAGAGAGGTCTCCAAGCAGACTTGGAGTTCTCTTTGCATCTGACCTTAAATGATTATGTGCTGATTCCCGTGTTCATGAACCAGTGAGTACCGGTGGAAGCGCACTGCAGTGCAAGGCAGGAACGAGAAGAGAGACTCTTCAGTACTTACAAATCCCATGGAAAATAATGTTCTTAAGTGTAGCCTCCTCAGCTCAGCTCTTTCCTTAGTGTTTGCATGGTGTTTTGTACCTGGAAGAAGTGTATTGGTTCACCAAAGCTCTTGCACTTTGTGCCAGCTGATGTCCATGCTGGAGATAGCTGCGTATCTACATCCCAGTGTGCCCAAAGGCAGGGTAAGCTCCAACAGGAATAACATTTGCCCTTGAAAGACTTTGTTTCCTCTGGGTTTTGCTGACTGGGATCTCTACCTAAGGCTTTCCTCAAGTCTGCAGGATTTCTAAGAGATCTTCTAAATGCCTCAGATGTAAGAGTTCACGTGAGCAAAGATTTCTCCTGTAGCAGTATTGTACTCTGACCCCAGTAGAAAGTTTGTCTTTACAAGACTTGTCAGGGGGGACATGAAAGTAACACAGTCAAATCTTGCTGGAAACCCTTCAGATATATTGAATGGGAGGAACAGTCCCAGCCAGAGCATGAGCCCATAAGGGCAAGGCTTATAGGAAGAAGCAGTATAGTTTATAAGTCCAAATTATATTATTGGAGAAAACTTTCAGGAGCACAACTGCCTCTTTCGTGCATGAAGCAGAAAATGTGAGGCTTTGGGCTGTGAAATCAAATCCTATCTTTAGGGCAGGATCGGGCCCCTGGGTACCCTGCTGTTCTCAAAACTGTCTGCATGATGTTGTTTCCTCATTTGCCTCTGGGGATCCTTGTAGATAAGGGAACCATTTTGTTTTGAAGATTGAGAAGGGAATTAAATAGTTGAACCCTTAGTAAACATGCAAACACAACGGGTTGTCTTAGATGATTTGTTAGTTTGGACCTGAGCCGTGAGACCTGGGGATTACAGTCCAAGTTCCTAGAGCTCCGACGTCTGACACACAGAGCAGCAGATCAAAGTCAGCATGAGTGAAGCTCATTATCAGTTGGAGAGGCAGCCAGAGGAGTTTCCAGGTGGAATCTTCTTGAAATATCTCCTGCCCATTTCAAATCTGGCAATCTTGGTTGAACCTGAATCACCTACTTAATAAAAATTCCATGTTCAATCCGTGGAAACGCTTCCAGCACAATTAGATCAATTTCCTCTAAGTAGCAATAAATGTGTTTTCCTTTAAAAGGCCAACACAAGCACATTATCACAGCCTATAATCCCCATTCTTTCTATTAGCTCTAAGTACATCCTAAAGGCCAAGGGTCACAGCTAAAGACTAATCAGTCTCATTAGCCTGTCTAATTTATCTTAACTAGAGGGACACAAACACACTAAAACTGTTAGGAAGACTTTTTGATCATGATATGGGAGTCATTCATCAGGGTCCTGCAGCTTCCAGACACAGAAAGGAGAGAAATGACCCAGGAACAAAGCCATTTCCCAAGGATGCTCTGTATCAAGATGCACCCACGCAGGCAGGACCAGGCAGAAACCCTCCTGGAGGCTCTTGTCCTACCAGGCAACATCTCAGAAAGCTAAGGGGGGAGATAAAGAAAAGCTTCTCCTTCTTGTTCTCACCCGCATGCCACCCAGCAGCTCAGCATCTTCCTTGCTCAGGCTCTGCTTTAGCACTGCAGGCGCTCGATGGACCGGGAAGGGTTGTGTCCAGCTGGTTAAAGTTTAACCCTTCCCCAGCTGTGCTCTGCTGAGGACTCTGTCAGCCACCACAGCGACCTGGGGAGGAGAGCTGCCCCTCCTTCTGCCACACGCATCACTCTCCTGTCAGCCCCCAGAGCTCAGCACCTTCCTGGCTGTGTTGTTGTGGTGCTCTGGCAGCTTGGCAGGGGACAGCCGACTTCCCCCCTGCTCCCCTGTCAGGCAGATGGAGAAGGGGAATAAGGGACACAGTGCTTAAATCCAGACATAAGCAGCAAGAAAAGGGAAAAATAAAGCAAAAATTAACACCTATGGAAGCAGTGCTTTCTGTGGTTATCCAGAATGGATAACTGAGTGGTTTAGATGTTACCAGCCCAACAAGAGAGCCCTGCTCCTGAACCTGACTCTTAACCATCACTGAGCAATACAAATTCCCTTGCAAACATCGTCCATAATTATTGTCCAGGTGCTGGGTTTTAGTAGCCCAAGACAATGAAGCAAATCCTGAGGCTGGTTTCCAGCCCCAAGGCCCTAACTCATGTTTCCATCCTGAATGTTCCTGTCTGGGAGGAATTTCAGACTCCGTGCTGCCAGCATGTCTGTGTTGATGTTGAAGGACAAGGAGATTTTCTGCTAAGAAAAGAAGGAAATGCAGATTATTTAAGGAGTTTCAGTAGGAGGAGGCTGACCAAACTCTAAATCAAAGTCACCTCTTGATACTCTTGAAAGGAAAAGGTTATCCCACAGATCCCTATGTCTGCCTTAAAAATATGTGGCTCCAGAATAGTTGTATTTCCAGTGATAATCAGCCACAGAAGGACAACATTGCTATCACAGACCCTTTCCTTCATGCACAACCCTTCTTTCTCCACTGTGAGTGTGTCCTCATCCTGCTCTCCATGACACACACGTCAGAGCGCCTCGGCATGTGGCCATACAGAGGTGAGGTGTTGAAACTCCACTGAAGTCCAGCTGCCAGGCAAACCCATCATCACCCAGCCAAGGGGCTGCTGCCAAGGGGCTGCTGCCAAGGACAACTGTTACGGCAGAAGCGCTCTTTGGGCACCCATCTTCCTCCCTCTCCATCAATCACCTGTTCTGCACAGGTCACAAGCACCGAGGCTGAAGCGGTCGAGCTCCGGAGGCTCCAAAGCACCGGCACTACTCCTGGGGGAGGGAAGTTTGAACTGTATAACAACATATAAACAGGTTAAATGACAAAGGTGCAACAGCTCTGACAAAAGGATTTACAAAGCGTCATAGCAGTTCGTGTCACCCTGTCCCATTTTTTGTCATCTACTTTCTTTCAGGATACTTGAATGGAAAATATTTAAGGGAAAATGAGCTTCACTGTGCTTTTCACTGCCAGAAGCATGGGTGCATTCATGACACGTTGCCCACTCAGCCTGATCTGAGCAGAATAGAGGGGAAGAGATGTAAAGAGTTGGACAACATCCTCAGGACAGGTCAAATGCTGGAACTATCTCTTGTTTGCTAGTTCTTAAGTCCTGTTGGTGAATTGTCACAGGTAGGGCCAAACTGCAGTCAGGGCCGCGTGCCTCAGCCTTTATGGGTAATTGTTCCCCACTGCCAGCACAGGTAGAAGAGTTCCTCACTCAAATAACCAGGTGAACAACCTTCTCCATATGTGTTTTTTAGAGAAACTGTGGCCATCATAATTCCTGTGCACAGAAATTAAGAAAATGCATTTTGTACAACAAATCTTGAGAACGCCTGCCTGACCAGATCTTGAAATGTTTTAAATTATGGTTGCATTGAAGTTCCTAATATTGATGGTTTTGAGTGGGCTTAAACAACCTATAGTAAGTGGTACATGTCCTCTCCACTGGGAAAAAGCCAGTTCACAGATTTCAGGTACTCATGTAGCTCTAGGCAACTTTAAAGGTGGAGAGAAACATTCCTGTCCATCCCAGTTTATCCAAGCAATCAAGCACATGCCTAGTTTTCATTACAAACTTACACTTGGTTAAAACTAAGCACAAATAAATAGTGAGATTTGAATGGCTACTTAAATCTATGTTTCAAATGTGTTACAGACATCATGCCTGCCTGCATTTTCTTTCTTTTCCATTTTTTTTGTATTACTTAAGACTCCCACAAGTTTTTGAAAAGATTTAATTTGGTCTCCTACTCGTGTGGCCAAGGCTCCTTTGAGCAGGATACAGCTCGCCTAGCAGAACTTGTCCAGGCTGGGCTCCTTGTCTAAATTTCTAGCCCAAGTTTCTTCTACAATCAAGAGAGAAGCTGAGTGCCTCTGAAGGAAGACTCATCCTTTGTGTCTGGGGAAAGCAACTCAGGACAGATGAATCAGTTTCTGGAGATTCTTACCTTTTTTCCCAGGACAGTCAGGAAAGTCTAGACTGTGAGTTTGGATTAGTCACTTAACTTCTAGGCAGACATAGAAAACCAAAAAACATTGCACCTAGACATTTTTCAGGCTGCAGTGTTAGGTGAGATGAATCCAGGTCTCACTCTCAGAACCACTGGAGCCTTGCTGGGTAGTGAGTTATTAGTGAGTTATTCCCTGAAAGCAAGGGTGGGAAATGCCCACTCTTGTTCCCAAGCTATATCTCCCACATCATTAAAGAAGACAGGGGTATGGAGTTTGAAAACAAGTGTGCAGTAAGGTCCCTGTTTTCCCCACATGCAGAAACTTGCCAGATTCTCAGCTGAAGATCCCGTCCCCTCCAACTCTCAGGCATATTTATTCCAGCATTAATCAGAAGGTGGGGTGGAAGCATTCATAATGTCCTGGAAATAAGGAAGAAGGCAAGAAGTGAAGGAGATGGAGGGGAGGGAGGGAAAATTCATTTGTTGAGATGATGGAGTGACTCCTTCAAACGAAAAATTAGTAATGATTAAAACAATGCTTGAGTCTGTCTGTTTAAATTCTAAATGTATATTATCCCAACCAAAGGGGTCCAGTGCTCAGCACCTCTTCCTACTGATTATCATCTAGCTTTCCATTTTCATATAACCTTGAAATACAATAATGTCAATGTATGCACAAGGATTCTCTTTTTCTGATGGGTCGAGTGATGTAAAGGGATTTTTTTTTTTCTCTAATAAAGATCATTCTTTACCTAGAAACTATGTCTAAGCCTCTACACCACTTCTCTTTCAGAGGAATGAGCGGAGGCTCTGTGTCCACCCAGGATGTTTTGTGTTTCTGATGGCTGGAGATAAGTCTATAGAGTAAAGGAAAACAAAAGAGAGATCCCTCTATCTTTTATTTTATATCTGGCTTGGTAGGTGGGAATGTGCAAAGTCCTTCAGTGAATGAAGAGATTTTATAGCACTTAATTCCCACAGCAGCAATTGATGGCTTTATTCTGCCTCCTCCTCCTGCTCCTCGTGGCACCCATGCTGTTCTTCCGACAGCGGCACCGCGGATTTCCTTTGCTGGGGATCCCACTGGCCAGTTATTTAGCAATGCAGATAAGCCCTCTTTGCATCAGTTCCAGGGGGGAGAAACAGAACAGAAGATCCCCTTTTGGAAATCAGCTGCTTCTTTCTTACACGCTGCCTTCCACTGTCACAAAAAAATTGCACATCGTACCCTTCCATTCCAGATCTTATATCCAACAAGCTTTTGCTGACTGCATAACCTTCACTAACCTGAAATTCCTGAGTAGTCCCAGGAGCTCAATGCATCTTGGAATAAAATTTTTGTAATGTCATTTAAGGGTATTCCTAATCCAGAATTATTGAGGAGGCCTGGGTCAGGGGAATTGAGTTTGACACTTGACAAATACTTGGCTTTGTGTAAATGGACAGGCCACTGAAATAACTGCCTTTGGATGTCACATGAAGAGAAATTAATTCTTTATTAACTTCCGCAATGATAATCTAATAAACTCGTTTGGTCTACTAGTTTCAGCACTTAAAGGGCTCAGTCAATTTGATGCAAATAGATTTTTTCTTCCCCTCTGGAATGGTGCCTTCTCAGTGTGCAAAGGGACATCAGTGTGAAAAGTCAGGCCTGGCATGTCAGGATATGGTGTGTGTGTCCAGATCCTGCTGCTGCTTAGTGTGAGAGAGACAAGCACAGCAGAAAGACAAACAGCATGGGCTATAAAAATACTCTATTAGAAATGAAAAGGGTTTTTTATTAAAAATTCATATTTTAAACAAATTTGCTTTGACTTGAATTCTTCTCAATCAGGTGTTTAAAATAATATACAAGGAACAAATACATTAGCTTTTTCCTTCTAGTACTACATCAAAAGGCATTAGTCCCAGCCTTTAGGACTCTTTGCTGGGTGCTGTACAAATACAAAGAAAGCCAGACTCCTTGTCCTAATATTTTAGTGGGAAATGCCAAAAAAATTGAACTATGTGGAGTGACTAAGCCTTTAATTCTAGAATCCAAGTGTGTTCAACAGGAAAATAAGGTTATAATGTGTGACCTAAGTGTCAAATCAACGCAGCCATTGCCACTTAGAGGTTGAATTTCAAATGTCAAGCCACAAGCTGCTGTAGACTGACCAGCAACCACGTGCAAAATAAGCAAACAGAAAGGCTGCTCAGCCCAGAGGGAAACATGAACCTGCTTTGCTCATTTCAGAGGATGGACCTTTCCATCAAGAGAAGAGGGACATCAACTGATCAGTTCAGTGCACTTTCTGTGTTGTATTTCTATGTCTGATTCTGTTGTCACAGAAGAGACTTTGGAGTGTTCAAGGTTACTGCATTGCCCATCATTAAGCCCATGCAGCTGTGATCTTTTTCATATTGATGCAAATTGAAACAATCAATAAACCTGGCTTTGACCACAGTATCTACACTGCAACATCACTGCTTGCCCTACACCCACCAGCAGCACAGCCCAACGGGAGCTGGTTTAAAAAGCCAAGCCAAGGCCTGCTTCTTGCCAGCAGGCATTTCTTACCCTGTCTGTTGGTGCAGCACATCAAAAATATGTAATTTATAGGACTCAAATATTTATTACTATTTGCTAATCAACTTGCTTCATAACAAGAAAAATAGTGAAGTCTAAGTCTGTTAGTTCCATGTAAATATATAATTTGCACAGGAATATATAAATATATCTGTGAGTATTTACTCATGATTAGTGGCAATTACCCTATGAAAGAGATGCTGGAAATAAAGCAAAGGTTTTAAAAATTGCCTTACATCTCAGTACCCTCTCTGCTTCTCTTTTTTCAGAGACAGCATGGGGTAGAATCCTTCTCTTGCCCACTGTGTCCTGCTCTCTGGCATCACTGTAGAACTCCTGAAGAGGTCAGGGTTCATCCCCAAAGGGTTGATCACTCTGCATTCTTTACACAGTCAAAGAAAAAACAGATTCAAGGTGATTTAGAGTGCCCAGATGCTCTTCCTGCTCTGAATCAGCCTCAGCAATGCTAACATCAGTCTTGCTTCCTGAATATTCCTGAGATCAAAGTAACCAGCTGCCTTTTTTTGGAATATCATTCTCACTGGCAGTCTGATGCCCTGGAGAACAGGAGCTTTGTTGCCTACATAGCTTCATAATGGGATTTTGGCTTCTTCATGAAAAAGAGTCCTTCTCTTAAGTCTGTGCTAACAAGTGCCATGTGAAGACACTCCCCCACCAGCCTCCCTGCTCTCTGCCATCACTCCAAGGTGCAGATGGCGTCTCAGTCTCTAGGTTTGTCCCTCCCCATTTAGTTCTCAGAGGTTGGTATTGAACATAATAAGTGCATCCTGAACAGGCTGACAGAAAATAATCTGGAAGAGCTCACCAACCTCCCTGCAGTCCTTTCCTCCATGGAACACTGTCCGTTCTGTCCATGTCATTCTCAGCAGACATTTGTCCAGTCTGACATCAGTGCTGCATTTGTTAACACTCCAGAGGAATGCCCTGCAGCTTACAGAGTGGGCTTCAGTTTCACTGATACCATGGGCTCTACCAACACCCAGAAACCACTCTCTGCTGCTGTCAGGGTGCCTGTGACATTCTCCACCATTTGCTGAGCTCTGTCTTGCTGCAGCCTGAGCCAAGGTCTCAACCTCTGCCCACAAAAAGCAGCTGTTGCTTATAGGCCACTCTCTCCTTCCTCCCAAAGCTGGTTGTAGAAGAAATAGAGGTAGGGCCCATCCCCCTGTTTACAATATGTTTTCATTATTTCTCACTAGTGCAGCTGATGGGAAGGGACACCTCAGATGAGAGGTGAGAATACACTCCTCTCGCTCAGAGACTCTGCTGTTATCACACACTGCTGAAGAGATATTCATATCACAAGAGAGTGGATGCTGAATCCTGAGGTCCCCAAAGACCATAAATATTGTTCTGGCAAATTTGGGGGTTTATTTAAGTTTGACAGAGGTTTTTACCTCCTGAAGAAGAAGCAGAACGATGTTTTTTCTCACAGCTGTAGGGTTTGCTACTACTTTCTCCTTGATGGAAGCCTGGTTTCAGGGACCTTCTGCTGCTTTTTCCAAAGCTGATGGCAGAAATATCTCTCCAGCTGAGAAGAAGGTGGGTGTCTTAGCACAGCCTGCAGTGGTGAAGAGCCAGGACGTGGCAGAAGTGCAATTGTTAGCTGCAGTGACATGGTGTGCACTAACACTGTCATGTCCTTCCCCAGAGAACTTGCAACCATTCAAGCTCCAGAGCACCCTCTAAACCAGGTTGGCACCGTGCTGTGGTGCAGATGTGCTTTTTTTTTACCAGGGACAGAGGGTTTCAAAGAAGAAATTCCAGGCAGTGCAATACTTTTCAGATCTCAGTTAGTTTTTGTAATCCCCTAGAAAGCAGTTCAAGAGCATGAAACTCATTTTACAAAATAAATTAAGGCATAGGAGTAGCAACAGGTTAGCTTAATCTCTGTAATTTGCCAGGGACAGTGCAGGTTTACAGCATTGCCATGAAAGCACCAACCACTTGCAGCCAGGACAATGAGGAATCAAAATCTCCTGCGCAGGAATCGGTCTGTGAGACACATTTTCCAGTTCAGGAGGCATCAGTCCATCCTACTGGGACAGTGTGACAAACCTGTTCTATTACTCTTGTTTTCATAAAGAGGAAGGAGAATCAAAATGACATTAAAACCAAGAGCAAAATCGTCCTGCATTAGAAAAATAAACTGCTTCCTCCAGGCTCGGAGAACATTCATTTGTTACTGAGTCTTGTTTGCAAAGACATTTTAAGCAAATGTTGGTAATAACAGGACACAATGGAAAATGATAGTCCTGTATGGTTTTCATATTGCATTAGTTCAGATCTACTTGTACCACCTGCTTAATTTCACCATTCTCCCTGTGATACCTCCTGGAGGTTTCAGGACTACCTCCCTACATCTATATTTGGGTATAATTCGAGTGTAATTTGATACGTAATTAGGGTAGAACAGAAGACTCAGTATTTAACTACCCATACATCTCTCTCTAATTTAAATAATTCCTAATATATCTAACTAGTTTGCCTCATACTGCACTGATGTGTATTGAACTGGGGATAATGAAATAAAGAATGTGAGGGAGAAAAATGTTATTTCAGAGTTGGAAGATCACCAATTAATGACATGAAAAGCCTAGTGGGAATATCTGTACACTTAATGCCCCTTCTGCTTCAAATCTAATGCAGTCATAGTCTGTGGCATGAGGGTTCTCCAAATAGTTTTTAGAACAACTTGTGTTTCTGTGAAGCTATCTGAACATGATCAAATATCCCACAGCTTTTGGACAGGACTTAAACACACAGATGGTAAGAAATAAGATGAATTTCATTCTCGACCAGCTTCATCAATGTCTTAGGCATTGCATTTAAGAGGGGAACAAAGTGTCTTTTGCAGTTGTATCTTCCTCTTTCTCCATATTGTGTCTAGTGAAAAGCCAGTAAAATAAGAAGTCTGAATTTGAGATGATTAAAATTGGGTGAGTTCAGCTCTTTGATGTTTGACTACACATCCCTGATGACTCAGGGTAGCATGTCATGGTCAGAAAACTGTTGGGCTGTCAAATGGGAGTTGGCTGGGTTTTATTCTGGTGAAACAGCACTGCTGGACTTCATCCTGCAATGTGGGAAATACTTCAGCACATTCCTTTCTTCAACAATATAAATTGTCCCACTCATGCCTAAATAGGGACAGGTGCTGATGGATGCACAGGCAGGCAAGAAGTCCGATGTGGCTACGCTTCTGAGATTTCAAGATGTCTTTCTGTTTTCATAGAGGGAGGGGCATAAAATGGAAAAATCCTGAAGTTTTTGAAGGGTATAAAAAATTTAATTTTGATAAGGATGAAAACATTTATTATGTTTTTGTTTGGCTTTTTTTACGTAAAATATAGCCATTTCAATAGTATAATTTTAGTATGTAAAATACTGAATGTAAAGCACAGTGTAGCCTAATACCAGCTGGCTATTGGAAAAAACAGTGGCTATCTAAGTTGTTAACCATTCCATTGAAAATTTCCACAAAATCCACTATTTGCAAAAGAATGTTTTCATTTAGATAGAACATTATTCTCAGTAGAAAATTATTTTTGCAAGAAATTTTAAATCCACTCAAGACTATAGCAAAAAGCTCTCTGGCCAGCCTGGGCTTCCACGTACCATGAGCTGATGCAGAACCAACACTTTTCCCCACGACAAAGCCTGGGGCAAATAGAATACCTCAGCTAAATACCCTTGGAGTATGTTTTTAGGGGTTTTTGTCTCAGCATATTCCCTGCTGTTCCTTCCAAACAATTTCTAGGGATGCCAGCAGGATCTCTTGCATATCAGGACATGCTGCCTCCTGCTCCCCATGGCTCCCCCACTCCACTGCTGCCATCAATGGTGCACCCCCCAAAATACCAGGTCACCTCACTGCCCAGCTCAGGAGCGTTGCTCCACAACCTTTCCTACTGGTAGGACGGCCAAGGCAGGTGGTGAAATCTTCAGTGCTAACTTGCAGCATCTCTCGGGGGGCAGCTCCCAGCCTTGCTCCCATCACATCACCACATTCCCAACACGGGCATCCGGAAACCCCTGGCTCGCTGGCTCGCACGCTCCCTCCCCCTTCCTTGTCAGGGCTTCTTTCTGTGCAGAACAGATGGGCACAAGCTGTTTGGGAACCACTGCCCTTCCCTCCCCCAGAGCCTGCAGAGAGATGCATCACCGGAGCAGGGAGCAATCCCCTCCGGCTGTGGCACAGCACCCTTTTCAGAGGGGCAGGTAAAAGTTTAACCAGGCTGTCTTTCAGTGGTGGAGGCAGAGCCGCCTTTCATAGCCATGATAAATTGCTCCTGTCAAAACTACATGAATGCTCATATTGAAAAGCTCTTCTTTCTTTCTTTTTAACTTTCCCCCTCTCTCCACTCACGCGGCGTCTCTCGGTTGTTAGCCAACATTTAATGCCCACTTAGTCAAAGGGCACTTGCACTCCTTCTCATCTCTCTGTCCTGTCCCCTGGGGCTGCTGGGGCTGAGTTGTCACAGAAATACTGAAAAGAAATAAAATAAAGATAGGGTGTGGAAGAAACCCTTTAATGCTTTTAGGGCTGTTGATTTCATTCTACCAGGAGTCCCAAACCAAAGCAATTGTATGATGGAGAGGTGGACAGATAGATATCTTCCAAGGAAGTTTGCAGTTACCAGTATGCTCTAAGTTAACAGGTTAGTTATATTTCATAATAATTTCCAAAGGTGATAATGAATGCATAACACAAAACAGTCCAATAGGGTTCCTCTCCAGCAGATGTGCAGCAGCAAGGCCAAGACATGCTGGAGGGATCCCAGGGAGGCAGAGCCTGCCCAGCTCGTCATACAGTCTTAGGATCCTTCCTACCTGCCAGGGAGTGCCTTCTCTCCATGGGTGCCCCAGAAGAGGAGCCATTGCTGGTGTAAATCTGGGGGGGGGGGGGGCCCTTAGCCATGGAATTTCCCCCACTTCATCCAAAACTGCCTGGTTGTGCCAATCTCTAGGCTCTGCTGCAGCACTGTTCTGCTGGGACTGGTACCATCATAGCAAAGGTCACAGAGCCCCAGAAACAATCAGAGGAATGGATGGTAGGATGGCCTGGTGGTCACCATGAAGCTTCTGTGAACCAATTGTCTATTCTGAGTTTGAGACTAATGGAAAGGAGAGGTTTAGGATGCTTGGCAAGCAACAACCCAGTTCAGCCTGGGCTGGCCACTTGCTTGACTACCTCAGGGTCACACGCCCAGGGCGTGAACATCCACCCAGGGCACCACACACTTGTGTTGGTGCCATATTTGTGCATGTTATAGCCACAAGTTCCTCTCCTCCTCCCTATAAGCCTGCTGTAAGGAACAGAGATGACAGGACACAGTACAGCTGTCCCCACTGTGCTGCTCTGATGCACATGCCTGGTCAAAGCCCCTGGGACCATGACACTCGCAGCACACCCAGCTCCCTGGGCACTGTGTTTCACCCGGCCTGGCTATGGGAAATACCCAAACCCTGGAGTGCTGCACCTCCCGTTTCAGAACATCTTTCCCTCCTCCACAGTGCATAAACCTACCCACAAATTCAGCACCAGCCGTTTAAGTCACATCTCCTAAGAAGAGATTTCAGACCTGTTCCCACACTCTGCTCTAATTCCTTCCTCTCGTCTTTTCTGTCTGTGCTGATATCCAGCCTTCTCCCAGCGCTCCCAATATATCCTCCAGGCTGTAAATATATACACTGCTGCCCTGCCACAGCAATCAGTGACAGCAATATCTGGCACACACACACAGAGCTTTCCTAGGTGCATCTTTCCTGTGACAAATATTTCTGCTATGGTCCTCGTAGCCAGTTACAGTGTCACTACCCCTATCACTATCGGCCTCCCGCAGGGTTCAGCACTAACCACATCTATATATGTATTTTGGGATATTAATACCATCAAGACACTCTTGTTATCCCAGCTTGCTTTCTCATTAACCCTTGTTATACCTGTCTATACACAGCACACATGCAATGAGGACTGCACAGCTCTAACTCTGTTCTCAGTTACTTTTATTCCAATAAAGCTATGTGTGTGAAGACCAGGATTTGCCTACGAGTGCACTTTCATTTCAAAGGCTGCATTTTTTTTCTGTCTGCAGTAGAGTCACTGGAAAAGATTTACCCTCTGATGAGCAAAAAAAAAGGGGATGCATAAAGAACAAACTCAGTAGTCTCCAGAAGTTCTCATTTAAGAATCACACAAGCATGGACAGAAAGCCAGGCCTGATCCTGTCCTCAACAAACTGCTATCACTTTGCCTGGCTCTGGCAGTGGCCTGCTGACATTTCACAAATTTTTTTTCCCCTCTGTGCCCCAGTTTCCACCTTGCATCTACTGGAAAGATTGCTGTTGATCCTCTTTTGGAAAGTGCTTCTCAATCCACAATCAGGAGTGTTGTAGGGACAGTACCTGTGCTACTGGCTACTCTGATGATGTGTTTGCTGGTTCCTACTTCTGCAGAGCCTTTGAGAGCCTTTGTGCTGCTTCAGTTGGCAAGGTTCAACCCAGCAGCTTTGCTGCCATAGTCTCCTCTCCCCTCTATGTACCACTTCAAATCAGCCAAGTTGCACCACAGTTATCAACTGGTTTTGACCGACTTCTTGAGTTAATTATAATTTCACAGTGTAATATCAAGCATGATTAAAACAATTAGGTTTTCCACCTCCCTGCAATGCCTCCCTCCCTTCGCTTTCCCTTCTTCACCTCCCTCCTTCCCTGCCTTGCTTCACCCTGGAAGTTTTTAGATACGCTTCTGCACCACTGCAACGAATTGTATGGTAGGATCTGAAATTATTACCCTCTTAAACGCATTAAACTGTTCATAAAGCAATTTGCAATGCCAGTTACCAAACTACAGCGACCCTCCCAGCCTGACACCTCCCAAATGCAGAAGGATTCTTGGCAGCTGGATGCTGCTGCAATGCTCTCGCTCACTAGAGTCGATGCTGGAAACTTAGGAGAAATCAATGCAATTATAGAAATGAAGGACCAATTACTGCGAAATGTGATCAGTCTTTATCTCTGAGTCCCTTCAAGAAAATCAGGGAGGCCTTTTCTTTTCTCCATTGTGAACTGAGTTGCAATATAATGCAAAATGATCTTTTAACAGAGAACTAAGAGGGATCTCTGTCTCTCAGCAGACCAGTTCTGATGTTGCCTGATACTGATTTTCCTTTCGTACTGATGAGGTTATTCCTAATTTACACCTCAGTGCATCCATTGTGTCTGATGAAATCAGTCCTCGTTGACACTGCTATCGGGTTCCCAGCCCAGCACTGTGCATGGGGCAGCCTCCTCCCCTCCAGATTCCTTGCTATCATTTTGCCTGTTTGGGATTTTTTCACCTGCTGAGGATTGTGTCTGCTTGCCCTCACATGACTGGCCCAGCCACAGGGCTGAAGGTGGCAGAACAGGACATGGAGCATCCCATTAGCACCTGGTGCTCATCCCTGCAGCTGGGCTCCTGCACCAGCATGGAGAATCATAGAATCATAGAATTGCTTGGTTGGAAAAGACCTGTGAGACCATCGAGTCCTAAAGGATTGAAATAGCCTTCCTAGGAAAATAATTGGCCCTTCTGGGCCACACTTGATCCTTTTACCTGCCCAGCTGTGCTGATATACGCTTGGAGGGGCCAGCCACAAGGAACCCTCATTTTCCTGGCAAATACAGGCTGGTTTTGAGATCCCCAACACACAGGGGCAGGGAGAATGACCTGCAGTCACCGTTTAGACAATAGGAGCAGGTTCTGCCCAGTGGCACAGCACAATAAGGTGATTTTAACAGAAATACTTTCCCTCCGTAGCCCTGAATTCTGCACACGTGAGATCAGTGAGAAGGACTTGTGTCTCTCTGCTTTACCTTTTACCCAACAGAGGATCCTGATCAGGGTCAGGATATTACTCCAATTACACAAGCAGAAATAAATAACCATCTGCATTAACAAAGAATATAAAACTTCATCTGTGTTAATTAGAAAAAAATAGTGAAAGAAAAAAAGATACGTGAATTAGCTAATAGTTAATTATTGGTATATATTGAGAAATATATGTATATATAAAGTATGAAATCTGCTCCAGCTTAACAAAATATTGGGGTTTATTCCTAGAACTGCAGAACAGGACTTTGTATGCCACCACAGCCAAGTGTGAAGAAGGCCATTTATCATCAGCCTCATAGCACCTTGTTCAAGGATCCCGAAGCACTCAGCAAACATTGATAAATAGATTTCAATGCATTCCCAAAGGGAACCATTATTGTCATCATTTAGCAGGAGCCCAGGAGTCCCAATCTCCATTCGTGTCTACCCAGCTCCAGTTGGATTCCGCTCCTCTTCTGGAGAGCACCCATCCACTTTCCAAAAACTAGTTTGCAACCAAAAGCTGTAGGAGCCAGGTTGTCACCAAGCTAAGATTCAGGTACAGCAGGGCTATCATCTGGGCTGGCTTCAAGTTGTTCAGCAGAGTTGACCTTTAATCCATGCTGTTGCCCTCACGATGTCCCCAGCTGAGCACCGCAGGCACATCCAGACTCCCCAGGAGGGCACCAAATGGAGGATAAACCAATGGGAACATGGTCCTTGGATGCACAGAGCCCTCTCCCTACTCTGTTGTTTAAAGTGCATTTTATCCAGCAAGGAAGACCTCTTGTCCCTGTGTGAGCAGAAGACAGCAAGGCAGCATCAAGCATCTTCACTGCAGACATTCGACTTCTCCAGCTGCTGCATTTGAACGGGCAGTGCTGAACGGCCTTTACACAAAATCCCTGCTGCATTGTACCCTGGGAAGAGGAGAGGGAGAGGACGGTGTGAGGCTGAACAGTGGGCTGAAATGTGCTCACACTCACCCCAAGAATGCTCTCCACAAGCCAGGGCATGGACTTAAGAGGCCTGAGAAAATAAATAACCACAATACATCTGAGGGTGTTTTTATTTTCTTCACAGATTCTGGACCCAGCTTTACATTTTCAAGGGTTTTCCAATCACAGCAGCATCTATTTCCTTCTCCTGCTTTTGGTTTACCCCTCAAATTTCATATGTATTTTCTTTTTTCACCACAAGAATTACAATAAGTAATTTTCTTATCTGGGGGTATAAAAACTGTGTTACTGTGCAGACTGGTTTTGCAACACTGAACAAGTGTTCTCTTAGGGGTGTAAATGTAGAGTTAATCCTGCTTTTCATGGTCTGCACTCTCTCTGTACTTGTTTATTCCACATTTTCTGTCCGCCCCAGGATGGATCAAACTGTTTAACCTTTGACTGCAAAAGCAGGAGGATGACTCACTTGGAAACTAAAATGTAAATAAATATATGCATTGCTAAATAAATCAAACAGTAACACACTAAACCAAGGCTAATAAATATCCTGATTAAAATCACACTTAAATAAATGGGGCAAATTACAAGACAGTGGACTTAAAAGTAATAATTTCACAGCTTAACTCAACACAGCACATGTCTTAATAAGGAAATTGGTTTAATCTTTGAATTTTCTTTACTATATAGAGTGAAATCTTTACTACTACAGTTAAGTGAAGCCTAGTATTATCACAAATCCTACAAAAGGATACAAAACATGATTGATTTCTTGATATATTAAAAAATACTTTATTGATTGTATTGACTGTAAAATACTCCAAATGTCTTAAACCTTCCAGTACAGCACAGAAAACTGGGGAACTGGTAAATTATTTCCCCCTTTGCCAATATTCCTGCTGTAACTGTGTATCCACAGAAAAAAAGTTAGTCTCCTGTTCAGGTACCCTCCCCTTTGGCACTAAATTACAAAGCACTACCCCCAATTACAGTCTCCAAAACCATTAGCAGTTAAGAGAAAATAATCCCAGCAATTTGTGCAGCAATAAGTATTATGTACGACGGAGGAATATGCAAAAAGGAGCGCGGCAGCTCTGCCGAGCGGACGAGTCTCTCAGCTCAGGACTGCCACCTCCCTGCTCCTTGCAAAGTGGAGAACTGCTCAAAGCAAATTTTTCATTATTTATTTATTTTCTATATTCATGCATTGTGTCCTTACTACGCTGTCACAGCATAGCAAGCCTGTCTGCAGGGACTTGCATGCTAGCACATGTCATTTTTTTTTTTGCCTCCCCTGAAGGAAGAGGTTGTGTTCACCTCCCACGTTGGATCAAGCCCTCTGAACCCAGTGTTTCCACATTCTTGATTGCCCTGTTGTGTGTGAATCACATACCAACTAAGCAGTCCTTTAGATCACCTTCCTAGTTCATTTTTTTTTCCCTCACCTGCTGATTGAAAAGCAAATTAAATGTCTTTTCTACCCCCAATTTCCTTTCTACAGGTACCTGCCTGCACTTATTATTTCTGGAGAATCTTATCAAACAAGCAACAGGTTCCAAAAGAGGTGGTTTGGCCCCTAAGTGATACACAGGGCTGATAATTTATGAAGGGCTGGGATGTGAAAGGAAGATTGCTCTGAAGTGCTTTGAGCTGAGCACATTAGATGGGATGCAGTGGAGAGCATCCTCCCTGCCAGGCCAAGTCCCATGCGACACCCAAACCAGGCATGAAGACAACTAAAGGCACAGGGTCTTCTATTGATTTACCAAGAAGACTTTGACCTTTTTAGATGAGTAGTTCAGCTCTCTCACCCTAGGATTCTCCTAATCACAGCTCTTGTTTAGTGTGCTCTCTTGGCAAAGCAGCCACTGTGTAAAGCAGGTTCTGTGGTTCAGGCGCGCATTCCTGGCTCATCACACACCAACCCTTTAGACTGCAAGAGATGAGGACTGAAACTGAAAAAACAGGGTCCTAGAATTCAGCCTGGGGCAGTCATGGAGTCACACCAGTGACATAAGCAGTGTGAGTCAAGAAAAGGAGGATCTGTATCTCCCTAAAAAGAGAAGCCCAGGTTTTAGACATATACTTGAATTTTTTTGGAGTGGAATCTGATATGTGAGTTCTGCTGCAAACCTGGATCAAAATGTATTCTTAAAAGGAGGCCTAAATAACTTATATTTACCAATAAATACTTCCCCCCACCGCCCTTGTATATGCAAGATGTGATCAAAGCAGCTTCCAAAATAGCAGAAGAACTTTCAGGACTAAATCTCAAATCCCACTGATGTTCTTCCTAGCAAGGACATTTGAGTTTGATACAAGAATTTTGTTGAGTTACCACATCCCAAACTTGCCTTTTCAAATACACCCGAGCTGATACCAACTGGCACCTGATCCTACCAAGAGAAAGCTTCTGTTTCATCTGCTGCTACCAACCAATGAACAAAAGATAATTCCTGAACAGAGTAATTCAGGTAGTAAAAAAATTGATTTCTTTTTGCCAGCACAATTAGCTAGAAAGCTTTACCTTCCCTATTAACATTATCTAGATAAAATAGATTGCATTGCCTGTGCAATGTTATTGCCTCCCATCCAAAGCTAGTCACCCACACACTCCCTGAAGTTGAAAATGTTTTCCCACCCTCCTTTTAGCCTCTGAACTTTGATCACAATCGCATCAGATGCAAAATATTTGCAGCAAGAGGTGCCAGTGCCATCAACTCACCACAGCAGCTCCCAGTCAAAATGTTTGCACGTGCACTTCAGTATCATTTATCTCGAGGGATGTCAACTCTAAAAATGTTAGCGCATGTCACTGTCAAAGCAAATGCCAGAAATTAGCTTTCTTTCATCTGAAAGAAGAAGAATTAACTTTGCAACTGTTTCCAAAAGTGCTAATTAATGGGTTTCACCAACTTGACTTGTCAGGATACATCTTGATTGGAACGACAGCTTGCTCTTCCCCTTGAGGATTATGGCTCTTCTTTTGGACTCTTTTCCTCATCCGCCAATTTAGTGAGTTGTGGAAAATGGATGTCATTTATAACACAAAAATAAACATGCAAAAAAGGGAAAGCCCCAGAGACAAGTTAACATTTATTAATTATTTATGTATTTTTCTCTATTAACAATAATATAAAACCACAGAGTTCCATTTTAACAGAATAATCTTTAAACAAGATGGGGTTTTGCTGGCTGTTTAGCTTGCTGAAAAAAACAGGACAAGTATTCACCTGAGATGTCTTTGTGAATGGAGATGGCTTGGACAGGACTGACGAGTGGGAGTGGATCTCCTTTGGAAGTCTCCTTCTGGACCTAAGTCAAACACTGCCTGCAGATCCACTCTCTAATGCTCTGAGAAAACTTCAGCTCCAGAGAGCACATTTTAAGTATTTAAATTCCTCCAGCAGTTTACACAATCTATTTTCTTCTCCCGGCTTTCTGGAAGGTGATGTTGCTTGACTTTTAATCCTGAGCTCCTTTCCTTGTTCAGTCATGTCACTATCTGGATGCTTTCCCTCGTTGCACCAGGATGGGGATCGCACTTTTTCTGCCCACGTTGAGACAAAAAGCAAAATACCTGAGTTTTCCAATGGGGTTCAGCTATTCCCATCCCACAGCAAGTCAGTGGGAATCGTGTCATACTGCCTAAACCCCTGGGACATTTTGAAAACCCAGAAGCTTGGGTGCATCTAATAATTTAAGACACTGTGGCCTGGAAAATGAGTGAAGGCCGTAGTCAGACTTTATATATAAAGAGCCTGATGAAGTCTCAAACCCATCTATGTGTTCCTGGAAATATAAAGTAAATGAGGAAACCAAGTGGAAAAACCAGGAGCTTATTATTAAAAATGCACAGCTCAATTATAATAAACCTTACACCAGAGGTTATTTATGTTTATGCTAATTAGGGAGGAAGGTTATGGTTTGAGAATAACTACGTGTCAACTAAAGAAGAGTTGAACTGCAGGAAACTTGTCCCTAACACTGCCACCTAAGTTGTTTGTCCCAGGCTGGCAAGCAAACTGAAATTGTGCTCACCTGGGATGCAGAGAGCTCCTGCAAACACCCACCCCTCAGCAGCTGCTTCCAGTTCTCCCAGGATGAAGTCTGGGGCCCTCTGAGACAGTTGCTGCCCCTTCCAGGTGGAGGAAGGAGTGTGATGGGTTATAAAGGAGTCAACGGAGGGCAGGGGGAGGCTTTGGTTTGGAGAGGAGCTGGAGGAAGGGCAGCTCTTCAGGAGAGCTATTGTGTTCTGGGTTTGCTGCACTCTGAAAGGCTGAACTTGTGCAAGAGCTGTGGTATCCTGTCTGGTTCGTCTTTGTGAAGAGCTGGGTTCTACTTGTTGCCTGGAAGGAGGAAAAAGAAAAAGGATGAGGACATCTGAGTAAGAGGTATGGTCATGTTAGCTGCTTTCTTTCTCAGAGACCTGTGACAGGCTTTTGGGTTCAAACTATCACAGAATGATTGGGGTTGGAAGAGTCCTCTGGAACTCACTCAGTCCAACCCCCCTGTTTAAGCAGGGTTACCTACAGCAGGCTGCACAGGGATATACAAAGGTGGGGTTTGAATAGCTCCAGAGAAGGAGGCCCCACACCCTCCCTGGGCAGCCTGTTCCAGTGCTCTGTCACCTGCACAGGAAAGAAGCTTTTTCCCCATGTTCAGGTGGTACTTCCTCTGCTCCAGTTTGTGCCCATTGCCCCTTGTCCTGTCTCTGGGCACTGCTGGATGGAGTCTGGCCCCGTTCTCCTGACCCTCACTCTTTAGGTGTTGACAAGCCTGGATAAGACACCCTCTTCTCTTCTCCAGACTAAACATGTCCAGGTCTCTCAGCTTTTCCTCATAACAGAGATGCTCCTGTCCCCTCATCATCTCTGTGGCCTCTGCTGGACTCTCTCCAGTAGAAGTCTCCAGGCCTGTGTGTCCTCTGAGCTGGGGCTGGGGTTTTGAGGGAGAGCTGGGAGGTCTGGTACAAGCAGTAGTCCTTGTCTTGTGCTTAGGTGGGACTTGATGGTGGCTCTTCTTAAGTTTCTCTGTGAGAGCTGGGGTTGGAATGTAACCTGGGAGCCACAACAGAATTCACTACAAAATAGTGGATCTCTTGTATGGTCTGGTGACCTCTCCATCTTTGTTTTTGCTGAGCTGTGCCTTAAACTCTGGCTGTAAAGTGTTAATAAGTTGTTAGTTATGGTTACAAACCCATCAGGATGTAAGGGGTAGGTTATTATATGTTTATAAAAGCACATTTAGGAGTAGATCAGGGGGCTAGAAGCAGTGTGATACTGTTTTAAATTCCTTGCAATTGATGGATTGATAAGTTTTAAGTAACTTCATGGTTTTGAGCTGTTCATAAACTCTTTATTGAAGTGTCTCAGGTCTGAACAGAGTTTTGCACTGGTTTCTCATAGTAAAAAACCTTAGAAAAAAGTCAATCTGATGTTTTCTTTGCATGGGGAGGGGGCTGGAAGGGGGAGGTAAAGCTGATTTTAGCAGAACAGGATCAACTGTGTCACAAGATGGGACTAACACCCTGAAGAAAATCCATATAATGGCTAAACTAAGCCACCTGACCAGCCTGTAAGTGTTAAACTTCCAGCAACTTCACCTTCAGGAGTGTCAACATTATTTATTAGATGTTTCTACTTAATTTGTTACTATATTTACCCTTACTGTAGAGGCTAAAATCCTGTGTCACTTCATTTTTAAGTGGAGTCTATTTTTATATTTGGAGGAAGGGAAGGATTTTGACATTTACTGGAAGGTATGGGGTCGTCATAGCTCTGGAAGAATAAATATTCTGGAAGAATAAATCTCTTCCCTACTTAAATTCACTGCTTGAACTTCACCTGTGGCATCCAGTCAATCCACTAGATTAAATTTAGAGCAACAAAAAAATTGGTTAGGTCATAAATTTCTATTGGTTTCCTATTTCAAATGGCCCTTTAATCTAAGCTGGTGATGTGAGTACATTTGTGCTGGTTTCCCATTCACCAGGTGCTGAACATACAAGAACCTCTACAAAAGTCAGCCACATCACTAGTATGAAGAATATTTGCGTAACCTAAATCAGGAAGAAAAAAGTTCCATATGCAGAACATGGTACTGTGTTTAGGAACATGCTAGGGCTATTCTAAGTGTCCTGGGAAGCACTGGAAATGGCAGAGAGCTGGGCTCAAGTATGGACTGAACCTTTCCTCAGGCTGAAGGAGTCCTTGAAGAAAGTCTGTGGTATTTTATTATGTGTTTGGAAACATCAGAGGAGCTTTTCAAGTCCCTGAGATCTGATGCTGAGTAGCACAGAACGTGTCAAACCTGGTACAGGGACAAGTGGTATCCTAAAATAATCTGCATGAACCTTGGCAAAGGATGCTGCCAGACACTTACTGTCTTCCACTTCAAAAATCTAGTGAAAAGGAGATATCTTCAAAGTTTGAAAGGAGGGTGGGTAGAAAGGGAGTCATCTTGTATAACAATTCTGGATGTATTTATCAGGGGAAATAATACCTTTTCATGCAAAAGTAGACTTGAACCCTTGATTGTAAGTGCTGGGACTCCTTCCTGCTGGTGCCTCTGGAAAGGGTGGCTGAGCACAAGGGAGGCTCTGACCCAGACTGAGGAGGGGCTGGGAAGGAAGGGACTTCTGCCCCGTGAGGACTGGGACAGCTCGAAGTCAGTGGGGGTTTGAAGGAAGTGCAAAACTCCCTCTTTGCAGTGTGAGTTCCCACCCTGTTGTGTGTGCAGGTTGGTACAATGAGATGTGAGAAATCCTCTGCTGCAGATGAAGTAGGCTGTGTTCTACAAGTCCTAAAGCTCTTTATTCTATTTCCAAGGCCCCCCCAAAATGGCTGTGACAGTGTGTATGAAAAAATTAATGCTGTTTGCATACTGAGGCATGGCTTCTGCACCCGGTGGTAGCTGGTGAAGCTCCCTTGTGCTCTCCTCTGCATTTCCCCAGCAGTGCTGGCCCCTGCAGTGTCGTCCCCAGCTCCAGGAGCAGAGGGACACCAGCCCTGCTGGGTGCAGGCTTGCTCCTGTGGGGCTGCCAACAGCCGAGGTGGTGAACGTGGGCATTGCTGAGGGACTGGTATGCAGATGATGGCTTTTGTCTCTGTTTACTGGAGTGCATCTTGTAACCAGATTCCTCCCCAGTGCATATCCCCCTTCCCACCCCCTCCACTGACAACCCCTTTGGATTGGGCTCCTTTACTAAAAATTGGTTGTGGATGAAGCAGGGGGAGAAACTTTATTAGTGTTATACATTATTTTCCTCCTCTCCCTTCTCCCCCCCTTCTCTTCCTGCATGATGAATTACCTGGTACTGAGATGGTAGCTCCAGCCCAAGCACTTAGCAATCTCCTCCTGGTCCCTTGCACAGACAGATGGGACGGCCCATGTCTTGACCGTGATTGATTAGCTGGAGAAAGCCTGTTGAGTGGAGTTCCATGAAGATTGATGCTTTCTCCTTCTAACAGCATTTCCAAAAAGTTTCTATTACATTTTGATTATGTTTATAGAATCTCACTGGTCTCCAGGAAGATTCAATCTTCTTTATCCCCCCTCTCCCCTCTGTGCAGTGTGTGTAACTTCCCTCCTGTGCATATGCTGTTCATCCATCTCCTACCTTTATTCTTTTAGGGGTGCCCCAGAAGTCTTCTTGGGACAGTTTCCTTCCCACGTCCCTTCTGTCCCCCCAGCAAAGGTACTTCCTTGCTAGTTGTTACCCTCTGGCTTGTAGAGGCCGCAGAGAAAGCAAGAGTTCCCCAGCACTAGATGCTGCCTGCCTATGTGTGGTATCTAAAAGCTGCACAGCAGGAGGAAGGATCTTCACCTGATAGCTTGGTGAAGAACTGAAGCACGGAACCGCCAAGGGTGATATCTGGATGAAGCACGACTGTTCCCCAGTGCAAGAGGTTGTGGCTCCTACCAAATAGCTGCCTTGCCTTGCTTGGATTTCTGGGCTCTGCTCAGCTTCTTGCCTATCTCAGCTCAGCTTCTTTAGCTCAGATACGAGTCCTTAAAAGCTGCAGGACCTTTTGAGCCTCAGGGTTAGTGTGTTTAGCCCAGAGTGGGCCAGAAAAATGAGGTATTTCAACATTTCAAGCTACCTTGCTGCAGCTGGGTGGGGGGAGACAACAGAGCATGTACCAGTGCTGGCTGTATTTTAGCATCACTGTAGGAAGAGGATTTTGTTTTACAAGGGAGGCTCAAGTTGGGGTTGCCCATCTGAAGGCCAATATATTTTTCAGTAGCTCCATAAAATGTGTAGATATGTGATGATTCATAAGTAATAACTTTGTTATAGTGCTGAAAAATGTGCTCACTCCTGCACAGAAGTGAAGATAAAGTTGGTACTTGACATTTGATAAATCAAGTTTAAAATGCTGGGCTTCTCCAAAGTGTTAGAAAGGAACATTTTCAGTTGGTTCCTAAGTGTAGCAAATAATTATGTTAGCAAATCTCATTAAGGAACTGGCTCTTCTGGTCATCTCTTCTTATTTGGAGTTGGGCTCTTGTAGAACAAAATTTGCAGGCATCCACCTTGTTTTCACTGTGGTGTCCTTTCTAAGAAGCAGAGCCACTTCCCTTGTGTCACCTCAGCAAATGAGCAGGAGTTGCATGTCCTGAGCAGTGGGAACAGTCCCATGAAAAGGCCCCAGGGTTGTGTACACATGCGTGGGCTGAGCACAGCACCTGCAGTGCAGGAATGAGAAATGGCTTGTGGGTGCCTGTCTGCTGCTGTCCAAGGGGAGGAAGATGTAATCTGACATCTGCTTTTCTCCCTTTTCTTAGCTGAGAGATTGTGGGTCTGTGTCCCAAAATCTGAGATCTGTGGGTGGGTTGAAGGAGATCACCTACCAAGAGGCATCCCTGTGATGCTGTAACCATCTTCACGTAACAGGGACAGCCTTCCCCAGGTGGCAGAGCGCAGTGCCCTAGGGTGGATAAATATGTATGGGCCATGCACTGCATTAAGTGCTAATTACAGGTAGGGAACATCAAGCCAGTGTGTGCAGCCCGAGCCACAGGTGTGTGGTGTGACCTGGGGGATGTCAGCTGCTCACAAATGACCTGCAAAGGCAAGATGAGTGCAGGGAGCTGGTGTTACCCTAAGGCTTTGCCAGCCTGTGTGGCTGCTGTGATGGCAGTAATTGCTGCCATGGGTATTTATTCATGTCTTGGTGCTGGCTGAGAACCATGAAATGTTTTATGTTGAGGAAACTGAGATCAAAGGAGTGATGAACATAGTTACTGAGGAGTCAGGTGAGAGGCAAAGACAGAACCTGTGTTGTCTCAGAAGAGCCTTCCCTCTCCAAATGCCTTTCCAGGGTCCCCACAAGCTGTGTGGCTCCTTGCTGGGTTAGCATGACGCTCTGGAGATTCTCTCCTTGTTCCAATACTGTCCCTTTGAGGACATTTGTGCATCTCTCTGTTTCCAGTCATCGCCCTTCATCCAGTGTTTTATCTATATGCTCAACTTGATGCCCTCTGGTTTAATGTCACCATGTTTGGATGTCCCTGGGTGTGTGTGAGACAGCAGCAATGCTGGGGTGGTCTTGGCAAGGCAATGCTTGGCTTTGCTCCTCGATGAGGTTAGCTTTCCCCAGCTGAGCTTCGTGCACCCCAGGTGACCAACTTCACACAAACTGGAATTTGAGAACGCTGGCTCAGATATTTCCCTGCTACTCAGCAGCATTGACACAGCCTGCATGGGTGTTGTAGAGGTGATGTGGTACCCCCATCAGTAGCAGGGAGACCACAGAGCACACAACTTCAGCTGGGCTACCTGCTATGTCTCCCCACATCACCAGGTGTGTGTGCACAGCCTAACTGATGGTGGGAATCACTGGTATGTGTTTGTTAGTAGAAGCCAAGCAAGGACTTCTGCTTTAATTTTTTGTGTCCCTTCTCTTTGTGTAAAATCAGGCAGGGCAGGAAGCCCATGATTTGTGTAGGGAAGATGGGAGAGGTGTGTACATGGATTCCCCTTGCCTATGCAGTAATGCTCAAAACCCCTGAGGTCTCTGTCACCCCATTAGTTGCCTGCCTGCCCCTGCCATACCAGGCTATTTTTTAAAATGTAGACAGCATTTTTTTATTTCTGCATTTATTACAAACACAAATTACAGATGAAAGCATCAACTACACAAACCATTACTCAGAGGAGCATCTTTCCAACTGCTGGACTTGGACTGAACAGCTTGTGGTTAATTTGCTATATAATCACTGCCTGCAACAGGAAAGCAAGTGCTTCAACTGTGCTAATATTATGAAAGGGGAAGTTAACCATAGAGATAAATTCTGAGGAGCTGCAGCTGGGATGAAAGAGAGAAATAAATGTAGCTGGAGTCCAGACTTCAGGCTTGCAAAAGTGGCCGCTTGGATATTTAAAGGGACAAAAGATAAGAGTTCAGGTTAAACATGTGTTTTTGAAGTTGCTTTTAGTATGAATATATTTCTCCCAGAAGCAGAGAATCCCTGCAGCTCCCGTTGACCTGTGATTTGAGCAGCACCCTGGACTGTACACAGGCATGCAAATGTAATAAACTGTCTGTGCTGCCCTGATTTCTGGGTGGCTTCCCAGGGCAGCTGCTGTTTGCAGAGGCAGGCACAGGCACCCTGACACAAAGGAGACGAGCACATGACATTTCAGCTGGCAATTTTTTTACTGGGGGTGGGCTCTTTTCCATCACTGGTGTCTGTGGGTTTGAACTCTTACACAAAACTAGGGAGACTGAGTCCCTGGTCTGTTAGAAGTGTGTCCCTGCTGTATGGTGCTGTGGAAAGAGATCAGTAATATCTCCAGAAACACAACAGGTCCACTTACCTCTGACAGATGAGATGTTGAACTTATTAGGACAGAGTGCCCTGTTGAAGAAGCTGTGTTGCCCTGGAGCTGAGAGCATTACGCTGTTGTGGCAGTTCTCTCTACCCCAGGAATATGCCAGCTTCACCAGAGCTGGCTCAAGACCTCATGCACAAGACTAAAATAATATTCAGACTTTTCCAAGTACCCGAATGTCCTTGCCCTTGTATTCCTGTGTCTCCAAATGTAACAGCAGTATAATGCTCAGGCTGTTTCACAAAGTGCTCTAGGGATTAAAAACTCTTCCTGTGGATTATCTCTCAGGACGAATCTGCAGTCTTGTCTAACTCTCTTTTTCTCTGGAGGCTTATGAGAAGCCATAGCTGCTAGATCAGCAGAGATAGAAGATGTACAGGAGTGGGAAAGTGAATCAGCTCAAGATGGGTGAGCTGGTTCCTATGAAGCAAGAGAGCTCCAGGAAACCTATAGATTCCCATCGACCTCAGACACCTTTTCTGATTCTGAAATGTTTTGAGTTGGATTTCTTTCCACTGTTTCCCAGGTCTGGAACAAAATGTTGGGGTTGGGAAGAGGGCATGAAGTATCAGTGGACAACTTGAACCTAGGAGAAGCTAGCAGGAGGTAGAAGTTATTGCTAGGGGGGAGCTGGAGTGTTCCCTGCAGCAGACCCTATGGTACAGGAGTGATGGGGGTGTTCTCAAGCCCCACCACTGTGCCTAAATTGTGCCTCCCCTTGCCAGAAGCTTGGTTAACCAGCACCAGCAGAAAGTGCCAGTTTCCTTCACTGGACTGGGAATTGTTGTTCGTGGGACTTTCAGTCCATGAGAGAATATAGCAAATATGATGCCCAGTGCAGGTGGTGTTAACCCCAGATGAACTGAGTTTTGAATGACAAAGCATTTTGACTCTTCCAGAGCTGAGTTTGATTCTTGGACCTTTTTAAACTTAGGGAAGTGTGTATTGGTCTTTTGTTTTTAAATTCAAAACATTTTGTCCAGTCTTCAGAGGAACATTTCTCTTATCAAGTTGATAGCTAAAAGCATTTTCCTTGCCTCCTGGTTATTTTCCATGGGACAGCTCTAACAGTGGCAGCTCCAGTAGTTAATCATTGAACAGGCAGGATGGAGATGCTCGGGGTGCTTATGTAAAGAACAACAGGAGCAGAGGCCCTGCATGAGCAGGGGAGTGGGAGGGAGATGCTATTTGTGGAGATGAGGAAGAGGAAGCAAGGGTGTCTGGAGAATAGTGGGACTGTTGCATCAGTGCTGGCCTTGCATTTTGACTCCCCAGACAAAACAGATGAGCTATGAAGCTTTGTGCTCAGTCAGGAGGGTATAGCAGGAGGGCTTATCATAGCAGAGATCATCAAGGCTCAGTCTAGCAAGGACCATTCCGAGACGTGTTGTGGTACTTGGTGTACAGTGAAGTTACCTGCTTGGGTTATGTTATGCCAGCTCAGATTGTCAGATCAAAAATTGTAGGGGAAAGGCAATCCCACCTGTGGGTCACAAAAGAAGCTCACTTCACACTGATATCCTTGTTTAATGCTGAGAACAAGGATGGAGTGCATTGCATGAAGGCAGAATTTCTGGAGTTGTTCATTAGCCCTGTACTCAAAGAACTACAGCTGGAGAGATCAGGGGAAGATCCACCTCCCTCTGCTTAACCCTTGCATTCTGTTTGGCTCCCTTGCCACGGCTGCAAAACCCCCTGTGTTGGTGCCACCTCACTACGAGCACCTCTGTGTGAGAAAGCTGGTGTTGTATAGGGATGTGCAACTCACCTCAGTGTGATGTGACTGTGGCAAGCAGGGGTAAGAAGCCCAAAGCTGTCTGCTCAGGCAGCTCACCCTGAGACTTCCCAGCCCTGAGGTGGGCATGAGGGGAGCAAGGCTCTAAGGAAGGCATTGAGCAGGCTCTGTGCTGTGAGGGCAGGTGGCTGCTCACTGGTGGAAAAGCCATTCATTGTGAACTTCTGCTATGAAAACTGCCCGAAGCAGCAAACAAGGGACTTCCCAGTGCAGCCATCAGCAAACCACAGCCTTTGTACAGGCTGATCCCTGAACCTCGTGCTGAGAGGGGAAGGAAAAGAACTTCAAGTAGAGCAGCTAAGAAAGGCTGATACCAATGCCAGAGCCTCCTGAGCTGTCGGTGTGACTTGGGCAAGCCAAGGTTTAGTGGTCTGGTTTATGTGGTATTTTCAGTGCTGGTTTTTGGGGTGCAGATCACCAAATGGTTTCAGAAAAACATCAGAACAGAGCAAAAATGTTCTGGGCTGCCCTGCAGTGTCACAGCATGAGGATATATGCCTTCTCCAGCACAAGAAGCAACTGCAGAGGCACTCAGAATACAGTTCTTGTACTTGGAATATGATCTAGAAGTCCTTTTTAAACATAAAGCTCGTTTTCCTTCAGCCTTGGTGGAGTTAAAACTCTTCAGAACAGTCTCAGAAAAAGTTTGCAAATACCCTAAAGACTGAGAAAGCCACGAAGATATGAAGGGAGGGACTGCTTTTTCAAAACTACTCATTTCTGCAGTTTCGTAGTGGGCAGCTCTACAACCTGGAGGCATTGTATATCAGGTTTTTATGTTGACTTTAATAAGTATTTATTTTGTCCTAACCCCTCAGAGGTACTAATTTGCTTTGTCAGTAGGCCCTTGGATGAAAGCAGCTTGATACTGTCTACCAGGAGACATGAGTTGTGGTTAGGATATGGCTTCTTTCCTTGTGCAACTCTTTAAGTAGCTAGGTTCTAGCATTAGAAAACTTAATAGTATTCCAGTGAATAAAAGGAAAATATAATAAGTCATTAAATAACTTGCTAATGTTTCAAAAGAGAAGGAAATCCCACTGCTGGCAAGGTTCCATCATCTTCCCACGTAGCTAAGGTGAATGCACAATCAAGACCCAGTTCACCATCAAAAGAGATGGGTTAATCAAGTGTCTTTGTACATACATTCTCCCAAGTAAGGGCCACTAAAAGCATTTCAAATATCCTGGCTTTTTTTTTGCATGTAAAAATTGCTTTTATTGGTGTAGACAAAGGGCAGGGTTTGTTCAGGCTATGAACTGCTGAAATTGTGGATATAAATTGAGAAGCTGCTTTTGGTATCTTTGCCCAAAAACTAAATGCTTCAGAGCAAAATCACAATAAGTGATTTAGAGAATAATTAATAACATTAAAATCAACTGGCAATGAAAAGACCCTGCATTTATAATGTATTTTCTAAATATTAAATAATACATCACAAGCAAACTCCTGAGTGATGAATTTGGCAGCTATTTCCAAAAGGTGATAAACCCAAGTACCATCCTTCCTCTCGCTGACTAGCACCCTTGTGGAATAAATCTCCTGCCTTTTGGAAAATGGTTATTGAGTATAACCTAAAAGTGTTTTGATGCCAAAGGCACATGTTTCAGCTATGACTGAGCCTTGGGGTCATGTTGACACAGGTAGACACAATTTAATCTTGAATTGGGGAGACAAAGATTTTATTATCTAGTCTTAAGGACTCTGGATGTGGGGTGTTTGGTGCCTCCTCACTAGCCTTGCTCTGGGAAGGCTCAGCTGGGTACTGGGAGGCAATAAGGCTGTGGCTGACGAGGCTGGAGCAGTGGTCCTGGGTATGGGGTGACCAGTGTGGTGCGGCTCTGAGCCTGCCCTGATGCTCCAGAAGCAGGGTGGGATGTTTTCTGGCAGGCTTTGGCATGCTCAGCCCTGTGCTAGAGCCCAGCTTGTCTCAGTGGTCTGCACGTGCTGGCTCAGAGCTTGCGTTTTTGGCACTATGGTGACAAGGGGTGGGCTGAGACCTTTGTCAGCTGAGCCTGTGTGCTCAGGGAGACAATCCCTGCCCCCTGTTCGAGCAGGAGAGTAGCTTTTAAAAATGATCACTTTTTGTCTTCCAAAAAGCTGTTCTAATGGTATCCAGTCAGGCAAACCTCCAGTAAGTCAGTCTGCCAGGGGATGACCTGGCAGTGAGAGGAGAGGGAAAGGCATTTCTCTAGTTATTCGCTTTTATCTAGTTACACTTCTCCTCTCAAAGAAAAGCCTTTGAACATAAAATTCAGCAGTGACTTACAATTTTCTGGCTTTGTTTTAAAACAAAGGCAATTTTTTCTAGCCTAGAGATGTAACTGATCTTTTACCTTTGGTTGGGTTGTTTGTTAAAAGAAAGATAAAACATGCTGTCCATTGATCTGTCTTCACCCTGAATTTCACTGTTAGTGAGGAGGGCAGGATTAACTGTTGGAGCAATGTTTCCTGCCATGGCAAGTGTAACATTTTTTCCAGGCACTGTGCTGCTCTTGCAAAGGAATTTGTGTGAGATGTCAGCTAGAGTTGGTGGTTCTGGCATCCCTTTAACCTCCAGAAACTAAATTGAAAGTGCCAGTCATGTCCCCAAACTCTGTATGTTGGGGGCATGGCATGTGGGACACTGCCTTCCTACAAAGACCAAGCTGAGGCTGGTTGAGCTCATCCCAGCCCAACTTGCCACTGTGTTTAAGGAGCTAAGAGGCTTCCAAATGCAATTAGACAAATGCATGGGAGAAAAATCCAGCCATGTCCATTAGACAAAATGATCCTTTCTGGCTCAGAGGAGTCCCTGAGTTGCAGATCTGAAGTCTGGAAGGACTGCTAACTTTATATTCTTCTCTGTTTGACACTATTAGAAATGGGGTGCTGGTGAAATGGTAATTGGTTTAAGTTAGTTTCATGTCTTCTTACAGCAGACTTTCAAGCATTGGTGTTTGGAACCAACAACCAAAAGGTAAATTATCATAAATGGCACCAGCCTTGCTCTGATAGACTCAAAGAAATATTTTCATTCCATTTTTGAGTGAGCTGCATTAACAGAGCAAAGATTGGGTTTGGTAGGTGCTTGTGTGGTGGAAATCTGGCTGATGAGCTTGCTCAGCCTTAATTGCAAGGGCTCTCTGCTATTCAGCCTCCCTTTCCAGCACAACTGAAGAGGAGTCAGCAAAATAGAGGTGCAGGCAGAGGTGAGATGAAAGCCTTGCTGTTTGAAAGGAAAGAAAAAATGCAAATGAGAAGCTACACACCTCCTCTCTTCCCTTTGCTGAACAGGGAAGTACATGACTATCCTATTCCTGTGTCCTGATGGGCTGTTGGGATCCAGCCACTGCTTTTCTATTGAGAAATTATTGTATCTGCCCTTAAGACCAGACTGATTTCAAACAACCACCAAATGATACATATCATCAGCATCTTATCTGAATGATGATTGACCACCAGCCCATCCATTCCTGTCCTGATGTAACAATTTGTATAAAGACCTGTTTCTGCACTTGAGGGTAGCACTGCATCATCATCTTATTTTATGCTTAAACTGTGCAATGATATCACTGGACCTAAATCTTAGGACACTGGGTTACTCTTTGTTTTTATTACTTCCTTTCTGGTTTCAGTTTCTTGGTCTTTCAGAGTAGAATCTGACATCAGAACTAAACTTCACTGTCCTGACAAGTTCAAGTGATGAGTAAAGCATTACTAACTTGCTTTACAGGTGCTTCTGCAGAAGGACAATATTGCCAAGAACTTCATGTGTTAAACAATCCCTACAATTGAAACAGCTAAGGATGCTTTTTGGAGTGGGTTGGCTGGAGGTTTTTTTCTCACAAGAGTAAAGGATATAGTTTAGCTGGATGTGACCTTTAGTAAAATAAAAGGGTGTTTTAACACTCCTGAAGGAGACTGGAGGCTGTGTGTGTCAGTGCTTCTCTTTATGTGCTTCAGGGTTTAGTCTGTCTGAGCGCTTCCTTGGATTCACACAGCAAAGATGGGAGGGAATGTATCTTAAAGAATGGGGTAGGATCCTTCTTATCCAGCATAGTTACAGCTACACTCTGCAGAAAAAGCACTGCAGACACTTCTCCTGTGTGCAAGCTCTAGCAAAGGTTAGCTGGTGGCTGCAGAGGGAGCAGAACTGGCTGGTTGCATACATTGCAGTCTGAGCAGGCTGCATGCCCAGAGACCATGCACCAATTTGACAAATCTTGCATATAGGATAGACCTAATTCTCTCTTCTCAAGGTACCCATGGAGCAGAGGCTGAAGTGCTCCTCAGTGCAGTAACTCCATCCCCTGGACTGCACAGTCCCCTGTTTTTGTAATAAATTCAAGGGTAGAGACACATTGGAGACTCTGGAAACTGGTTAAATGTCATTGATGTCAAGTTTTATATCATGCCTAGAATATGACTTGGCTTCCAGGAAAGAAATCACAATAGGTGGCTCTAGGTTCAGGACTTGCTAAATGCTCTCCCCTGTGCTGGGACCATCCAGAAAGCTGCTCACATGTGGTCACTTTTGGTTTTCTAATGCCTAGAGAAAGATCTTTAAGTGGCAGTAGCAGCTGGTGAGGGAGCAGATGGTGCCACCTCCATCATTGGATGTTTTATCACATTCTGTTTTATCCCACAAAGAACGACTGGAAAGTAGAGGAGGGTGTGGGAGATGGTATAGGTTGTGAAGGTGGGAAAAATCACAGGTAGAGGCATTGCTACCCTGCCAGGCTGCTTAGCACTGGGTTAAGAAAGCACTTGCACTTATGAGAAGGTCTGTGCCCACCTGTGTTTGAGACTGCACAAGGCTTTAGAGCAAGCTGGCTTGTCCCTGCTGGTGGCCAGGGATCAGAGGAGCTGTAGAAAGCCTCCAGGCAGGTTAAGCTGAGCTGTCTGGATCATAAACCCCTGGATTCACATTTCTTGTCAACTACCTAGGCACTGCTTCCTAATCATATCCCAAAGAAGTTGAGACACCTGTGATTAAATTTCCTAAAAGGTCTAAGTGTGAGAGCTCTGGACTAGTATTTGAGTTTTTTGAAAATTCCTTGGGAGCTACATGAGCAATAGGTCTTGGGTCCAAATGAGAAGGGGCTTTTATACTCTCAGCATGTGCACTACAATTCCCCAAGAGCTATCTAGTCCAATCAGGAAGCTTTTAAAGTCCTCCCTATAATGGACATGTACCAGAGTCCAGTAGCAGAAATACAGATTTGAATTAATGTTAAAACATAATCTCCTAACTGATGTGCTCAGGGAGGCACAGCTGGCAGGGGCACAGTGATTTGCAGGATGCACACAGGAAGATGAGCCAGTAGTGATATTACACACAGCAAAAATTTCAGAGCAGTAAGTGCAGTAGCAGGGTTTGCTGCTGGAGACAGGCTACCCATGGCGATTTCCTTTCCTCAGCTTTATTTCAGCTCCTGCTCTTAATTTTCCTCATCTTCCTCTGCAGTTCTGTCCATCCATTCTCTTGTTGCCCTACCAGTTGCTTAGCAGTGATAACATTCAGATGTTAACTGAGCAGAGCTGTGGCAGACCAGTAGCTACATGGCACTTGTTTATGTAGCAGTCAGCAAAGCCATTCATTGCTCTGGGTTAATATTTCAACAGGGCGGATGGACAGGAGGGTGGGATGGCAGGGAAGTGGGTGAGGAGCTTGGAAGTTGTCAAGCACTAAGCCCAAGAGGGAAGAGGAACGTGTGTGACTACAAAAGGGGAGGAAGCCCATTGTGTCTGAAACAAGATGGAAGATGCCACCCGATGAAGCTGGCTAACTGGTGATTAATTAGAGGCACGCTTTGAATTCCACGTCTAGTTCAGCATTAACAGCATTTCCGTGTTGTCCGCTGAGCTGTCTCTCCTGGTGGTTTCATTGTCTGGGCTGGTGTGGAGTAGGGAGGGGTTTTCTCACAAAACTTCTGGAATTGAGTGAACATGGGTAAACCTCGGCTTCTGCCTGAGGTAAAATATATGGAAAGGAAAAATTAACAAAGGTGGGACAAGTTCAGCTCGTGAACAGAGATAGAAAATAAGCTTGGAATGTTTTTTGAGGAGCACAGAGGAGACTCGTGATTTTCAATACTTGGGTAGTTATATCGTGTTAGTTTGTAGTCTGGGCTTTCTGAGCCCAGCTCAGACCCTGGCATTGTCTGCAGGGGGTGTGGATTGTATTCCAGGCATGTCCGAGGGTCTGTGGCTCTGTATTAGTGTTTATAGGAAGTCAATGAGATGGAACTCAATAGAGAAAAGGAAGACTTAAGAGTCACTGGAAGACAAATGTGAAGGCCTGGCACTCAATAACTTTACTGTATCATATCTGTTGTTGCTGTACGTTCCTGGGTAGCAGGAATACAAGGAAGGAGAGCAGGTCTGTGTGTTTCAATAGGCTGTTCACCTTCCCCTTCAAACAGAGGGGATGTTGTCATATTTCTCTTTAGAAAAAGATATCCATCCTCTGCTCGATATGGAGTCAAGCAGCACCATGAATCAGAGGGAACTTGTCAACAGAGATGAAGATTGGGATTCTGTTGCAGTGTCTAAAGAGTTGGGCCAGGCTGACTCTCAGCTTGCAGCTGTATTTTGTGGAGAAAATGTTTTATCTGAATACCTTGGGCATTCCTATGAGCACTTGCCCTTGGCAGGTACAGATCGTGCATGGGTTGAGCAGGTTCTGCAGGGAGGGGTCAGTACAGGCTGACCTTTAACTAAATCTGTGAAATTCACCTCATTTCTCCTCTCTTACGAAAATGAAGTTTCTTGTAATAAAAGGTATTGGATTCAGTAGCTACAGACTTTGTCACAGCAGAGATGCACAGGGCCCTTTCAGTCAACTGCAAAGTTGCAGCTTCATTTTTGTAAACAGGAAAATACTTCTCATGCAACTTTAGTTTCCAAAATAAGTTTGAATAATCAGTGTAAGTGAAAGGAAAGTGCAAAGTAAAAATCCCAGGGACAGCTGTCCAACCTGGAATGGATTTTTGGAGGTGACAGGATAGCTTCAGCACTGTTATCTTTCTAAATTTTCAAAGTTTTTTGCTGAACCTTGTCTCCAGTTTAATTTATGGAAACTTGAAATGGCAATACTAAAAAGCTGCTTCATTAGTTGATAAATACAGTTAAGAAGGGCACAACATTACTATTTATATGGATAATTAACTGGTCATTAATTTATACTAATATGTAGACCTGCTAAACCCCCCAGTAGTTCTTCCTGAACTGTACATTTCTGTATAATATCACTTTGTGGATTAAACAAATACTTTTGAAGAGCAAAAAGTACCAAGTCTCTTGGAACTGAGTAGATGCAAGGTGTGATTGGTGATGCCATGAACTGGTTTCTAATACTTTAAACCATATTCCCTTCTCACTTTCGCTGAACAACCTTTGGAACACAGGGGTTTAACACCTCTGTTATATGTTTGAAATAACTCTAGGAGATCAGATATTGAATTTATGAGTGGGGGGGATTTTTCAGATCCAGGGTCCTCCTCCTGCCCTGCACACAGATTTTCATCCCATAGCTCCTCACCTGAGTGTGCAAGTCCCTCTGCTCTGCACTGAAATAAGAGACTATTTCCTAAAGGTGGATGTTTTCAGACTGCCAAGTGTGATTTGTTACAGCATGGAGATGGTTGTACATCTTGCAATGCTTCCTCCTCCCTTGCTATGGACAGCAGGTGACAGGCTGGCCCAGGCAGATTCAAGAGCTGGTTTGGGGATATCTGTGTGTCATGGCCATGTGATGCAGGGAGGGCAGCAGAACACGTGGCTCACACCCTGAGGATCTGGGCTGTCCTGCTCAGAGTTGAGGGGAGGATGGATGCCCACTCTTCTCTGAATACATCAGCCTACAGAGGATGCATGAATGCTCCTGCCTCTTGTAGATGCTTTGAAGAATGAGAGCTTTGTGCTTGGGAAAGCCTAGATTGAAGCAATGAGCAAGCAAGTGCTCACTCAACTTCCTCCCACATAGGCAGTGGCAGTTTGCCATTAAATTCCCAGACCAAGGAAATCTCATCTGATTCCCCTTCTGCCAGAGGAAACACAAGCTGCATTGCTTCCAGCTGCCACCCAGCTCCAGGGCTGCCCTCTCCCCTGGCTCATAGGGCCCTGTGGGCATGTAGTCAGAACAGGAGCAGTCCCATAGGGAGTGGGATTTTGCTGAATTCTGCCTTTTACACAAAATCTGGCCATGGTCACACTGCAGGTTTGAATGTGGTCAAATTCAGACTGATGTGACTAAAGTCAAGGGCATGAGGGCTGGTTCCACATTCACATGGAGGCTGTAATGCCAGCCCAAAGCCCTTGCTACAAGCCCTAGACCTACACCTGAGTGGTCCAAAAGGATCCTCTCTGTGCCCACCCCCCAATTCTAGGTGCTGAGCTGGCACTAATTACAATTTTGCTAATTGCTCTAAACTCTACTACCTTGCCACTTTCTGTAGGCAATGTCTGGCCATGGCTTTTGCTGAAAAGGGACTCTTCTTGGAAGCTTGATAGAATCTGCAAGGAGACACCTGCCAATCTTCATACACAATGTCTGTATTTTAATTTATTGGCAGCATTCAGAAAAATTGGCTTCTATGCAGCATCAGTTGGACTTCATTAAAATAATAAGAGAGCTAAGTTAGTAAAAACAAACCTGGCCAGTTGGCAACATCAGACTTTTGTCAGGGCTGATCTATGCTGGAAGATATAGATTTAGTCCATCTACAGTAATAAAGTCCCATGATCCCATGGTTAAAATGTCTTTTTTCCCTGCTAGTTGATGCAATTCATTAATTATATGACATTTCCACAATGACTTCTCCAGAAAAAAGGCTCTGGATGCCAAGGTTTACATTACATTTTCAATTACAAAGATATCCATATGGTGACTCTGCAGTATGTACAACTGCTTAACACACATCTGAGCCCTACTGCGATGTTAGTGGGGCTCGTGATGTGCTGGCAAATCCCTTTCTGGATGTGGGGCTGGCGCTGGGTTCCCACACTGGTTGTGTGCTGGGGAGGGTGATGACAATTAGGTGTTCCCTGAAGGAAAGGAGTATTGGGAATTGAAGCACAAATTCTTGTATAGGCCACCAGAATATTTTTAGTATCCTGTTCTCCTAATAACCTCTTAAATTGGTAGTATTAAGGGTAGGATATTAGACTAAGACAAATTGGCTCAGTCCAGGCATGGATTTCCAAGGAGCTGGGGAAGGGTCAGAGCCCATCTCCCACTCTCTGCTGGCACATGCATGTTCCCATTGCAATATCCCTTTTGTCCCAGCTCTCAAGTAGCAGGATCAAGCATACAAATGAGGGGTTAAAGCTGCAGAGTGAGGTGCTACAATGGACAGAAGAGGTGTAGTGTTGGTATTTCTTCACATCAAGGCTAGTTTTACCCACACAGGATCAATTGCTGCTGTAGAAACTTCTTAATTAACCACTAGTGTGAAGGGTGCAAGTTGTAATTCAAGTACTGCTTGGTCTGAGGAAGTGTATGGATTTGGACAGACTCCTTTGAGTAAACCTCATTCATGGTTCTCAGGTGGTTTGCAGCAGTCTGATACTCAATCAGCACCATATGAATAACCCCTGGTTTTCCCCAGTAGCTCCTGCACACCAGAAGAATGGGACTTGAGAGCAGAGCACAGGTTTTCCTTCATCAGCAGTGGTGTGTGGGCACAAACCAGGGAGCTGATTCCTAGCACTGTCAGATGGAAAAGCTGCAGGTTCATTTTTCCCAGGACTGGGCAGAGGATGTGCCCATGGCTTGTCCCCTTGCTAGCCCAGGTGCAGGACCTCCCTGGCCCTCCTGCCTTTCAGGCTGCGGTGATGCTCTGGGTAGCACCAGGAGTCAGGAGTCAATGCTGTTTGCACAGTTGCACTCTGATTAGCTCTGCAATGCCTGTAACCTTAGAGTAGTAAACCAGTGGCATATATATAGTTGAACAATTATATGTATTGTGACTAAATTTCCCCCTGAAGATCTCATTCACGATGTTAGAGTGAAAGGATCATAAAATGAATTAATAGCTGATTCACTGTATAATTTCCTAGTTCAATATACTTTAGTGTACCAGCTAAATGAGCCATACACAGCATTCAGCTCGGCCAGTTAACAGCTTTATCATTGAGATCTCAGGCTTAGAAATAAAAGCAATTCTTCTGAAGTAATTGCGTCTAATTAAAAGAAACATTTAAAAAGTGTAACCAAAAGGAATTCATTTCAAATGGAAAATTAATGCTGAAAAATAGCCCTGAGCTCTCTTGTCTTTGCTAATAGCTAAGCATTCTCAGAATAATTAAACTGTTTTGAAATGTTGATACCTTCCCCTGTTAGAAATGATAGCCAGGGCCCAACACATTAGCACATCCTCAGTATGGCCCTGCTTGGGGATGGGTGTGGGGCCTTTGGGTGGGCAGGGGAGATAAAGGGCAGCTGCCTGCAGGGGGGGAGGGTTCCACCCCAAATGCTCTTGCACCCTGCCATGAAGCAAGGCGTTTGAAACTTCTTTTGAAGAAGCACTGGCCACCCTGAAGAGCTGAACTCAGCATGGCAGGGGGGTTGGGAGGCTCTGCCAGACACTGGGACACCCCATAAAAGCAGAGAAATTAACTCAAAATGACTCTATTTGAAAGTGTATGGACTTTGTCATGGTATTTGCTCATCTCTGCAACACCTAGGTTAGATGAAGCATCAGGATGCATTTCCAGGTGAAGATTTCCTGACTGACTCTGCAGTTCATACTGCTCTGAGACCCTAAGCAAGAGCTATTATCCCATTAGCTGGCTTTTTCTTGTTGCTGATTCTGTAAGCAACACTTTAACTTGCACCCCAAATGTCCTACATTACACATCAAGTTCTACAGAGCTCCTGGCTGGTGGTGGTGCTGCAGGTGTGCACCAGTCTGGCTGCTCTCAACAACCCTAATCCCTGTAGATCCTTCATCTTCTCCAGCACTTGCTCCTCTCCTGTTACTTGTACTCATTTTTGCAGGTGGCATTGCAAAGCTGGGCACAAAGTGAAAAATCCCACTTACATGATACCCTGCTTCCCTCAAAGCAAAGATGTCTCTTCCCCCTCTCCACCCAAGGATTTCCTTGCAGATGTTGGTGCAAATTAAATGCATTCTGTGACACGGTAAGGATGAGCACAAATCCCACACACTGAGCAGCAGCTCAATTTTTCATTCCCTGTGCTGAGCTAGGAGTGCTCTGATTAATAATCTGTATCTGGCTGCACTGGGAGACCCAACAGGGTGGCTGTTGGCGTGGCAGAGATGTCTGGTGCCTAAAATAGCTGTCATAGTGCTTCATTTGCATGGAACCAATGGCTGGGTGCCACCACCGTGAGACACTTGCTATAGCTGGTGCTGCCAAAATAGGTTATGCACAGTGGGCAAGGAATCTGACTGGGTGCTCCAAAGGTGCTGCTGGGTAGTTTTGTTAGGAAATGCAGATTCCTCAGAATTTAACCTTCTCCAGGATTTCCTTGAAAAGTAACTGTGAAGAGAGACAAGTTTTGACAATGCCAGAGTCTTTTTGTTAAAGCATTCGGTTCTCATATTGAAGCAACTTCCCATTGGGAAGCAAACACCGACAAAACTGATCTCTTAAATGTTAATAACACCAAACCCAAATACTTCTGACCTAAGTGGCTTTTTTGCTGGATGACCAGGACACAAATGCTTTTGAGGATTCAACTTTATACTAGTTGAGTGAGACAACTTGTTCTCTTAAAATCCTTGTGGGATGGGAATGTACTTTCTCATGCTGCTGCAAGTGGGAAGCTCTGGGAATCTTTGGGGGTTGTTGCTTATTATTGTCAGTACCTACTGAATTTGCTTTTATTATGTTGTTTGGTAAATATGATGAAGCTGAGTGTGTTCCATTCGAGAGCTTCTGTAAAACATTTCCAGCAAATTATGTGAATGTACAATAATGTGATATGTAAATACACATTTATAGCACTGACCCTACAAAAATGACCTGTCCTGCTGGTTTGTTTCCCTTTCCACAACACTGTGCTGTTTCATGTGTTTCTTTATGGTCCTCTTGAAATTGTAGTAAATCAAAGTTTTCTCCCTTTCATTTTGAAAGCAGAACAGAAAGGCAGCATCTTAACACCAGATTGTGTCTTGTGTGCTGTAGCAGGTTTTTGTTGTAAAAATAATACTGAAAACATTACAGGCTCTAATGGAAGAGGTAAAACTGGTCTCGGTCACCACAGGTCAGTGACTGCTGTGCCCTGGCCAGCTTACTCAAAATTCTGCCTCTATTTTCTGGATGATCCAGAACTTTCTCTTTTTTTTTTTAATTCCTGAGTGTTTCTAATTGAGCTAACATTATTAGAAGGTTTAAAAAAACCTTTTCCCAAATTCCCTTTGCGTTTCAGTAGCTCTTTAATATGCAAGGCAGCAAGAGATGAACTGGGTCTAATTACGAGTCCCTGGAGTAGCCAGTCAGAAAATGAATTGATGCCTTTTTCCTTATGAACAATGCATGTACCACAAATTAGAGGCGCCATCACCAGAGATTTAATTACAAAATATCATTACTTTCACACATCATTTCAGATTTGGCCTGATCAAATCAAAGTTGGGGGGGAGAGGGAGAAAGGGGAGGCATGCGAAGGGAAAAACTGCACCACTAGCAGGGTCATTCGTTCAGGAGTACTTGAATGCAGGAGGGAATTGGTGTTATTGAAGCTTCCCAAAAGGCAATTCTGCAGAGAAGTGGTGGCTGGGAGGAAATTCATTTCCTTTTCCAAGGGAGACTCTAGGCAGTTTGGCTGTCCAGGAGAAAACACAGCATGAACAGTGTCCAGATCTGGGTGGGCTTTGCCAGGAGGTGCTACCTAAAGACTATGGGCATGTCCAGCTCCAGGGTAAATCTGACCCTGCTTGCAGTGAGGAGGATTCTTTAATTAAGTAGGAAAAATGTGATGAAAAGAGCATTTAGTCTACTATCACTTGGCTTTAGCTGGGCTGCTTCTGCCTCTGGCAGTGAAATGGAAAAATAAGGAACCAATCCCAAGATGTATCTAAGTGCATTTCAGGCATATACAGTGTGCATTATCCTGTGTCATTCCTGACAAACCACCCCAAAAATCACAGTCACTGAACACAGCTATTCGTGCCAAAGTGCTTGATTAATTTTCTCAAGAGGAATGACTGCCAAGGGAGGCCTGGAAACTCATTTGCTGTGGAGTTCAGCCTGCTGTTGTGGTTTAAAGGTCATAGTGGTTACCAGAAAAAGGGTCTGGTGTGTGCTGGGAGGAGAATTTGGCTTCTTTGGCTTCCCTGATCTCCATTCACCCCAAAAGACAGGAGTGAGAAGCTCACCATCTTGTTTCTAGTAAGGTGAGTCTATCCATCTGGTTAAGTATCTTTATAGCTTGAGGTGCTTTTTACACAGAGTGATTTGGAGCAAAGACAGTCAAAAGTGCTCAGTATTCTGTAATTAAACCTTTAAAATCCCCTTAAAGGTGAGCATCCCAAGTGAGATGTCACCTCTTTTAGCCTGTGTCCACTGAAAAGGATCAATATAGCTTGGAGTGTTCCAGTGCTATGTACTCACCATGGCAGGGATGGAAATGTCAGGAATATCCCAGTAAAATAAAAGTAACAGCCTGACTGTCCAATGCATCTCAGTGGTGATTGTCATAGCAGACCAATGCTACAGTACTAGAAATCCTTTTTTTTCCACCCAGAGGAAAAAAGTGAGGCTGTTTTCCTTGCAGAGTGACACCTGTCTGGTGGTGATTTAAAGAGCTGGCTGGTGAATGGGGTCACATGTGCTGAGCTGATGCCATAAAGCCAGTCAGCAGCAAATGTGGGTGCTTGGGATGGGAGGGCAGAACGGCTGCTCAGCCCCAGGATGATTTACAGCCCCTGCATCCAGCCTAGGCCGTGGGCTGTGATTATTTCTCAGCTGGACGCACAAGCCAATCGTTTCAAGAAGCTAAAATGCTCCTCAAAATTTATGAGGAAAATGATGGCTTGTTGAATACATGATGTAGCAAGATGTAGTTTTACATTAACTTAAGAGGCATTTATGGGGCAATATTCATCTCCTCTGTATTATGGCAAGTATAATGTGAGAGGATGCTATGTCATGGGGATATGAGACCTGACAGACACAGTGTATGCAGAGCAGAGACCATGATGGAACAGAAGGCTGGGAAGAGCCAGAGGCTGAAAGGGGATGGGGCAGGAGAATAGGCTACTGTGAGAATGGGAGATGTCACCCATGTCTTTCATCTGCAGAAGCTGAACTTGCTCCATTGCTTCCATGGAGCCACAAGAATACCGATCAGCTGAGGAGATGACCCTGTGATTACAGCCCTGAAGGTCCACTCACCATGCACTGAAGAGTGAGAGCTGCTCAGCTTTCTGCAGCTCAGTGAGCAAGTGATCCAGGGCATGTAATGAGCCTGCCAGTTCCAGCAGATCATTGCACAGGTGGCAACAAGGTCTATTCTACCTGGTGCTTGGACTTTGCCATGGAGTACATAGGCTGAAATAGGTTGTGAGGTCTTATTGAGGAAGTAACAGACTCCCTTGGGAATGTAGCAGAAAGGCACATATACTGCTGTTAGCTAAATATAGCTGAGTATTCACAGAGCTCGCTCCAGCTGGCAAACCAGGCAGCTTTTCTCTCCTGTCTGTAACACATCTGACTTCTCTGAATGTGCAGCACAAGCCAGGCTCTCAGGCTGCTCCAGAGGAAGCCTCCCTGGTTTAACCTGGCCAAAAGTAATCCCTAAGCATTTTTTCCCCCGGTTTTAGCTCCAGGCAGAGTTTAGGTCTTACCAAGGACTCAGAACAGAAATCAAACAGCTGTCTAATTGGAGCTGTGAATTAAAGTAGCACCCTTGGTGCAAGCCCTGACCCCATATGTTCTATGCCAGGCACTCGGGGATGGGGGCCTTTGGGCTGCCTCTTGGTCCCCCTGCTACTGTGTATAATCACAGGTGATTGCAAGGCAATTAAGTCATTGATGTGGTCAAAGACTGCAGTAAATGGTGTGGTGAAAGGCACTTTCCCCTGACACCAGGGATGCACGGGTGACACCTGCTCCTGCTCACCTAGAAGTGTTTGGGTTAGTACTGACCTCAGGGTCCCTTGCAGAGCTGGATCCAGAGGTTGCTGAGCAGGGCATCCACCTGATGGGCTCACCTGCAGTGCAATCATCATGTAAATCGCAGTTGCAGTGCAATTTGATCTCCATAGATATTCCTCCCTGGGCACTATGTGCTAGGAGGGATTAAATTCTGGGTTTTTTCCTTTGGTACATGAAAACACCAAGCAGAGCTGTGAACTCTGCCTTAAGGAAATAACAATCAAGTTTTGAGTAGCGGCTAATGACAAAGACACCAAAGACCTTTTTGTACAAATCCAGGGGTCTCTACATCTCCAATTTGGCTCCTTACTTTAAGAGAACTGCAGTGCTTCCCCTCCCCAGTGTCTGACCTGTCTGTTCGTTGGGAGGAAGGAATGTTGTTCCCTATGGCTATTTTCTTACCTTATATTAGATAAAACAGGTAAAACAACATCTAGACTTTGAGTCAACCTGGAGTGAATACCTGGATGGATGCTATGGCTCACCTTAGTCTACCATCATTAGTGTTGTCAACTTCTGCCTCTGTGAGGATTTTAGCCAACCTTTATTAAAGCTTGTAGCCCTGACAGGGGTATGTTGTTAGCAAAAACAAAGCCAAAGTGTTGCACAGTGCCTGTGCTGGCCCTTCTTGATATCAGATGAGACCAGAGCACCAACAGCTGAGAGCAATGCAGGGTTTGCTGGAGAAGGCTAAAGGGTTTGAGGAGCTGTGTAGCCAGACACAGGGAGCTGGGCTGAGGCTGGAGGAGATGCCTAGAGATGTGTCTGGGTGTGGAGGAAAGGTTGCAGAATCATGCTGAAGAGGCAGGAGAAGATGACATATAACACCATTACATCGGAGAGGAATTAAAAGGATTGATTGATATCAATTATCAGGTACAATTTGTTGCTGCACAATTGACACGTTAATCACCTCCCTGCTGCATTTCAGCATGGCAAGATTTTTGACCAATTTGAAAGGTTTACAGCAACAATATGATGCTGATTTATCTCTCCTTAATAAAAAAGTGATCAACTGAAACCTGCATCCATCATTCTGTTTATCACTCATGGTGATTTATTAACTAATTATACTTACAGTGGGTCTTTTTCTATAAGTATGGATAACAGAGTGATGCAGTGTCGGTGCAAGTCATAAATAATGCCACAGTACAGTATGTTTAATACTTACTCCTAGGACCAGCCCATAACAAGATGCCTTGATTAAGGTAAGCAGACAGCTTCGTTTGTCAGGAACAGTCCTGAAATTGCACATCAAGGAAACGAGTCCATTTCTCATGTTTTCAGCACTGGACATTGCAAAAATGTCTTGACCATGTATTTCAGACCAGGTGAAATGCTCCAGGCTTGGCCATTTTTATAGGAATTTGCAAACCCTCACTAGACTTCTTTGCACCTCAAGACTAGACAGTAGCATGGTGTTTCAGAATCAACATCTACAGAGTAAGAAGCAGCCACAAATGCAAGAAAAAAAAAGGAATTCACTGTGAAATTTAAGATAGATGTGGGGAGGTCACTGAAATCAGAACTTCTTCAGCTATCATAATATGAAAAGAGTATTTTTATTGTTGTTTTTAAGTGACAAGCTATCAAGCCTCTAAATCAGTTTCATCCATCAAAAATACCTTTTACAATGTTTGTAGGTCACTGTAATTGGCTAATACAGACCCCAAGGATTTCTGCCTTGGCAAAGAGATGTGGTCAGTTCCCTCGCCTCCTACAAGAGGACAATGATGTGACTCTATTAAACAATTATATCTGGTAATTGTGTAATCTCAAGGAGAAAGCAGCCTCTCAAATGACACATCAGATAGCTCTGCACTCTCTTTCCAGACTGTACAGCTGAGGAGGTTCTGTGGGATCCCTCTTCCTCCAGAGAAGAGATGTTATGGAGAGTGTTGCTGAGGTGATGGCATTGCCAAAGCAGCTGTACAGTGCCTGGACTGGCTGTGTATTTTGGGAGCTTTCCCTAAGAAATCCTGCAGAGTCCACTTGCATTTTCACATTTGTTGCAGAGCAACACAGGGCACCAAGTGCCCAGGGCTGCTCAGCTTTGTTATCATTTTTATCTTCCTAAAACCAACTGTGAAGCACTCTCTGCAAGTCCTAACTTTCAGCTCCTTCTGGTTGTTCTTGGAAAACAACTATATAAAGAGCAGCAGGTGCCTGTGCAGCTCCAACATTCTTCTTCTGCCACCAAGCCTGATGCTTCCTGTTCTTGACCATAGTGGTGCAGCAGGAGTTCTTGGTTATTCCTTTTGCTCTTTCACTTCATTGTTCTTCTGCTGGGGTGGAGGTGCTGGGACATCAAATCTGATCTGACAGACAATATCTCTCCCCAGCCTCAATTCATCTTGCCAACTGAGGGGATAGGTAGTACAAATATTTTTCATTTAGTATCTATGAGGATTGGGTGAATTAGCAGTTGTTTCCTGCAGCAGAAGGCCTGAGGGCATTAGAGAGGACAACCCAGGCAAAGCTGGGTGCAGGGGAATCCCTCACCTTGCTGCCTGTCACTGTGTGGTAGACCAAATCTTCTCATAATCCAGTTTCCAACCATTTGAGTTTAGACCAGGACTGTCCTCTACCTTTCACCTCAATGTCTGCCTACAAATGCTTTTATAAAGTACATTATTTCCCCTTCTGAACTCTTAGGAAGAACAATATTCTGTTACCTTAAAGAATTTAAGTTTCATAGTGAATATCCTGGATCTGGACTGCTTTATCTTTCAGTCTTACATATGTATGGATCATATGATTGATGTTTGTGATTAAGAACCTCATGTAAATGCAGCATAAAATGGCTTTTTTCCCATCACCCTGGTACCCTGCTCTCAGCTCTGACTTACTCTGTGGACTTGTCCAACTCTCTCATTGCTCTTCTACTCCGTTAACATTGGGTGTAGCACAAACATTCTTCAGGACAGTCTTTTACTCTGTTTGGATAATGTCTGCAATATCTCAAAATAAGCCTCACTTTTGCACCCCAATAATATCTGTCTGCCTTGTGATTACAGCTTGTTTGCCCAGTGAAATGCAGCCACTTCTAGCACAGAGCAGCAGCAGCCGAGCAGCGTGCGGCAACGCTGCTCTGTGTTACGGGAGGGCAAACAATAACAGCATCTCCGATTACAAGCACAGGGGGATGTAGGTGTGATCAGCACATTAACATCAGGATCCATAACCAAGAGGGGACACTCAAACCAGAAGCAAATAGTTACAGCTGCTTAAAAATGGAGCAGGAGTGATGCAAAGGAAAGAAGAATCTCTGTTTGAAAATGCTTTCATGGGGCTGATGGGCACAGGCACTGCTGTGTGAGTAGGAGTGCAGCTGCAGAGGCACCGCAAAAATTACCCCACACCTCCTGAGGGAACAAACAGTGACAGATCCATAATTTATAGGGGGCAGTCGGCACTCAATAATTAGGGCATAATTTACATTGAGCAGGTTTTTGTGGTGGGAGGAGAGAGGCAGTGGTGTTTGTTCTCCTGTTTCTTCCTCAGGCATCTGTCCCAAGGCTCGGAGGGGAGAGGATGTTCCTGCAGGCAGACCTGACCTGACCCAGCATGGCAGGGCCCCTCCTGTCTCTTCCTCAAGGGCATGAGCCCATAATGACTGTTTTGCAGGTTTTTCAGATGGAGAGTCAGATTTTTCTGCTCTGATCCTTGGCACCGGTCTTCCCCTTTTGATGTTTAATCCAGACAATGTCTCCTACACCAGAGGCTTTGAGCATCCTCATGAGCCTGTACCGCAACTGATCTCCTCCACTGTAACAGCCCATCTCAGAGGCTTGAGCACATCTGTGCCCTGCAAGGGGCTTGTTACCTCATAGCCATTGCCATCCTCAAGACCTAGGGCAGTGGCTAAAACAATGCAGTGCTTGTTCCTTTTTAGCCACAGAGCTGCCTTACAGCCAGGCTGAAGCTCTCCTGTCCTCGTGGCCACTCTGCCCTGCCTGGGCTTGCAGGGCTTAGCATGAGCCACCTTGTTTTTTCCTATCTACAGGCACATCTGGCCCTCAGGGCCATCTTTCTGGACAGGACTCAGCTGTGCTCTGGGTGCAGAGTCAAGCTAAGCCCATTTCTATAAAGGGATCCAGCTTCTCAGGCTCTGTAGGACACAAGTGAAATCCAAAGAGAAAAAGTCTTATTGTATCACAGCAGGAGCTGAAGAAATCCTGTGAGTTTCAGGGTAGGTGCCTCCCTGATGTGTGTGAGGAGGAGGATCACTCTGTAGAGTTCTCAGTAAATCTGTGTCCAAGATGTCACATTGAGGAAGAACATGAAGAAGAATGTGCACTACTTGTGCACCCCCTTATTTGCAACACCTTATGCTAAAGTTTGTCTTTAGAGCCGAGGTGTAAACCAGGCTAATGAGACCTAAAACTGAGGCATGGAGGTCCTCAGGACCTTAGCCAAAACAAAGCTCTGGTAATTACCGCTTCCCTACTAAATTAGCCCTGCTCTGGTAACAGTGGGTGAGCACTTTGCTGCCTGCCCCATCCTCTGGAGCAACATCACTGCAACGTGCCAGCCCACTCTGCCCTGTGGACCACAGCGGTGAAGGTGGGAGATGCCCCAGGCTGAGGACCATGCATGGGTTTGGCCAGCAGCATGACAGCCACTAACGCATAGGGTAGGGTAGGCAGGATCGTTCTTTGGCAAAGACCACCTTGACCCTGCTGGGGCAGCAACAGCAAGGGAGTTTAAATTAAATTTCCTCATAAGGAAGAGGCTTGCAAGGAAGGCAGAAAAAAATTACTTAGCTTCATCTTTCTCCCATTTTATAAAAATTAATTTTTGAGAAACCTCTACAGTTTCACTATTTCTGGTCCCTAAATCAGGCAGCCTGACAGCCTGTCCGGGGCTATTTATTGGCTCCCTCGCAGGGAGCCGTCTTCAGAGAGCCAGGGCTGGATCTGAAGACCACCAGCGCCATCTCCTGGGAAGCTGCAGCCATAGTGCCTTCCCCTTTCCTATGGTTATGCCATAAATCTAGATTCCAGAGGAAAAAGTTTCGCCACACACTTGAGTTTCCCACCACTGTGTACCACAAAGCTTCACCAATCATTGGGACAGCACCATGCTCCTCGCCTTCCTGTAGGGAAGTACATGGCAAAGACATGAAATAAGGCAGCCTCTCTGCTCCCCCTCGTGCACAGGGAGGTCTGGGATGTTACATGGTCTCTAAGATACCCAAGAGGCTTAGGATCAGGAGGTGCAGTTGTGCCCCAGGATTGCTCTCAATTTGAAACTCTTTTCTAGCATTGAGAAACCAACCAGGACTTCCCTTCTCTTTTCCTTTAATTTTATATTAAGGAAGTAGAAATTTCTTTTTGCATCAAGAGTTAATTCCAGAATAGTGCTCTTGCAAGCTATCCCTGGAACATCACAAACCCACAAATCCCAATGAAAGGATGCACTGAAATTAAACTGTGGTTAAAACTAAGGAATTACCTGTGCTGGAGTATGGGGCCGTGAGTCTGCAGACAGAGCATGGTTAAAGCATCCCAGGAAAGGAGGAAGAGGCAATAACATTGGGATAGAGTCCCTCTTGCAGAGGTTTACAAAGGTTTTAGTTCATTCTTCCATAAAAGTCATCAAAGGTTTTTGTTGGGGCTTGACTTATGTAATGGCAGCGGAGAGAGTTCTGCCAGGGTTTGCAGTGGCACAGAGGGTGCTGCCAGGCTGACGTAGGGCGCTTGTGAGAAGCTGAAGACCTGGCCTTTTCAGTGACTGTGAATTTGTTTGCCTCTTGTATGGTGATTCCCATGGTGAAAGGTGGGGCAAACACTTCTAGGCACTTGGTGTTAGTACACTTGCATGGGAAAAGTGGATTTGGGTGGGTGATGGGATGTCAAAAAATACTGCTGCCCGCTATTGCAGCACCTGTAGCGGTGCTCAGCCTGGACCGCAGCGTGCAGTCCATACAGCAAGGTGTGGGATGTGCAGTGCAGTTTGTACAGCACTGTGCACTCCTCAGGGCAGGACACTGTGTGCAGCAGCAGGCAGTGTGGTTTGCCCAGCAGGGCATGGTCTATCTGGCATTGTGCAGTGTGTCCAGCAGTGCACACAGAGCAAACACCCACACCGTTAATGCCACACGATGGAGCTCAGAGCTCTCACTCCTGCTTTCCCCGCAGGCCAGCACTGTCGGGGCTTTCTCCATCTGCTCAGGGATTTCTCCTGGGCCAGCAGACAGCGGAGAGGCTCGGATAAGGCATGATTTCCCTCTTGCTTTTTGGTCATTACACCAGCTCTGTCTGTCCGGTTCTCCCTGTTGATGGTTCCCACCACGGCCCAGGGAAGGGTGGAACCTGTCCATGTGTCAGTGCCCTTGGCAGGAGAGCGTGCTGGTCTGCGGGTTAACAGTGCCTCTGCAAGGGCGCCCCGCATAACAGCAGCTATCCTGGTAGATCCCAGCTCTGGCACTCTGTGACAGATACCCTGCAGGATCTGGGGAGCTGCAGCCGCAAGGACACCAGCTCTGCAGACTGGCACAGCTCTTGTGCAGCTGCACTGCTGACATGTCTAGTCTGGACCTTTTCTATGGCCAGCTGCTCTGCTAAAAGCTTGGGAGTATCTCCACATCTTCATGTGGCAGCTGAATCCCTTCATTCTGTGGCTGTAACAGGGTGAGAAACCCATTCACCACCTCGCTGCAAGCATGAAAGCCATGGATCCAAAGGAATATGAGTGAAAACAAAGCTGGGGAAGTTCTCTGTTCTGCAAACAGGGCATTTCAGTCTGAACTATCATGTGGTTTTGACAGATGTATGCATGATGATGGCATGGTTCGTGGCTGCAGGGGATAGAGCTGGGGAATTCAGTTAAAGCTGGACCAGAGCAGGAGTGGTTTGAGTGAATCATTAGTACCTAGAGCAAGGATTTTCAAAGGACATAGCAAGTATTAAAAGCCCCTCGCAGCAGATTGCAATAACTGGGTCCAGAGAAGACCAACAAAACTGGTGAAGGGACTTGAGCATAAGTCCTATGAAGAGAGGCTGAGGGAGCTGGGGTTGTTTAGCCTGGAGAAGAGGAGGCTCAGGGGTGACCTCACCACTCTCTATAACTATCTGAAAGGAGGTTGTAGACAGGTGGGAGTCGGACTCTTCTCCCAGGCAACCAGCAACAGAACAAGAGGGCACGAGCTTAGACTGCTAGGGAAGGTTTAGGCTGGATATCAGAAAAGAGAGCGAATAATCAGGCACTGGAATGGCCTGCCCAGAGAGGTGGTGGATTCACCATCCCTGGAGGCTTTTAAAATAAGACTGGATATGGCACTTAGTGCCATGATCTAGTAATCATGATAGTGTTGGATTAAGGGTTGGACTTGATGATCTTGGAGGTCTCTTCCAACCCAGACAATTCTATGATTCTATGATATCATTAAACTCTGCAAATATCATCTTAGGTGATAAAAATTCATGATTTTTAAAGCTAAATCTCACCCCCTGTTAACGTCAACACTTACATCTTTGCTGGGCAGGAGGAGAATCACATAAAAAAATTCTGCTAAATGCACCTGTGTTCCTGGCAACTTTTCATCCAAACAACAGCTGAACTTCAGGTGGGTTAGGAGTGAAACCAAAGACCCCCATCCAATCTGTGCCAGAGAAAGAGGAAAACAGCATCTATGAAATCCAGTCCACTTGTGGCCCAAGCCCACATTAACCAGACTCTACCTGGAAGCAGGCAGTGCTCCCTGCATAGTGATGACTCAAGTGATGACTGTAAAGGAGTTTAGATAAAACTTGGTGAGGTTTTTGGAAGAATGATTGCCGCCAATAACACCATAGGCAAGGTTTCTGAACAAAGGCTTTTTCTCATGAGTTAGCAAAAGCAATGCTAGCAATTCGCGATTTATGCCCCCCTCATAAATTACGTTTTAAGATGATGATTCTGTGTCATCAGAAATGATACATTTTATTTTATATAGCATCTTTAACCCACACTTAAGGAGAATGATAGCATTGTCAGGGGCCTGGGGTGATACAGAGGATTTTTCTTCTTTTTTTAATCCAGAAGGATTTTAGCTTGTGAAGTCAGGAAAAGAGGAGTTACAACAGACTCACCAATTGAAAGATTTAGAGGAGGACGCAGAAATAAAAGTGAGAGCACAGTGCAAAGGAATCATGTATGTATGGTAAGAGGCTCTCTCAGGTAATCCGTGGCAGATCCGGCCCCTGGAGATATCAGGTCTCACATATAGATCAGAAGAGCCCCTTCCACGGTGTCTACACTTTCCTCTTCTCCACACTCAACCCATGACCCAGCTATGGCTGCAAACAGCTCCAGGGTTTGGGTACCCACGGGATTGTCACATTAGCACTGACAGGTTCTGCCTCGAGGTGGGATGAGGCAGTCATTCACTCTGCCACCATGAGTTGCTCAAATCTGATGCTGGGTCATCCAGGACTTTGTTTCACTTCTGTGGTCGCTCTTTGAGCTCTCAGTGTCTTGGATCACTGGGTTGTATAAGAATTGCACTCTATCTGTGTTTATAGGTTCTTAAAACTTCCATCAGTGACAGGGTGCATCCTGGTGGCTCAGACAGTGGGAAGCAATAGGATGGACATGTTTAAAAACAAGAGTGGTGTCTTGCACTGCAATGCCAGCCTCATGATTTCATCACTAGGAATCTGTACCAATTGCAGTCCAAGTCTCTTGTTTCCCCAATTTTTCCAAGATGACTTGAAAAAGAGAAGAATTCATTTAGTAATGCTGTATTCATTCAACAGCTATATTTTCCCGCATTCCTCCCAGATTTTGTCCTTAGGAGCCATCATCTGGCTTATTCTTAAGCATGAGGGGGGTTCTTCACTGGTTACCATTGCCTCAGAAGACATAGCCATGACTGTTGCATGAAGTTGTCTCCTGAAGCCAGGTTATCCCCAACGTAAGGATGTGGAACTGTTGGAATGGGTCCAGAGGAGGGCTGTGAAGATGATCAAAGGGCTGGAGCACCTCTGCTATGAGGAAAGACTGAGACAGTTGAGGTGGTTCTCCCTGGAGAAGAGAAGGCTCTGGAGAGACCTCATAGTGGCCTTCCAGTGCCTGAAAGGGCTACAGGAAAGCTGGGGAAGGACTCTTTGCAAGGGCCTGCAGTAGTAGGATGAGGGGGAATGGCTTTAAATTGGAAGGAGGGAGATTTAAATTAGACATGAGGAAAAAAAATCTTCATTATGAGGCTAGTGAGGCGGTGGCCCAGGTTGCCCAGGGAAGCTGTGGATGCCCCATCCCTGGAAGTGTTCAAGGCCAGGTTGGATGGAGCCTTGAGCAGCCTGGTCTGGTGGGAGGTGCCCCTGCCTATGGCGGGGGGTTGGAAGTGGATTATCTTTAAGGTGTCTTCTGACCCAAACCTTTCCATGATTCTATAATGAGCTCCCCCAGATCATTGTCTTTCACTCCAGAGTCCTCAGGGAAGCAGCTGGGACAGGCAGCACAGTGCCAGGGTACGCATGGGTGCAGGTCACCTCACAGCTTCCTTGGGACACCCCAGGCAGTAGATGCTTGTACCCCTCTCTCCTTAGGCCTCTTTCTTCCTCTCAGTGGGCTGAACCATCATTTTTGTGTTCTGGTTTGCCTGTCCCTGACTGCAGAGAGGGAAGCCCCACTGCAGCCCAAGTCCTGACAGCTCTACATCTCCCTTCCCAAAAGAACTTTTGCAAGCAGGATTTGTTTTAATAAACTTTTCCTGCATGTGTTAAAGAGCTCTGAAGGGGAAAAAGGGGAGAATGGTGTAGTGGGTCATCTCCATGGGAATGTCAAGGGAAGACTGATATGTGCCCTGAGAGGCAGGTGCAGTTGTTAGCATGTTCCAGATCCTTTCTTGGAGCCCTCTAATCCTGCTGAGGAGGAACAAATAGAGTGTTTTGAAGGAGGAAAGAATGTGAAAGTCTGAAATAAAAGCACCACCATAGATCCCAAACGTTTCCAGCAGTTTGTCTCCCTCACCTGCCAAGAGCAAGTGCTTGTCGTTGGCAGAGCTGTGAGAACTCTAGCAGCCACCAAAACCAGAGAGAGTTGTGTCAGGTTCCTCAGGAGAGGACAACCCTTCTGGCATGGTGAGACTGCACCAGCCAAACACAGAGCAGCAATGCTTGGCAAGGTGTGGGGAGGGAGAGCTGCTGGGGCAGCACTTTGTCTGGTGGTCACAACTATCTGATGCAATCAGTGTCTTCTCACCTTGCTGTCCCAGCAGCCCACGTCTTTCCACATCGCAGCATCATCTGAGATAGCAAGATAGAGTCCAGCTCAGCTTGGTGAGCTGAACACAGATATGAGCACCCAAATCTTTCTGGTGCAGCATTAACCTCGAGGGTCAGAGGAGGCCAGCTCATCTCTGCATGCCTCAGTTTCCTCCTGGCCAGCACTAGGGACTGCCAAGAGCCATCACATATGCTAACCATTTTCAAGAGTGGTGGTGAGATGAAGACAAGCCTTTCTGTCTTTCTAGAGCCAAGAATGAGAGACCAGATGGTGCATGACCTGACAAAGCCCCCTGTGATCTTCTGTTTGTTATTCTCCTAAAAGCACATTGCCCTGGGAAAAATCCAAGAGTTCGTTTCCAGGACCCAGACTCTTTTCATGTGTAATAACAACTGCACCTACTCTGGCCACACGCATTGCTCACTTGGGGCCCTCTTGCTGCTGCAATAAGGTTTTTGAGTGCAAGGGGCTGGTGAGGTCCTAGAAAAACTCCTAGAAAACCAGGCTTTTAACTTAGTATTGAGCTCCTCCAGGGCACGGCTGCAATTATCCTCCCATCCCATGTTTGTAGAGCACCCAACAAAAAACAGTCCTGGCTGTGACAGTGCTCCTATGGGAAATACTCCAAAATTACTAGGAACAAGTATGTTTTTAAAATAGAAGCCTCTGCTCTGGGCTATGTAGTAATTAATCATTAATGAATCATAACACTCAGGATAGACTTTAATGCTGCAAAGCTGATTTAAATAGTTTGTCTAAGTGGACCTCAGTGCAGAAGCAGATCTGTAACATGCTCCTCAGGTGGAGGGTGTCTGCTCCCCTCCCACACCAATTAATGTCTGTCAGGCAGTGAAATTCAGATGGCCAGTCTCTGTGGGGCAGGAGATCAGTCTCACTGTCTGTGTGTGCAGCACGGTCATGACTGGAAGAGATCAAGGTATGCATTTGTAATAATAACAATAATAATGATGACCCCAGAGCGGCATTTCAAATGCAAATGAAAAGAATAAAAATATCAGTTCCTGTTATAGCTTTGTTGCTGCTGTAACCGAAGCTGAGTGAAGACCTGAGGCCGTCCCCACTGCTTGCCTGGCAGCAGAGCTGCGATTCTCTGTTTATTTTCATTCCTGGCCCGAGCGGATGAGGACTCAGCCAGGAGCTGAGGAACAAGGCAAGGAACTGGGGCTGAAGAGGCAGCCTCACGGTGGCACTCAGCAGATGTAGTAACAGGCATGCAAAGCAAAGGGTGACAGCCACTATGTATGGTGAGACTAATAATGAACCCACCGCCTTGAGAGCTCAGTGTAGCCCCTGACCCTGCCCTGGCCAGAGACCTGTTCCACTCTGGGGGCTTCAGCTGTCAGGGCTCCAGCGGGCGTAACACGTTCCCTTCTCCTGCCACCAGCACTGGGATGGGAAAATCTTGTGGCATGGACCTGGTAGGACAAAAGATTTCTTGCAGTTTTGATTTCAGTCGGTCTTAACAGTTGTTCATCTGCAATATCCGATTGCATCCCTTCTCTCTCCTTGTGTTAACAGCCACAGATCATTGAATGGCTTGTGTTGGAAAGGACCTTAAAGATCACCCAGTTTCCATCCTCCTGGCATGGGAAGTAACACCTCCCACCGGATCAGGTTCCTCAAAGTCCCATCCAACCTGGCCTTGAACACCTCCAGGGATGGGGAATCCACAACTTCTCTGGGCAACCTGTGCCAGTGTCTCATCACCCTGACAGTAAACAATTTCTTCCTAATACCTAATCTATATCTCCCCTTTTTCAGCTTAAAACCATTACCCATCATCCTTTCCCAGCACTCCCTGTAAAGAGCCTCTCCCCAGCTTTCTTATAGGTCCCAGATGTGACAGTATTGAGTGTTTGCTTGTGTGTTTTGTTGTCTTTGCACACAAGCACATAGATAGATATAACTACCAAGGGCACCTTTTAATCTGAAATTATAATTAAGTTTTAATTTTTTTATTTGGAAACTGTGCATGGTTTGTGTGTGTCCTTGGAATAGAGAGGGCCTGGGGTGCAGTGATTTGGACTGGTTTGAGCCCAGGGCCACAAGCCTGTACACAAGGCAACCCCATCACACACAGCCCTGCTCCTTGGCCGCACTGTGAGTTTTCTGGAAATTCATAAGCATATCTGCCAATCAGTTTATTTAATTGCAAAAATAAGCCCTTGATATTTATCACTCTGTCAGACTCTGGCTGACTGGAGGAGAAATTGGCAGCCAGGGAGCATAGGCAGGATTTATGGTCACAGGGCACACGGTGGTAGCATTTATTTGGGCCACGCACCCAGCAGCTTTCAAACCGAGACACAGCTCTTAATCTGAAGACACATTTATTTTTTTGCAGTAAAGATATTGTCTGAGGATGAAACTGATGATTTTAAAAAACAAAGAGAAAAAAGAGGAATTGAAACGGCATAGGTTATTTTCAGTCACCAAGATGAATGAAACAAAAAAATAAAACAGGTTGCAAGTTTTTATTTCTAAAAAAAGATCAATCTGAAAGCATGAAAATCGAAACAGGTGCTGTCAGCTCCAAGCACTGACATGGCAGGCTTTTTTGCTGGGAAATAGTGGAAGATTTCAGCAGACACATGGGAAAACACAAGTCTGCTCATCCACAGGGCTCTGATTATCAGTAGAGGCCTGCAACGCTTTTTTTACTTTGCTGTTGTTCCTTATTCCTGGCTCCTAAAGCTGGAGGCTGCTGATGGAGACCCTGTGAGGGCAGATTAGACCTGCACCACCACTACAAAAGGCTGCAGCAGGGAGCAGCAGAAAAGGAGTTAATGCGGCAAGAGGGAGGAGGCATCTGCAGCTCAGCCCTGTGCCCACCACGCACATCAGCACTGTCATCGCAGCCTTCCAGCCTCTCACTAGTCCTCCTGACTTTTTCTGTCATTTATCTCTGCATGAAGCAGGGAGAGATGATCAGGACAAGATGGAATTGAGGCCATGAGGAAAGCCAGCCTCACCAGAGTAATAAATAAAACCTGGAAACTTTCACTCTCTTGAGCTGTTTCCCTCTCCCATAGCCCCCCCTGACACCAGTTCAAGGCAGGAAGCCACGTGTGGTAATTTGGGAACACCAGTACCAGCAGTGGAAGGGCAGCATTTACCTGATGCCAGGTGGGCAGACTAGGGCTCAGGGGCCTCCGTTTGCACCCCATCTGCCCTTCAACAAGTCCCAGGAAGTGATGAGCAGGTCCCAGGGAGACGAGGATAGGCTGTGTCCTGGGCTGGGAGACTCAGGGCTGCAGCTGAGCAGCAAACTCGGCATTTTACCCATGAAGCAGCACCTGACTACAAGCAACTCCATGTGTGTTGCTTACCTTTTTCCAGGGTGCTTCATGCAACTGCAGGTTAAACATTCTCTGGGCACCAAAAGGGAAGTGAAGGTCGCTCTGCAGCAGCGACAGCCAGCTCAGTTTCAGAGGAAGGATGGAAAAACTTTCAGGAAGATGAAATTGGTGAGAGCTGAGCTGACTTTGCACTGAGCGAAAAGATGGGTCGTGGCAAGCTAGGTCCTAAAGACTCAGCACTGAGCTCCTGCTGTTCAGGAGGCCCTCTCCATACCATGGTTCTGAGCATGTCTGCAGGGACTTATGCAGTCCAGATGTTTGCACAGGACTACCACTATCTAACCCTCTTCATACTCTAGAGCTGCTTGCAGCAAGATCCCTCTATCAGGCAGCAGCACTAGGACCCAGAAAAGCCCCTTCTAGCACAAAGCCCATGCTAATAGGAGATTGGAGGCCCCAAAGGTCACTGCACAGAGGGCCGCAGAGATTTCCAGCCAGCTGCACTTGTGTTTGGGACATCTCCGGCTTTTGTCAGTGACTGTGACCAGCAGCTGCTCCCAGGGCCAAGTCCAAGCCCTGTGCCTGGCCACGGGTGTCCCCTGTCTCTGCCTAAGGGTAGGGGTGTGATGGGATGCTGCTGTGGTGACACTGGTACAGAAAAATGCAGCACACATCCTCTCTGTTTGATACTCCCCTGCTGGGACACATGCGATTCATTCTGGTGGATTTTTTCTGGTCAAAACAGGAATAGACTGAGCAAAAAAGGGCAAAAGCACCTTTTTACCCACAGATTTGGGTTCATGCTCAGGGGTCAGCAGAGATCCTTGTCTAGCTGAAGCAGAAAACACTTCCCAGGGCTCTGCTCCTGTGGTCTCTTGCTTAGGGCAATCTGGATTGGTGCTATTCAGCTGCATTATATTTAAATTGCCTGTCAAGCAATTGCAGTACATGGTCTTAAGCAATACAACTGCATCTGACTGCCCCGGGGGTGCCTGTGTCAGCCTGTGCGTGCTGATGGCATGAATGCTTTTTGCCCTGGTGACTCTATAGACACACAACAGAGAGGCTGGGGCTTTTAGAAGCTTTGCTAAAGTCTATTAGCTTTTATAACGGTTATGAAAATAATTGGATCTCAGATGCGCCTGCAATTTAGTGCCAAGGACCAAAAAAATGAGGCCAGATGAGGTGTAAATCAGGAGTAACTCCAGAGGTGCTGGTGTGGTTTGAGCAGAGCAGGATGAGCCAGAGCAGCAGAGTGTAATGAGTCCTGGTGATGCGGTGGGGTTTGGGAAGGGTCCCAGAATCCATCCTTGATGTAGCCTCACAGTTAACCTGGCCCATCGCAGTGAGGAAGCAGATGATGCTGAAGGTGCACCCAGGAGTGGTACCTTCTGCAGTCACTCTGTGCATGTGTTGTAGCTGTCACAGCACCACCATGGGATGCTTAAATAGATCCATTGAGGCAGTAAGGGCACAGCACAAGGGCCATGGGCACAGGTAGTGCTTGTCCCACTGTCTACCCTGTTCCCATAAGTGGCCACAAGCCAGCTGCCAAGCTGCCCCTCTCTACCCACTAATGACTGTGCCAGCCAGGAGCGTCTCGCCTTGCTCAGCATTCCCACCCCAGGATGCTGGTGGCAGATTCCTCTCCCATGCTGGCCCTAGGGCACTTCCCTCTGAAGGGAGACCAGCACCACCTCCTTTCATTGCAGATGGGGAAACCGAGGCACGGAGGACCTCCGTCAAGCAAGCAAGGGACCAGAAGAGCCTGCAGTCACTGGGGGTTTGTCCTGTGTGCCAGTATAAGGGTTTTTTTCTGACTCTGTTCCTGCTGTGAGCACTTCTGCCAAGCCTGCTGGGGGGAGGGGGGGGGAAGACAGGGGATGGGGGCTGCTGGGGTGGGCTAACGCCAGGTAGGGGCTCTGGGTGCTGAGTGCCGCGGGTGGGCTGAGCCCTGCCATGGGCTGCGCAAGCAGGAGCTTTCAACCACAAAGGCTCTGATCTTTTCCCCTGGCTCCCTCCACACACACGTACTCTCCACGCCAGCTCTGTCACAACAAGGCAGCCCCTGTTTCCTGCTTCATCCCCAGCTCCTCCCCAAGTCCTGTCTCAGCCAGAGCTGGATTTATGAATGAGTGCCCCGCTCTGGTGACAGCCAGCCCCAGGGAGGGAGGCACAGCGGGATCCTGCTGCTGGCACAAGCAGCAATTTGGAGGGTGAGGGCAGGGGCTTGGGGTGCACAGCCCACACCCCATGCAGGGCACAGCGCCGTGCTGTGTCCCAGGCCCTTCTCAGCCCCGTGCCCACTCACTGGTGGGTATTTTGGATTATAACTCGTGAGCTGCCTGTGCCAGGTTGCCAGCTGGCAGTCACGGCTGCATGGGAAACAGCTCCTCGATCCTCCTGCCTTGGCATAGTAGCAAAGCCCACGCTGGTGCTGCTTCACGCTGCTACGCTGGGCTGGAAACTCCGTCCATCAGAGGACCTTCCCGGGAGAGAGCCATCCCCACCACAGAGATGAGACCTCGGGCAGGCAAGCAATGTAAACAGCTGGCCTGCAACCCATCTGCATCACCACGTTCAGTGCTTTGCTAATTAACCCAGCACAGATGAAGGACAGCTGATTTCAAGCCACTTCATGCAAAATGAGGATGAGGAGATGGCAAAGCACTTGGCAGCATCACATGATCAAAGCACATCACGTAAAACTATCAAAAACAGCCCGTTTGCTTGCCCAACACTTTGTGTGCCTGGGCAAAACTCTTTAAGCACATCTCTGAGCCAGGTCAGGGCTTATCAAAATCCAGTCATCCAGGCACTGAACTCTCTTACACTTGAAACATTACTATTACTATGATGATGATGTCAGCAGTTTGTTTCTTTGACACAAAGATTTAATTCCCCAATAGTTTGAACCTCCCTTAGCATGGAGGTGCACTCACACAAGGTCTAATCACTGATCTGATTAAATTGATTTGCTACCATATTAAATCAGCACAGCTATATCGAGGAGATCAAGTTTAAGATTATATTCCACCCCATCATAAAAAATGAGAGTAAAAAGCACCTTTCAGCTAATGGTACGAAGAATTCAAAAAAGAAAGTTACATTGATTGTTTTAAATCCAGTCTCATTATTTCTGGGACATAGATTTTTGAAAGAGGCTATGAATTCCTTGGCATTGGCAATATTCATCTCACATCTATCTTTTATGAAGACCTCCACAGGACATGCAAATATTTATTAATGTTCCAGAAGGGTCTAAGGAGTTTATGACTCTAAAGCCCATAAAAGGTGACAAATGCCTCTTAAAAATAAAGAAAAAAAAGCAAGTTAAATATTAGTTTAAAAAAACCCAGTATTTTTAAAGTCATTTTTGTAATTATTTTTATTCATTATTTTAGATTGAGTACTGTTTCCTTATGAAGTGCCTTCATTACTTCCTCCCTAACAAAATTACTTTAGAATAGTTATTTCCACTTGAGGTTTTGGTGGATTTCCTGATCAGCGGTTCACGCTTAGGCTTCCGCAGCTCAGTTACAATACTAACATTGCAAGTTATTTTATGAAAGATTTATGTTCCAACTAAAACCATTATAAATAAATTTAAAACCATCAATACAGACATTTTTATACAGAGCTATCTAATTTGATAAAATGTACAACTTTTGTCAGATTCACTCCAACAGCGGCCCTTTAAACTCTGATTTAGGGAGTCAATTACTAAGCTGAAATAGCAGCTCATTGGATTTTCAGAGCCAGCAGCCTAAGCCTGATAGCAGGACAGAAGTAGGCTCAGACACAAGCGTCTCCCAGAAACCTCTCTAGCCTGATGTGATGCTGCCTGTGAACGTTGTGCAAGTGCTGCTGGTGGATGGGTTTGCTCTGCAGGGTGAACCATGGCAGATCTGCCCTAAATGAACTACCCCAGCACGCTCTGTGCTTGCCTCTGCCGATGGTTGACAGCACCTTGACATCAAACCCAGGATTTGCACCCAGCACACACAGGTGTGAGCCCCACCCCCCCAGGACTGTGAGAGGGTGATAAAGTCTTAACCACCTCCAGAGAGAGATCAACCCATAGGAGACCCAAACTTCAGCTACTCCTGCTCAGTAATGGCACTGTTAATCGGGCTGATAAGCTCTGACTCCTTTGAATCATTCTCACCTGATTAGGAGAGGATTCCACACCTGCATTTCTCACCCCATCATCGTGAGCTTTATTTGCCAGATGAAGAGTTGAGGCAAGGAGAGGCTTAAAGCTGGATAATCCACAAACTGTCCTTGGTGTATGGGATTTGCAACCCCAAAAGCAGGGTTTGTCTTCTTCTCAACTTTACCAAGGGTCAACTCTCAAAAGATCTTCTGGCTTATTTTGCTTTTCTGCTGAGAGGGAAACAGGTCCATCCAAAACCTGGAAAGAGCCACAGAGGAAGACAAGGGTACATCTGCCTTGTGAGAGCCCATGTGTCAGGAGCTCTTGGAGCCACTGCTGAGAGGCGAGGCACTTGGTAAGAGTCACCAGTGCTGGCAGAGTTACCCAAGGACAGCAGCCTGTGCTGAAGAGGGTGCAGAATGGGACCCCTGAACAATCTGGTGCACTGGGCAAGGTTCAGCGCTTTCATGGCAATCCCTGCTGGCCCATCCACCACTCTGTGAAAGCAGCCATTTGGCAAGCCCAGCCATAGCTGTGGGCATTACCAAAGAGCCAATCTATGCCAGAGCAGGAACCAGCAGCCCCTGAAGCCCTGGGGACATGGAGCTGCTGGCCAGCCAGGAAACACCACCCCACCACCCCACTGCGTGGGACCACTGAAGCTAATAAAGCCATTAATAAGGCCACATGTCTTCTCCGGGCTAAGGTGAGAGCAATTCACACCTCATTTAGGTTTTAAAGTCTGAATGCACCAAGTTGGTCAGAGTTGCCTCCAGCCTGCAAGCCAAGCTAGCAAAAGTGCAGCACCCTGCTTTTAGGGGCCCTTTTTCACTGAGTTTTTCCATACTAACCTGAACTTCGGATATCTCAATGCGCTCAGGCTAAAGCTGGTCTCTAGCCTAAGTCAGGTGCCATGTCCTCCTACCCCTAGACCTGTGGGTGTGAAGCTGTACCAAGAGCCTCTGCTGAATTTTTTGCTCTTGCCATGGACTTGGACTTGAGAAAAAATTTTAAAGGCTCCGTTTCAAAAGTGCTCTCGGGTTTAGCATGGGCTCTGAGATACGTCTGGCTTGGCGCATGGAACGATGAGTATCAAGCTCCCGTGGATTTTGGATGAGTTTAGGCTGCTCAGATCTTCTGGAGTTAGGCCCAGCATTCTTCATGTGGCACAACTCCAGAAATGGAATCACTCCAAGTGAGCAGTTTCTTTCCCAAAATGGGGATTCTTCTTTCCTTTGGATGGAAAACACTACAGACAAGGGAAATATTACCTCATGGTACTGTGAAGGAGAACCATTTATTAACTGTGGGTACCAAATTTAACTCTGGGCATTTTTTAAATAGCAGTTTTGATATCAACAGAAGTGTTTGGACCCTTTCCTTGCAATGTCAGGAATCTGCATCACAGAATTATGCTACTATGTGAGAAATAGCAACTGAAGTCAGCTACGGGAGAAAAAAGAAGTGAAACCAGCCAGCCTAAAATTCATGAGAATTTCATTCCAGGCACACAGATTACATGGAATGGCTCCTTACCTCAATTATATTTGCAACATGTTAGTGCTCAAAAAGAGCTATCTTATTGCCTCCCACAGTTGTCATGTTTTCAAGGGTGGCTTTTATCGTGCTCTGGGGCTCCCGAAGCACCCACACCATGCTCTCTAGCTGGGAACCCGGGCAATGGGGTGATCTCCAAACAGAGGGCACTGCTCTATACAACAAAACTAGGAGCATGGGCTGAAGCAAGGTCCTGCTCAGGGGTTTCTTGTTGCTTTCCCAAGCTGGAGAGTTGATTTTATTTGCTAGGAGCAGGGAGGCAATGTGGCATAGTGGGATATATACACCTAACAGCATTCAGTGTTGGGCAATGGTAATACAGCAACCACAAACCATCACAGCAGATGTCTACAGGTTTCTATACATTAGCTGGCTCCACAAGAAAATGCAGTTACAGCCTCTTTAGATTATGATCCAAATGTTCTTTCCGTTATACCAACCTTTCCACTCCTGGCTCCCTTAACCAAGGGAAATGAGGACATAATAAAGTTCAATTGGTATCAGCACTTATTTGCTAACTAAAAATTTTCCAGGAATTCTGCAAGCTTGTCCCATCCCAGGTGAAACTTGGTAATTAAGACTGACCTTTGAAAGCTCATGCTTACAATGGTATCTGCTGGTTCTGCTTCATTTGCTCTCCTGTCTTACATATAAAACTGTGAATAATTGCTGCAGTTTAGTAAAGCGGAAAATAAAGAGGTTTCTGAAATAATTTTGTTTCAAAACATTTGAAGGTACGTAATAGGTACGAGTGTTTTGAGCACGTTATCTTAATGAAAGATGAGAGGGGTGTCGTGTAATATTTCACTGTTCCTGTTTTGTACAATTGTCACTTTGTTCTAGTGACAGGAGGTTTACAGGATTACACCAATTGGGAATCCTGCACATCAGACAGGTCTCTCTGGCTGTGAAAAAACTGTAGACTAGCAATATAAGTACCCAAACTATAGCTTTTACAAATGAGCTAAGACTCAAAAATCATGACAGGCTTTTAAAAATTAGATTTTCGGTTTAAATCTGGAGCCTGGTGTGGGATCCCATCCTGACACAGGACTGCAAAGCTGGTCAGAGAAAACAGCACGCACCTTCCTCTCCCAAAACATGCACCTTGAGCCCAGCAAGAAGCCCTGAGTGCACCAAATAAATCAACTCTGACAATTCACCAGAATCAAGAATTGGAAGGTTTCCTACAGGTTTTATATCCAGGACGATTTATGATTTAATTTAAACACGTAGTTTCCAGCCGTTTCTTTTTGCAAGCAATCACCTAGGCTACATTAACCTGATGGTGATGTACTGCAGTCCCAGGGAGCCCTGGAGAGACACAGAGAGACAACAGCACTCAGAGGTGTGAACTTCCCCCATTTATCTTGATGGGGTGCCAGGAAAGTGGGTCCAGGCAAGTTAACCACTTCGCAGCCAGCATCATCTGTCTGGGAAATGGCTGTGTGGGCCGTTCCCTTCTTTTGGTAGAGCCTCCTCAGCAACAAAGGGTGGGGGATTGGAAGGGGATGAGGGAGGTACAGGTTCCTGGAGCGTGCAGGTTATAGGCTTGGAGGCAGTCCCATGAGATCAGAGGGGTTTTTTAATCAAACAGATTGTTGCAACAGATGTAGCCACACAGGTGTTTCAGTTTAATATGCTTTTGAACAATTATATATCTCCCTGCCTCTTGGGACCTAACGGTGGAGCATGGGCTCCTTACAGGCTCTGCTCACTCCCCAATCTAACCCTATGGAAGGCTGGAGACAAAACATAGCAGATGGGATCTGGGAGACACTTCTGACTGGTTTGGGTACAGATGTCCTTCATCCTATGTGTGTAGTATTTCACAGCCGTGGCACAAGTTTTTTGTGTCCCTGATGGATCTGGCACTGCTGCCACAGGAGCAGTCTTTATTAGGACCTGAGCTAACAATTAGGACCTGAGCTAACAATTCAGAGCTCTGACTGGCTGTCAGTAGAGTCCTGCTGCAGACAGCACAGCGCTGAGCCTCTCGTGTGCCAGTTTAGAGGCTCCTTTTTGCAACAAGACGTGCGCTTTCGAACGCCTGTGAAGATGGCAGCTGCTGGAAGAGGCAGGGCTGGCTGCAGCTGCAGCACGGTGGGGGTTGCGGCCAATTCCTCCCTTGTGGCAGAACACAGCCACCTGAGCAAGGCAGAAATATGTAAGATTTAATGTGAAATTACTGCTTCAAAAGAAAGGTCTTTCAGAAATCTCTAATGCCTGATGTTGGAGGTGCCAGACTACTTCCAGGCTGTCCTGCCTCTACATCCCCGGATGGCAGCGAGGAGGGGCTCAAACTTCCAGCTGTTCCCAAAGCAAAGCCCCCTCTCATCTCATTCTTGTGAACTAGGGGCAAACACCTTTTCTAACAGAAAGGTATCTGAAACAGCCTTTTCATTATGTTTATATTTAAAAATCTAAGACTGACTAAAGCAGTTTGCATAATAAACAGCTCTACAGCCAGAAATATTTGTCTGCTCTCGGTAAAAAAAAGGAAGTCCTCAGATCCTCTTCTGAAGACTGTAAGAAAGCAACAGAGTTTTTTCCTTTACAGGATATAAATATGCAGTACAAATAGGTGGCTGCTGTCTCTGCTTACATTTTGATGTATCTCTTCAGATAGCCTGGCAGCGCCAGATTATTTTGGTGTCAAATCAAAGCTCCGGTTGTGTAAAGAAGCTGAGGAAAGGTACAGTCTGTGTTGCAGCACAGGATGGCAGCTCCAAGAAGAAGACTGGAAGCAGTCCTGTGAGACATGTACCAGCCATGCATACTAAACCTGCCATTTAGTAGACTGAAAAGAAACCCCCTTTAGTGGATCTGCTGCAGAACACAAATGTCTTCAGATTTTGGTTGAGGCAGGGGGGTGTTTTTCTAGGGAGGTACGTGATTCATTCTCACATTAGCTAAAAGAAAATAAATATTTTATTTTCCTTTTTACCCTCTGTTTCCTTGTGAGAGAAAAAAAATCAAGGGCCTATTTACTCTGGAAGAAAAATCTTGCTGGGTGATGCCTTTTTAAAACAGAAAGCTCTCATTTGCAATGCACCATTAACGTCCTTGACAAGTCAAGTCTGCCCAAACCTGCACAGTCTGCATCCCTCCTCAGCACCCCTCTTACCTGGCTGCAGGGCAGCTGTACAGCACCTACCACAATGCAATCTCTGTGTGGTTGCTCTGTGTTCCAGCCTGATGCAGCCACGTAAAGACTAGTAACGAGCACTCAGCCACACGCTCAGGCTCTCTGCAGCACAGATTCATGCACCGAGCTCGGCTCCTTTCCTGCCAAAAGGAACTGACAGCTGCATCATTTTGAAATGCTCAAAATCAAAGTGCACACCAGGCACTTGCACAGGTTCTGCAGGAGCGTGACTCAGCCGAACTCCTGCGGAGTGCTGGCGTGAGAAGAAGGCCCGCCAGGCCCCAAGCCCACCAGCCGCCCGCTGGAGAGAAAACACAACCCCGGCCGAGTCACTAAGCCCGGACAACACTGTCCATGTTTCCATGCCCTGGTGGCACTGACAAGGATGGCACAAGCGTGGCTCTAACCAGTCCCCAGGGGAGTAGCCGTCCGACCTCGGTTCACTGTCAAGCCCTGACCGGGAGCCCCCAAGGAGACTCGTTCCTATAGAAGGGGCTGTGAGGCCCCGCATGGTGCCGATTACCGGGAGCACCCGGCAGAGACGCTGCCCCACGCACCACCAGCGCACCGCCATGCTCCCCCGACAGCGCGGAGGCGGGGCCCGCGGTAGGGCGGGGCTTACTATGCAAATACCCCGGTGGCTCACGGACGGGTTGGGGCGCATGCGCGGTGCGCCCGCAGGGGGACACAGGCTCTTACACAATACGGCGGGAGGAGAGCAGAGGAGCGGGGCGGCGCATGCAAATGACGTCGGACTTCTGCAGCGCGACTGGAGGAGAGCAAGGAAGAGGCGGGGCCGTATATGTAAAACAGAGCTGGCACAGGGCGCAGGGGATGGGGCGTTCGGAGGCAGCGCAAGGGCCGAGGTGTGGTCCGCATGTAAATCAGGTCACCCCGCACGACGGGGGCGTGGTCCGTGTACAAACCCGGCCAGCTTGAGAACGGGGGCGTGGTCCGTGTGCAAGTTGGCAGGGCCATACGGCCATATGGTCCATGACGGCCGGCTCGG